>CAMZMU010000037.1:29431050-29582161 GCA_947311845.1 Poa pratensis
GTGCTGAACATTGAACCATTGTGCTGAAATAATATTGTGATTTCTTTAAAAATTGGGAGCTGGCACGCTATGTCTGTGTACAACCCAAACCAAATCCTTGTTAGTGTGAAAACCTGTTTTTATAGGACCATCCTTTTTTCCTCTGAGATTAGGCGATATTAAAAGTTGCAATTGACAAGAAGATTACACAAGGTAGAAGTCCAACTTCCCAAAATTTTATATTTTCTTTTTCGAATTAAGGAGCTCTTCGCATCAGCACATCTTTGCACCTGCAATGCAGAGAACGATTGTCCATTTTCTGTTGTACTGGGCGCGGGCACCAGGATTAGCGCCACACGCAGCAACCTGATCATCGTCGAGCCCATTTAGTGGTTGTACCTGCCAATGACGGAATTTTATATATAAACTTGTTGAAGGCGTTGTCTAGAGTTTGCTCAGACTTTCTTTGAGGTCAAAACCTATGATCTGATTTTTTTTATTAAATTGGATGACAGTGTTAACTTCCTGGAGGTGTCGTTTAGAATTTCTTTTTCGAAACCCGGGTGTTGCCAGTGGTGGTCCGATAGTTTGCTTTGGCGAGGTCTTTTTTTTTTTTTTCTTTCTTTGGGTTGTGTGCATTCTTATTATCTCAACTTGCTCGTGAGATTATATCGTTGCGGAGGCTGGGTATAATCGATATATTCTTGATCCTAATATATTTTCTTTGTCAAAAAAGGTACATATGTGTGGGAGTAGCATTTTGGCACACAAAAGCGTATGCTCCCGGTTTTTAAATGAATTTTAAACGAATTTCAAAATGTCAAAAAAAAACGCGCGTACATTTTGACATTCTATGTACTCACAAAGTCGTTTCACGAAAACCGACATTAAATGTGTCCTACTTTTTGTGTCGAAACATATTATAAACGAATATGCTCACATACATTTGTATGTGCACACACTCACGTGCACACACACCTTACTACCATTATGAGCACCTTCAAAAGACTGAGTCGGTGGATCGAGTATTGGATTGATAAAGTCACTACAGACGCTTACTGTCGATGGGAACGTGAGCTCTCACTGAAAAATATTCCGCCTAAAAGAGAAACCACAGTGTCAAACTTATGATTCAAACTTATGATTTATTCCGCCTAATAAAGGCATCCTACTCTAAATGTGCCATCTACATACATGGTCGTCGACCGACTGCACGGGTCAAGGACCGACTTAACACAACAAGGCACCTACAGGCGGGTCCATACCTCGCGGTAACGATGGGAGCAAGGAGAGCGTTCGATTTCCAAGAATTTGGTGTTTCGAAGGGATATCTAGTGAAATTCTTCGGGAATTTAATCCAGCAGTGTTCCTCTAGAAAATCCATTCTTAGATGCTAAACTCGCTAGTGTTCTGTTCAAGCCTTGTTGTCTCTGCCTTTCTGCACTCACCAGTTCGCTCAGTTTAACAATCCTCTACCATTTCATATTATTTGAAGCACGAAATCAAAAGGCATGTCCTTGAATCTAAAACACAACACTTCAATTATACTTTTCAAGTCCTTTGGATGCGATGCACGAGGAACTTATTCACTTGCATCTTCTTACTTTCTCGGTAGTGAGAAAGCAAGGGCCTCCAAGCCCTGAGGTGGATATACAAAAGTAGAACTTTTTTTCAAGAACATGCATAAGAAATGCATGTCATGACATTAAGATTGGAAAGAGTTATTACAAGGTCCGAAAACCACCGCAAAAACCGCCTAAAACACACTCAGAGGCTACTCCTCCCCTCTCTCTGCAGGTTGTGCGGCTAACTGCCACAGCTGCAACGGCTCTACAAAAGTAGAACTGTTTTTAAGTTTTCATAAGAATGCATTATGTGACTTTTAAATTTGTAGTTTGCTCAGGACTCACATTGGCAGGTATAACCAAGTGCAAATACTCACATTGTAGTATAACCAAGTGTCCTCACATTGCAGGTATCTCAATTATTCAGGTGGAAATGTACAGACTCACGCTTTGCTTTAACATTGATTGAAGACGCACACAAAATTCGATTCTCTACCGTTGCAATGGAAAGGTGTGGAGAATTAGCTACAATGAGATTCGGGACTTCATATAGACAATATTTGGTTTCGTAATGACGCTAACAAAGAATATACAGTAAACTGTAACTTCTTTGCATCAAATTATATATGTGTTCCTGAAACTGACATTCAGATGTATATATACATGTATGAATATTTGGAACACATTCAATAATAGTATATGTTTTCTTATTGTTTTATTTTGAGTTCATCCTTCAAATCACATATTGTACAATGATTTTAGATTTATGTCCGTTATAGGAGAAAACATTGTTATAAAAATTAATAAAATGAATCACGGAATCTAATGGCATGTCCTTGAATCTAAAACACAGCAATCGGAGAAAAAAAAACTAAAGAACAGAACTTCAATGACGAATGACCAAACTGAGCTGTCATTATAGCGACATCACCACTTTTCTCCACGGATCGACGCACAAAAATTTTGGTCTATAAAAGGCGGCATTTCACGCCTTCATCCAGCAGCAAAGATCAAACAATGTCGTCGATGCGGAGAGCCCCGAGCCTGGCCATCCTGGCCGTCCTGGCGGCGGCGCTCGCCACGGCCGCTTGCGCCCAGACCTGCGGTCGCAGGCCGGTGGCGCGACGTGCGCGAACTGCCTCTGCTGCAGCCGTTTTGGATACTGCGGCAGCACGGCTGACTATTGCGGTGCTGGCTGCCAGAGCCAGTGCAGCGGTTGCGTCCCGGCTCCTCCCGGCCAGGGCGTGGCGTCCATTGTGCCCAGGGACCTCTTCGAGCGCCTGCTCGTCCACCGAAACGACCCCGGGTGCCTGGCCAGCGGGTTCTACACCTACGACGCCTTCCTCGCCGCCGCTGCCACGTTCCCGGACTTCGGCACGACGGGGAGCATCGAGACGCGGAAGCGGGAGGTGGCCGCGTTCCTGGGCCAGACTTCCCACGAGACCACCGGCGGTTGGCCGACCGCGCCTGACGGACCATACTCGTGGGGCTACTGCTTCAAGCAGGAGAGGAACCCGCCGTCGGGCTACTGCCAGCCCACGCCGGAGTGGCCGTGCGCGCCGGGGAAGCAGTACTACGGCCGCGGCCCCATCCAGCTCTCCTGGAACTACAACTATGGCCCGGCCGGGCGCGCGCTCGGCGTGGACCTGCTGAACAACCCGGACCTGGTGGCGACGGACCCGACGGTGTCGTTTAGGACGGCGCTGTGGTTCTGGATGACGGCGCAGGCGAACAAGCCATCGTCACACGCGGTGATCACGGGGCAGTGGACGCCCACGAGCGCAGACGTCGCGGCCGGACGCTCGCCGGGGTACGGCGTGATCACCAACATCGTCAACGGCGGGCTTGAGTGTGGCATCGGCCCGGACCCCCGTGTGGCCGACCGGATCGGGTTCTACCAGCGCTACTGCGACAACCTCGGCGTCGGCACCGGGAGCAACCTCGACTGCTACAACCAGAGGCCCTCACCAGCGGGTTGTCAGCTGGGTTCGCGGCTCAGTGAAGACGGCCGGTGAGAGAGGTACCGAACCGCGTATGAGCTAGCAGATGATCGAGGAGTTCTCTACCGTGTAATGGGGCGTCAGCTAGCTATAATAAGTAAATAAACGGATGAATAATAGTCTTCCCGCTTATGCATTTCATGTGCTCATTATATTGATCATCTATGTATGCTTACAAAAATAGTGCTCAAGGCAGGGGACGAACTTGGTTGGAGCTGTAATACTTGGATTCTGTAGACCCGTAATTTTAGTTAGCGCGGTAAGATATAACCCTCCGAAGTCTTATCGACAGGTGGATACACGGATAGTGATACACATTAAAACCTCATCAGTCGATGCTTTAGACGGAACACGCTAGATCTTGAGTCACCGACTCACACAGATCGCACCCCTGCTGGACCAGATAGTCGCCGTGCTTAAGAACCTCTACGCTGCTACAGCTCCGACTCCATCGACGCCTTCCCAGTAGTCCGTTTCTTATAGGCCTGCGAGCCTTTGCTGACTCTGAGACATGTATGAACCTCTTTATCTAAACTGGTCTTCCCAGTATTTCAAACCGCTGGCCGTGGGGCTTTATTAAGTTAAAGCAGGCACTATTATGCACTGGAAATTGAACATTCATTCACAAACATACATAGTTCAGACAAATTAGAACATTTATTTAAACAGTACAAACGAACATTGAAACAAACTAGATATACCGGAAGCGGCACATCGGCGACGACGTTCTCACAGCCATTCGCCGTAGGAGTCGTTGTTGCTGCTATTGCCACGCAAGTCCTCCTCCATGGCTGTGGAGTTTCACTTCCCGAGCACGACCTCACTTACAAGTCTGACTTGACAACAAAACAAAGAGAAGTCAACGAATTAGTTTGTTGTCGTGATGATTTTGTTCAACATTGCCCTATTGAATGTACCATGGCATGTGGGAATTTGGTACACCTCTCCAACTCCTAATAATACGATTATTATAAATCTGACATGACAACGCAATACGGAACATGAGTGTTCTTCTTAGATGCAAAACACATAAATGTTGCAGAGTCACATCCTCATAATGGCACATGAGCTTTTCTTTAACAGAAATGGCACATAAGATTTTATTTTAGCTTTTAGAAATTTCCTGCCAATAAAATTCCAGTAGGATACTCTCGTACTGTCACTTCTGATAAAAAAAAATACAAGGCAAGCTTCACTGTTATGCACTGGAAAATCCAGGAACGGTTCTAGTGCACCGAGTGTGTATCTATCTATGTACTTGTATCATCTGGACGGCACACATCCATAAATTTCAGGAGCTCCTTTAGCAGTGAACATAATTCACCTGATTATCATTCGAAGGTATTAATAGGTCTAATCGCATGTGCCCCAGACGTAACTGCATGTGGATTGGTGGAGCTATCAAAGCGATTAAGGGCCTGCGCGGTACGTACCTGCCTGCTTCCATTTTCATTCAGAGTCGATGAGAACCTTGATGAGACCTTGCGTTTAGCAGTAGCTCCCGTTTCTCTCTGGTCCTTATCTGCTCCTCAAATGGAAGTTCCTACTACGTTATTCCACCGTCCACCGTAGTATAGTACTCCCTCGTGTAGTCCTTGGCGTCCATTGACAGTACTCCATCCATTGGAAATTTCTACTAATAAAATTCCATCCGTTTATTGGCAGGAAAAAATACATCGATCGACACACCTTGGAAAATTAAATGCCTCGTCGGCCTGTTTGTCGATTCTTACCTACTCCATCCGTTGCTAATTATAGCATGTTTTGTAGTATATCAGTTTCGATTACGATGGACTAAAATGAGTGAACAATCTGAAAAAACATAAACATTTTATATTTAGAACGGAGTAAGTAGAAAACAAAGTTGTTGAATTCTCCACGTAAGTATTGTTCGGTATGTGTCTTGTTCTTTTTCTCCTGATAATAAACTAATTCCCTTTAAATTTCTATAAAAGTTTGGTTCTCTTCCAACTGTAGACCAAACAATTTACATAACAGTGGAGATTTTTGTTTGACATTCCTCATTATGAGTGACAAAGGGAGGCCTATGCACAAGATCAACTAAAAAGAGGCCAAATTATTACAAAATTTGTTTGTTTGTTTCAAAAGTAGTAGGTTTGCAGTCTAAGTTCAGGAACTTCCTAGGACAGAGTCCATAAATAAGTATTGACTTAACCTATTTATGTTAAGCTTATATATCCATATTAGGACTCCAAAAAAAATTCTAACAACTTTAGATATTATTTCAATTTTATAATAAATAGCTCTAGAGAATAGTGAATATACTTTTACATAAAAATGAGGTTTCAATTATACATTTCTCACTGCGAAAGTCATAAGGAAGGTCTAGGCAGAAGATCAACTAAAAAAGATGTAAAACTATTTAAAAAACTGGATTTGGTTGCTTCAAATTAGGAGGTGTACATGGAACTTAACGAATTGATGGATTTGGTTGCTTTGTGCCTAGCTAAAAGGCGTTAAAGAAAAGCGCTTATGGGAGGCAACCCATTTTATTTTTCTGCAATTTTTCTTTTATTGAGTCAAGGAGTTTGTTTACTTCTGTAGCAACTCCTTTGTATCTTTATTTTCTCGCATTGTTGTGCCAAGAGTAGCCTCTAATGATAAGATGATGCTTAATTTTGATTGCTGCGCAGAAACAGATTTTTGCTGTTCACTGTACGAAATTCCTAAAATCACCAGATTGTTAAAAATCTGAAATTTTTGTGCGTAATCTTTATGAATGTCTGAAACTTTCATTAGTTCAGAGTTTCTCGATCTGAGCGTCGTAAGTGCCTCGAAAAAATTCGTCTTTGCGGACTGTTCTGTTTTAGACAGATTATGCCTTTTTATTTTGCATTCTCTCTTTTACTAGTGTTGAGTGAAATTCTTTTTTGGGTGGAAGAGCTTCACATAACATCAGTGGCTGTAGCTAATGTTTAAAGTAACAAATCATATTGCGTCTTTACAGAACATGTGAATTTTTGATTATGCACTAACCCTCTAATGAGATCTACTTTGAGTTTGGTGTGACGGAAGTTTTCAAGGGTCAAGAGAGAAGGATGATATAATAGGATCAAGAAGAGTGAAGAGCTTAAGCTTGGGGAGGCTCCCATGGATCTCCCCAGCATATTTCAAGAAGACTCAAGCGTCTAAGCTTGGGGATGCCCAAGGCATCCCCTTCTTCATCGTCAAAATTATCAGGTCATCTCTAGTGAAACTATATTTTAATTCTTTCACATCATATGTGCTTTTCTTGGAGCGTCTGTGTGCTTTTTATTTTCAGTATTGCATTTTATTTTCAATAAAGCTTGACTGGACCCTAGCATTCTTGATTGGGAGAGAGACACGCTCCGCTTTTTCATGAGAATACTCCTATTCTTCACTTATATTTGTTGAGTATTCATATCTAGCGCTGTTCAGCTTTTAGCTCTTGTTTTCATGTATCTCTTGTCAGAGCTATTAGCTTTCTTTTGTAGAAAGTACTCTCTTGCTTCACTTATATTTGTTTGGAGAGTTGATGAAATAAATTGATTGGTGTTTGGTTGGTTCAGAAAATGTTGCATGTGGTAATTGGTATAAGGAAAAACTTGCTTAATCTTGTAGATCACTAAAATGGATAACTTGATGCTTGTCAATTGTTTTGAGTTAACAAGTAGATCATGATTAAATTGTGCATCACATGAGTTAAGCCTATTAGTGAAGAACTACCGTAAAGCTTGTTGAAAATTTGGTTTGCATCGGTGGTACCTCTAAGGTCTAGATATTTTCTAATAACAGGGTTTGGTTAACAAGGAAGACGGTATGAAGTCTTATAACGTTTGCAATATGTTTGTCATATAAAACTTGGTGTACGGGTTGATATTCTTGTTTGCTTACATAACCTTGCTAGCCTAAACTCTGTACTGAGAGGGAATGCTTCTCGTGCATCCAAATCCTTGAGCCAAAATCCATGCCATTTGTGTCCACCATAACTACCTATATGTGGTATTTCCTTGCCACTCCAAGTAAATTTTTCATGTGCTACCTTTAAATTATTCAAAATGTTATTATTCCCTTTTTGTGTCAATGTTTACTAGCTCATGAGGAATTAGTGTGGTTATTCTTTATTCTATTTGTCGAGTGGACTTTTACACCTGGACTAGTGGCATATACATCCGCTTATCCAATAACTTGCAAAAAGAGCTGGCAACGGGGTGCCCAGTCCCAATTAATTACAACTTTAACCAATTAATTCTCTTCACACTTTTGCCCTGATTCATCAGTAAGCAATGACAAACAGTGAAATACCTGAATGTGTGTAAACCAAAGAGAAAGAGGGATGATCTGCCTTGCTGGTAGAAATAACGTCCTTCATGGGAGCCGCTCTTAAAAGTCCGTTCGACAGGTAGAATACTGTTCTCACCCGCTACCATTCGTTGACAATTAACAAACACCTCTCAAAAATAGATACTCCTCCATGGTATGTGATTGATGGAAGGCACCCGAGGATTCGGTTAGCCATGGCTTGTGTTAGCAAGGTTGGGAGGAGTATCAAATATTTTATGCAATCTCTATATGCTTTCAAAAACCTAAAAGCTCTAGCACATGATTTAATCCCTGCTTCCCTCTGCGAAGGGCCTTTCTTTTACTTTTATGTTGAGTCAGTTTTCCTATTCTTTCTGTCTTCCACAAGCAAACACTAGTGTCAACTTTGTTACAACATGCGTTATATGCAATGTATTGGACTTGTTATACTACTTTGTGTTGACAATATCCATGAGATAAATATGTTGAAAGTTGAAGCAAATGCTGAAACTAAATTCTTCCTTTGTGTTGATTAAATACCTTTTGTTAGAAACTATTGCTTTATGAGTTAACACTTATGCAAAACTGTTTGATGCTTGTCTCGAAAGTACTATTCATGAAAACGTTTAGCTTGTGTGATTCATTGTTTACTCATTATCTATTTGGTAGCAAATTATAGACCATTGACTTGGATCACTTCATTCATTTACATGTGCCTTGCAATATTATATGATCAAGATTATGATAGTAGCATGTCACCTCAAAAATTATTTTGTTTTTATCGTTTACCTACTCGAGGACGAGTAGGAACTAAGCTTGGGGATGCTGATACGTCTCAAACGTATCTATAATTTTTGATGTTCCATGCTTGTTTTATACCAATTGCTACATGTTTTGCATCTACTTTATATCACTTTTATACATTTTTTGGGACTAACCTATTAACAAGATGCCGAAGTGCCAGTTCCTGTTTTCTGCTGTTTTTGTATTCCAGAAAAGCTAGTCTGGAAATATTCTCGGAATTGGACGAAACTACACGGGGTGCCTATTTTTCCAGAACACGCCTGACGGAGCGAAGGAGCAGCAGAGGAGGGCCACCAGGAGGCCACACGCACCAGGGCGCGGGCCCCCCTCTGCCGCGCCCTGGGTGGTGTGGGCCCCTCGGGGGTCCGCAGCCGCCGCCCTTTCGCCTACTTATTCCCCCCGACGCGAAAACCCTAAGTACCTGAGCAAATATCCACGAAAAGTTCCAGAGACGCCGCCGTCGTCAACCCTAGCTCGGGAGGGTTCAGAACCTCTTCCCGGCACCCTGCCGGAGAGGGGAATCGTCACCGGAGGCTTCTACATCGCCATGCCTGCCTCCGGAGTGATGCGTGAGTAGTTCATCCTTGGACTACGGGTCCATAGCAGTAGCTAGATGGTTGTCTCTCCACTTTGTGCCATCATGTTTAGATCTTGTGAGCTGCCCTACATGATCAAGATCATATTATTGTAATGCTACATGTTGTGTTTGCTGGGATCCGATGAATATTGAATATTATGTCAAGTTGATTATCAATCTATCTTATATGTTATTTAAGATCTTGCATGCTTTCCGTTACTCGTAGATGCTTTGGCCAAGTAGATGCTTGTAACTCCAAGAGAGAGTATTTATGCTAGATAGTGGGTTCATGTCTCCGTTTAACCTGGGACAGTGACAGAAAGTTCTAAGGTTGTGGATGTGCTGTTGCCACTAGGGATAACCTAACGATGCTATGTCCACGGGCATATGTGTTTGTTTACATTACGCACTTTACTTAATGCAATTATCCGTTGCTTGCAACTTAATACCAACGGGGGACTCGGATGACAACCCGGCGGTGGATTATTAGTCATAGATGCTGTTGGATAACGATCTATGTATTATGTCGTAATGCCCAATTAAATATCATAGTAGTCAACATGTCATGTATATGCATTGTCATGCGCTCACTATTCGTCAATTGCCCAGCTGTAATTTGTTCACCCAACATGTTAGTTATCTTTTATGGAGAGACACCACTAGTGAACTGTGGACCCCGGTCCATTCTTTTACACTGATTAAACAACCACAAACTGCAAACTGTTCCTTTTTCATTCTCTGCAATTTAATACTCATTTTCCACACCATACGTTTAATCCTTTGTTTTCAGCAAGCCAGTGAGATTGACAACCTCACTGTTTCGTTGGGGCAAAGTAGTTTGATTGTGTTGTGTGCAGATTCCACGTCAACAGTCCAGACTCCCTGCGACAGCTATTTTTCTGGCGCCGTTGACAACCTTCTGAAGAGTTGCTGCTCCTACTGGTTCGATAACCTTGGTTTCTTTCTGAGGGAAAACTTGCTGCTGACTACATCATACCTTCCTCTTGGGGTCTCCCAACGAACGTGTGTTTCACGTCATCATCCATCTTGTACTGTTCAGGATTTGTTTCATGATTGATGCATTGAAAATTGTATTGGTCCATTGACAAGTCAGTTTTGATGAGATTGAAGGTAATTGAAGTTGAATATAGTTACGCAGTGTGGATTAATACTCGATTCAATCCAACATACAGTCAAAATAAGGATGAATCCCAACATATTGTTTGGTACAACTATTTATTTCAAAACTGCAAGTATTTTCCTTTATCCGTTGCAACTTGCAATGCAAGGACACTTTTGCTAGTTTTAACACATGATTATTTCTTCTCCTTGGAGAATGGGAGCTCTTCGGGCTAGTCGACAATCCTAATACGACAGACAGTCCGAAGACCTATTCGTAGTTTTTATTACTTTACGAATTCTCTATACTGTTGTTGATGAACAATAGGTCGGTTGACCTTTTCAAGAGAGAGAAGAAATATTAGTTGCTTTAGTTAAATTACGTTGTATTCGAAACAAGTTCGTGTTAATTTGGCTCTCTGTTTAAATTTAGGTGTGGTTTAAAAATAAATACGATCTAGGGTATCGCAATCACCCCATCGTGACTACACTCAAGGTAGTCAGATCCCAATTTTGGAATACGATTATACGACTTTATGATCTAATTTGACTAGATGGATTCAACGATTTCGTAAGTAGAATCCACGATTTTGTGATTCTATTAGTTATGATCCTACGAATTGTCTTATCGGACAGGTGTCGATGCGATCTAGATCCCGATCGTGACTACCTTGGCTACACTGCAACATTAAAAGTTGTGGATAAAAATTGAGAGCGCCGCTCGAGATGCTTTGGCTCGTTGCTAATTTGCTACTTGTTCGAGTATCCTCCCCGCTCACCCGAGCGATTTTGAAAAGTTGATGTTCCCTGACGCGACACACTGTCAGTGCTCCCGCAGATATGATCCATTCCTGATCTACCCGCTGGACCAATCAAAAGCCGCCGACCTCTCTCTCACTTCGCCCACCCGCCATGGGCGCTGCCACCACGGTGTGGTCATCGCTGCTCCCATGCTTCGAGGTGATTCGTCTTTGGCTCATCTCTTGGTTCTTACTCTATTTGGTACTCCCTCCGTTCCAAAATAAGTGTCTCAAATTTGCCCAAATTGAATGTATCTAGACATGTTTCATGTATAGATACATCCACTTTTGAGCAAACTTGAGACACTTATTTTTTGACGGAGAGAATATTATTGATGCTTCGAGGAGTATTATTGATTCTCTCGCTTTGCACGCTATGATAATGTATCATATATAGTACTACTACTTCTGTCACCTCCTTAATCACGGTGCCAGAGCATCTTCTAGGAACCAAGATCAATCTCGATCACTCTCGCCATGAATGCAGTGGCAAGTGCAAACGGATCTCGATCGCAGCATACATCACTAGTGGTGTGCCATCAGAATGGAGGCTTAATATAAAGAAAAATGATGGCTGTGCCACCTGCAACGCGAGTCAAGTATGGAGGGAGAGCTTACACGATCTGCTTGGAGTAATGGGGTTGGAGTAGCAGTGGAACTCGGCGGTAGGGTCGAACCAGAGGGAGTGGCATGGCGCATCTCCCGGCCACCAACGCCACTGTATTTCATATGAATTTCCTTCCCCTCGGTTTCCACGATATGATAGTGTATCATACTCATATAGTACTCCTACTTCTGTCACACCTCTCTCTCTCGTCCTTAATCACGTTGCCAGACCATCTTGTTGATTAAGACTAGCCACAATGGGAGTATCATAGGTGGTATCATGCATGCCACCTTGGCAAAAAGCTGACGTGTCACTGCAATTAATGATGAAAAAGGTGTTAGTGGTATCATAGGTAGATACCGTAACATAACGGTTTTCAATGCAATATGAGTCTATAGCCTTATAAATACTCTATTGCATGATACCACATATATGTTACTCCCCATTGTGGAGTTAGTAACATAGACTAGTATCATATGCATGATACTAGTATATGATACTCTCCATTGTGACTAGTCTAAATAGCAAATTAACCAGAGGGAGTAGCGCATCTCTCGTCCTTCCGCTCTATATATTAATCCACTGAGGTACACGTTTGCTCATCCCACATAAATACCAGTGTTCCTGCAGCTTGAAGATTGACCCGCCGGAGCAAGCAAAAGCCACTGACCTCACACTCACTTCGCCCATCCGCCATGGGCGTAGCCACCACGATGCGGTCGTCGCTGCTCCCATGCCTCCTCCTGGCCGCGGCGCTCGCCTCGGCCACCATGGCATCCCGTTCGCACCTGTCGTGTCTCGACAACCCGCCCGACCTGACGGCCGTGGGCGACCAGGCGGGATTCGTCCGCAACCTCGGCGGCCTCCAGGCCTACTTCACCGGATCCAACATCTCCGCGCGCGCCGTCGTCCTCGCCTCCGACTACTACGGTCAGTTGACGAACTGCTCACATTCACTCGCTAGCGAAAGGATATCTGTTTCTACTTAATTTGAGGCTAAACAGAGTGCATCAGTGTCTCAGTTCATGCGTATGTGATTGTGACCCTCCAGTTTCGTTTTCTTTTCTGCAGGGTTCAAGGCACCTAAACTGAGGTACGCACGTACTCCTTACTTATCACTATTCCATTGCCATAATTAGAAACAACAAAATTTATGCTTGCAATTGCTTCTCTCGTACTAGCTTTTTCCATCCTGCTTGCATTATTAACTAATTTCAGTTCGGTTGTGTGAGGTGAATTTAACAATATGTATTAACTTATGTTCACAAGAAAAATAGCGGATCAGGTTGCAGATGAAGGATACTTGGTCGTGGTTCCCGATCTGTTGCATGGGGACTCAGCCTGGCAATCCCGGTTTTAAACGGTTTCAGCTGGTTCCTCAAACCAGACCGTCCGTACCGGTTTGAAACGGTTTGGTCTGGTTTAGACTGTTACCATCGGAGGCTGTTCCACGGTTGGTCTGGTCTCGATACACGGTTTATGCGGTTTGACACCGTACAGCGAGCGACCTCCTATCTCTTCCCTGCGCGCCGTCGTCAGAAACAGCGGCGTCCTCCACGACACCCACGGCGCCCTCATCTACTCCCAGGCCTCCGTGCTCCGCCTGAACAATTCCTGCATCTCAGGCTATGCCGCGCACGTCGGCGCCAAAACCTACCTCTACTTAATCAACAGCAACACCAGGGAGCACGAGGAGAAGACATGGCCAGCGATGAGTCTCTTTTCAGACACGTTCTTACAATTTCAATCGCGTCACTTTGTGTTCCGTGGTTCTCTCCTCCGCCCTGACCAAGTTGCCCCAAGTTTCATGCTGTATTCGCGTAGATCGACTTCATCTTCTTCAAGTCCGGCCATCAGCGCCGCCACGCTCGTGACCTCTCCGTGCAGTGAATTAGTTCAATTCCTTCCAGATAAAGCTTATATTGTACATGATCTAGGTAGTGCTCACCTTGTCGCAGCATTTCTACGACGTTGGCCATGGGGACGGCGACCACCATGCCTGCTCATGCGCCGCTCGATGTCGACAGGTCGTCTTCTTGTGTCTTTGACCAAGACAAGCGCGTCATCAGGATTGTCTCGACACCAACTAACAGGATCTGCACTTGAGTTTCTTATGCGTGCACTGCATCTTGTCCACGAGCCATGCCGCCGCCGTTCTAGAGCGCGTCCACAGTTTCCGGAGCAGGCCGTCGTGTGGCTCCCGGTGCTGCTGCTGGTGTTCGAGGAGAGGCAGGCCTGGATGGAGTTGACGGCGCCGATGCCGGCGCTCGAAGAAGGCCTTCGGGGCGACACCGACCGGGCAGCAGCAGCGGCCGGTGACGGCCGGAAGACGGCGAGGTGCGCGTTCTGGGCGCCGCTGCTGCGGAAGGACGGGACGGTCTCCGTGGTCTTACCTGGTTCCAGACGGTTTCAAACCAATACGAGATTTTTCCATCACGGTTTGAACCTCTAAACCGTCTTAAACCAGTCAAAACCATCAATATGGTTTGGTGCGGTGCGGGCTGACGGTTTGACCGGTTTCGCACCATATTATGCCCAGGCTTAATGGGGACCCTTTCACGGATGCGATTTCGTTTGAAGAGTGGATGAAAACTCACTCTCCGGTTCGTTCGATATCTTTTCACGTCCTGTCATGTATTCGTATATTGTGAAACATAACAGCACTAGTTTGTATCTTCTTTTTTTGAAAGGAAAGTTTAGATCTTCTTTGTTGTCGGTACAGCTTGAAGCGGCAGAAAAGACCAAAGCGCTTATTGCTGCTCTGAAGAAACAAGGGGTGTCTGCGGTTGGGGTTGGAGGTTATTGCTGGGGTGGTGAGTTATTTCAACCGCACGAACTACTGCATGTTCTTACTTTTATTTTCACTAGCATTCTTGAACTAGCCAGTCCATTTATCTTTTATACTGTACATAATAACAGGAAAGGTGGCCGTGGAGCTATCAAAGTCTTCGGAAATCGAAGTAGTTGTCATCTCGCATCCTGCACTAGTGACTGTCGATGACATGAAGGGTGTGTGTTTAATTTCCCTTTCATTTAATTAGGATTTGCGTAGTGATTTTTTTCTCGTGTAGGTCAATTTTCACCAACAGAATTATCCTTTTCTCTAACTACTTCAACTTGTGGCATGCTCAGAGGTCAAGCATCCCATTGAGATTATCGGAGCAGAGCTTGATGGGTCTTCTCCGCCGACCCTAGTGCACCAGTTTGAAGAGGCCCTGGATCAAAACAAAGGGGTACATTCCAACTAGTTCCATTTTCACATCTTATCTACTTACTCATTTCCCTCATTCGAAGTTGACAAATCTACCCTTCACCGATATGCTACTACTATATGCAAAATCATAGCTTCAATCTGAATCAAATTATAAATCAGAAGATGTAATTTTTTGTACTTCCAGTGTTTGTCGGTGTCGAATTTGACCGTAGAACAACTTGCAACTTCATATGCTTTTATTTGTCACATTCGTACCAGCTTTTTCAGACATTTCTCAAACAATATTAGCTCCGGGCAAACACTAAATTTAATCTGCCATCTTGCAGATTGACTACTTCGTGGAGATCTTCCCGGACGTGGGCCACGGATTCGCTTGCCGATACAATGCCACGGATTCGTTCGAAGTCAAATCTGCCGAAAAAGCCCGCGAGGACATGATCAGCTGGTTCAACAAGTATCTGAAGAACCACGAAGAGCATTCGCTCGACGAATCTTAGAAGCTTTTTCTTATGAGAATACGAATCTTAGAATATCGATGAACTCAGAGTTGTGTCGAATAAATTAGATGTCTTTCTGAATAAATTGTGCATCAGGGTAGAAATTGTTAGGCCTAGCTTGGTCATGTAACTCCTCTAGTGGGCGGTTTTGCTGCCCTTAAGCCCTGGAAGCCAAATCTGTTTTGTAACATGTAGCCTTGATGCAGCTGCAGCGCCCTTTTGCTGTTCTCTGCATTGAGAATTTGTGTAGTTTTTTTAACAAATAATATTTGAGTAGTAATACTTGCCTTATGATTTACCTTTTTTTAGGGAACTTATGATTTACGTTTTTAGCACATTTATCTGCAAGTAAAAGAGAAGTGACACAGGAAAAATTGTGGTTCTAATGAATTACAGATCAACAGCGTGTCGTGCCTGACACTATGAAAGCTAAATTCCTTTTACATACTGGACTACAAGTCTACAACATTGGAAATGACAAAATATTAAAATAAAAATAAAAAATTCCGTCGCCGGGAATTTGAGTAGTTTTTTTTTACAAAGAATATTTGAGTAGTAATACTTGCCTTATGATTTACCTTTTTTTAGGGAACTTATGATTTACGTTTTTAGCACATTTATCTGCAAGTAAAAGAGAAGTGACACATGAAAAATTGTGGTTCTAATGAATTACAGATCAACAGCGTGTCGTGCCTGACACTATGAAAGCTAAATTCCTTTTACATACCGGACTACAAGTCTACAACATTGGAAATGACAAAATATTAAAATAAAAATAAAAAATTCCGTCGCCGGGACTTGAACCCGGGTCTCTCGGGTGAGAGCCGAGTATCCTAACCACCTAGACTACGACGGATTTTGATATGGTCGCGAACTGAAACATACTTAATGTATAATATCAGACTGAGCTTAACATAGAACATAATATCGAACGAAACAGAATATACTCATGGGGATGTCAAAGGTAGAACATGATATGAAAGTTGCAAACGAGACTTGCACAGCCATGGATGAGATCGATAATGGTGAGCAGTATATAACTCCATGAGTGCATGACGAGTCAAAAATAGGCAAACACCGACAACTGCATGACGAGTGACCAAACTCTTGAGTCGAAAGAGGGAAAGACTAACACCATCATGGCAAAGCGATGAAGCTCATCCAGACGGTAACTTGGGAGCAATGGAGGCAGTTCCTTCTGAAGATGGCACTTCTTGTTGTGATGCTGAGATGCCATACATAGATAGCACCTCCTGTGCAAAGAACTAAATAGTTTGTGAGGACAAACCTTCCTGCAGCACCACAAAACTATCTGACTCAGGAGTGAGCATATCAAGAATTGAGACAAAACGGCTACTTTTGGATATTTTCTCTCTCCTTGCCCGGATGACGGGATGAGCCTGGACAGACATGGCTCGGTAGGCCATAGCTGAACTTGGCATAGGTGCATGTTTAGCTCCCTAGCCTTCAATGTGCTTTCCTATCGACGCACGGATGTGAATTTTGTACAGCTAGTTTTCTTATCTTTACCAGATGGCTACCCTACCTAAGTAATGTTGATTACCATGTCCCATCACCCAATCTCCACTCAAACCTTTCCAATTAACTCTTGAGAGCCTACGAATCGCCACTTTGCGCCCCTCTGACTAGCTCTCTCGTGGCAATTCTTCCAGATGTCGGGTGGAGATGAAAAAAATCAGGATGTGCTGGACGAATAATCCCATCAGGGACTAAACGGAGGCCACAATTTTGGTTGGCTGGAAAAAAATAGCTCGCCGGGCTGGACAACCAGAGCCATGCCGCAATCCAGATCAATTCCCGGATCCCAGGGATTAAACCAACGAGGCCTTAAGAATCAAACGTACCCAATGTTGCCAACAGTCTAAATCTTGACTCAACGGTTCATCTGTCCAAACGAGATGAACGACAGCACAACTATTGCACAAGAATTGGAAATATTCTATAGCTTGGACAGTTTTGAACTGGTTCCGGAGTGATCATACATAACAATCACATGGCTGTGGAACATGTTTCTGCCATAGCGCACAAAACGAGTGGATAACACCCAGAAGCAGAGTTAGGAGTTTTACAATATTATTGTGCCAAAGGAAAATGCCAAAACATTGAGCATTATATGCTTAATTCCGCTCAAAGAAGATTCATGGGGAAGTCTTGCCTTCAATGTATTCACTCGTCAACCGGCCTTTGCCCGAGAACTGATATGTCTTGATACCGTTTCTGCATTTCCAAATAGCAAAAGAATTGTCAACCATGTGACCCAGTACAAGGAATATAGCTACAATGAACAAGTTCTCTATAAATGGGGCACCGGCATCTGGTGCTGAGCTAGCGCGTGTACTGTATTTCTGTAGCGTGTAGGGAATATATATACAATAGACTGGTGCATAATAATAAGGTATGCGGTTGACAGTCAGAAATATAAGCTAAAGTCGGTGTATGAAAGAATTCCGGAAGTTTTGCTGAACTGAAACAATACGGTATTGTGTTACTGGTTACTGAAAACACCCTTATATGCTAGTATGAAATAAATTTGAAATAAACAATAGCATGTAAGGACATACGAAAAAGATTAATTAGCATGTAGGGAAATAGAAATGTGATCAGAAGAACAGTGTGCACAGCTTGTTATGCCAACACATGTCGAATATGTGTTGTCGTTCAGTGACAGTAAGAGCTACACATACATTTGTGAGCCAAACTCATCTATTATGTATCCTCAGTCAATATAATATCAGATGTTCATATCTGTATGGAATATGCAATTCCTCTCACCCAATTCACTAATCCTATACGAGCAGAATATGTACGATACATGGTTCAGGACACTATTGAAAGCACTATCATAAAATAAGATCATCACACACAGACATAGCTTGCTGGATTTAGCTATTTAAAGTATATCACCGCAAGCAGTCATTCCACAATGTCAAAACATTATTGGAGACTTTACACACAAGATAACAGAAATAAGTACTCTCATACAGAGAAACTAAGCGTTTAAAAATACTGTGCCTACTCAACCTATACTCATCCTTGCTCACTATGCTACAAGATGGCAAAGAACATAAAAAGGCAATGACCTTTGAATTGAGCAATTACTCCCTCCGTTTTTTAATATAAGATGTTTTAGCTATTGCACATGTTGTCTACATGCATGATAAAGTGAGTGAACATGCACACTAAAACATGTCTACATACATTTGCATGCATATGAATGTGGACAAATACTAAAACATCTTATATTAAAAAACGGAGGGAGTAGCATAGACCACCTTCAATGTGATTTTCATAAGAACTAATTGGAGCTTTCTAACGATTCAGTCGGTATGGCAAAGATCAATGACACAGACTAGATATCCTTGCAGGCGACATCACACTACAAAAATAAATTAAATCAACAGAACAACCAATCATGTGATGTAAATGCCCTCATTTCGCTGGAAAAACAAGAACCACTCAACAGATTATTCCCGTCTGATCTCAACAGACAACAAAATTACGCAAAATACGTCTCAGATCATAAGATTGTGGATTGCATCCCCTACTATCCGAATCAGAGATGTAAGATCCAGCACCCCACGGATCACGGAAGGTCAAACTAAACCAGACAGACGAAAGGAGGGCCGGGATAGAGACTTAGAGAGAAATATTACCCCGAGGTTGTTCATCTCCCAGACCTTGTTGACGCCGTAGTCCACCAGCTGCAGAAAAATCAAATCCCAGATATCACGAGGCCGAACCGAACAGCGCAGATCTGAAGACACGGATCGGGAGGGGGGAGCGCTTACCCGCTCGCCAGCGAAGGCGCCGGCGACGACGAAGGTGACGTAGACGCCGTTGCGGCGCATAACCAGGCGGTACATGCCTTCCCAGAGACCCATCTTCGTCGGCGGCGGCGGCGTGCGCGGGGGACGGTGGAGGTTGGGCACGCGACGGGTGGAGCAGTTCCGTTTCTGTGAGCGTTTCGATGGGAGTCACTGGGGATCTCTGGTGGTTTCTACCGTGTTATTTCTTAGGTGGGCTGCCCCCTGCACCCATCCAGCCCATTTCGTGTTTTCGTTTACGCGGAAACCGAGCGGCCCACTGTAACTTCGGTGGCTGTATACCCGTGTTTGTGTAGCTGGAGAAGAAGAAACAAGCCCGGCCCATTATCTCTACTGCTATTCAATGTTTGAAAAAACTAGGTCAAAAGAAAAAGTTTGCAGAAACTTGAAAAGTCATTTTGACTACCGAGTTCCAGTTCTCTCTTTATTTAAAAAATTCAAAAACTATGTTTATCAGTTCTAAAAAAATCTGATTTTTTAGTGTAGTCAATGATGCATCCTATAAGCATGCAAATCATAATGCAATTTTTTTATTATGGGCTACATAAAAATGATAAAATCTTATATATTTTGGATATCTAAACGTGTATATATTCAGATTCACACATTAGTCTATTTTGTTTAGATAAGAATATAAAGTATTTCAAATTGACATTTTGCATGTTTGTGGGATACATAACATGTGGATTTTTTCTTTAATTTTTTAAAAATTTATAAATATGATTTTTTTATTTTTCTAAATAAAGGAGTTACTGAAACTTGGGATTCAAAAATCTCCACTCAAAAAACCTACGCTACCTATGAGTTTATTTCTTTCTTTTCTGGAGAAGGCAAAGCGCCCTGGCCCTGCTTTATAAAGAAAGCATAGAACAGTTTACACTGGGGAAACCAGTTTTGTCAAAAGCAAAGCGAAACCTACAGCCACCACTAGACCAAAGTTCTTTCTGAAAATATCGTTTTAAGTTCTGACGGATCATTTGCAGGCTGGCGTTGCCGAGCAAGAAGGAAAAGAACCTATGCACAGCACAATCCATGTTCTCCAAACTAGAGCTTTTTGTGTCCGTCAGTATAGCACTTGGCGAAGAAAAGAACTGCTCCCGTGGACGGAGAGGACATGGAGATCCGTCCCTTGCAGATATAGCAAAAGCAGCGAACACCGAAGCAAGGAATACCTGGCTTACCTGCAAAGCAAACGAGGAGGAATATCTGTGGCTTCTCCGGATGCATCTCTTAGCTGCATTCACCAGAAGAATACATTCCCGTCGCATTTATATATGTCGCCGATCACCACGCCGGAAGCCCGGAACATCATAGCACGGCAGCAGCAGCACGCACAGAGAGAGCGCACACGCCACATCGATCTCGATCAGCAGCTAGGCTAGCATGGCGAGCGGGGGCATCAGGTCGCTGGCCTCGGGCTTCCTCTTCCTCAACCTCATCATGTACATCGTCGTCGCCGTCATCGCCGGCTGGGCCGTCAACTACAGCATCGAGGACAGCGCCAACTCACGTAAGTTACTTGCAAGAGCTGATCGAAACTAACCTGAAGCATGATGCTTCTGTGAATGTTAATCTGTACTACATCTGTTTGATTTGATTTGTGTTCGCGTGCAGTGAAGGGCGCGACGCCGCCGGTTCGCCTGTTCCCGATCTACTTCCCGATCGGCAACCTCGCCACGGGCTTCTTCGTCATCTTCGCGCTCCTCGCCAGCGCGGTCGGCATCGCCACCTCGCTCACCGGCCTCCGCGACGTCACCGAGGGCCACCCCGCCAGCATGATGTCCGCCACCGCCTCCGCCATCGTCGCCTGGACGCTCACCCTCCTCGCCATGGGGTAACCAGTTCATCAACTAATTAAGCAGAAACAAGAACCGCCACTCAACCTCGATCTACAGATTAATTAGGCTTGAGCACGTAGTCATAACATGTTTTGATCGTGGAACGCAGGCTGGCGTGCAAGGAGATCAGCATCGGCTGGAGGCCCCCGAGCCTGGTAAGCAGGAAGCAATGGAGGTTTTAGATAGTATTTTTTCCCTTCAGAATCTGTCGTCTGGATCCAATACTCGTGGAACCTAACGGAGTTCGTTGGTGCCTGCAGCGCGCGCTGGAGGCGTTCACCATCATCTTGGCCGGGACTCAGCTGCTCTGCGTCGGCTCGCTGCACGCCGGAGCGAACGCGGCCATCGTGCAGACGCCCATGGGAATCAGGGCCAGAGTTTGATTGATCGGATGAGGCAGGCTGTTTGGCGTCGTCGATGAAGCTGTGCATCATCTTGGCAAGGATTTGGTTTGCGTGTGCGTGCGTGCGTGTGAATATACGGATAGATGCTCCCGTGTCCCTGTGTGTGTGCGCTTGCGGCGATGAAATTGTCTACGGCAGGTGGGTGTTCTTTCATGAAGGTGAATTTATGAGTTACGGGATATGTTTGTGCTGTTACTGATGTATCGTCACTGATCTGGGTGTAAGTGTCAGCCGACTGAGATTTACTTATATCTTAGTCAACTTAGCTCTAAGCAAGACATTATCTAATTTGTTTGTGGACTTGTCGTGTTCTCTGATAAACTATCAAATGTGAAGAGAAAATGTTTATGATCCTTGCTTTTCCTAGACAACCATATTGGTAAGTTCGAGCACGCCCAACTATTCAACTGGTTGTCAACAATACATTTTGGGTTTATTCGCATTTAGAAACGGAACAACTCTTGTATTTATTCGGTAAAGCGAGCTTGATTAAATTCATAAGTTACCATCAGGCTAATAAAATTCATAAGAGTTTACACCCGACGTCTACATAGATAAGGTGCACACACCCGCAAACAATGAAAATGAAACCAGAATCCGACGTAGCACAAGAAAACATGGAGATCTCGTAAAACGCCTAATGTGGTTGAGGGGCGATCCTACCCTCGCCCATTGTATTAACAAGATATATCGTGCAAAGGGAACAACTTGTAAGAAATCGTTGTTACAACTTTACATAACTTGGGAGTTAGCATGTTTTTTTAGAATAAGCCAGTACGGAACCAACCCATCGGGTAAGTTGTATGCTAGTACGGAATAAGATAAAAGTTACGTTTAATTGCTTATTTTGCATACAGGTTGATCTGGTCGACACAATAAACTTATCAGATCTTGTGGGTAAAGTTACAATCTCTGAAGAGTGTTAAATTATTCGAATATTCCTGTCCACGGTCATGTACAACAAGTCACACCACACTAAACTTGTAGACAGTTTTGCTTTCACGACAGAATGTAAAGGAAATGTGTGTGTGTGGGTGGGTGGGGGAGGGGAAGGGTATGATAGTTTCATGGGTGTTCTAGGATGCAAAATTTGGACTTTCAAAAATGGTGGATGATGAGTTAGCGTTCGTGACTTCATGTGTGAACACTTAGTGATTCATTTAATCATATTATGATGTTTTTTATTAAAATATACTTTAATCGTTTCAAATCTATCTTATGATATTGCAGATTGTACTTTGCACAAAAAAACTTAGTGGAGCAACCGCTACTTTGTACTAGCATGTGTACCTTTTCTTACCTCCACCTTCTGAGTGCTTACGTGTATATTCAATGTACCCACATGTCTTCCTGTTGTCATCAGCAATCGAAGAAGATCAGAACGTGGAAGAGATGTGTTTGATGATGTTTTTGCAAACTAAGCCGTTCTCCCAGTTAATTGCAAGTACAATTAATGCATGTTTCCTTCGTACATGAGTTATGTTTTGATGTTTCTGGTGAGGACTATTTGAACTTCCGACCTTCATGGCATTAATATTAGACTTTGGACAATATGGTCATATCCGTGTAAGACTATGTTCAGTAACAGTGGCGAAGCCGCATAGAGAGCCGTGTGGTCATTTGACCACACAATTTTTTCGTAAATTCTTTGTATAGAAGCATAAATCATGAAGAAAAAAATATAAAATTAGTAAAATTACATGTATTTGACATCACGGTATTAAAATGACATCACAACATAAATCATGTGAGCGTCTGTGTTTGTACTATGTTTCGCAAAAAAAAATATTAGGGTTGAAATACTCCATAGTCGAACGAGTGATGGCGTAGTGATGCTGGCGCTTCGCCCCTTGGAGGCCCCCATCGCTTGCCTCCTTCTGCAAGTACCCGTCTTCGTATCAGATTTGGGCCCCTTCTTTTCAGCTTATTTTTCAGATTCTCCCAGAAGCTACCCTCCATCAGCTTCTCCCAGAATCTCGTTTTTTAAATTTATTTAAACTTCTAAATTTGTCTTCCCAATACTTATTTAGAAGTTTAAACAAATTTAAAAAACGAGATTCTGGAAGAAGCTGATGGAGGGTAGCTTCTGGGAGAATCTGGAAAATAAGCTGAAAAGAAGGGGGCCCAGGTCTCTCGAATTTTCTCAGGGTTGTTTAGGGTCAGGAAAGTTCTTAATATAAATCGATAGACCAAAGGTGTTCAAACTCGTATAATCTCGTGAACCTTGACCTGCATCTCGCTGTTTTTCCCGGGTGTTTCGCGGTATTTTTTTAATATTGCTATAGCAGCATTATTGCCAAGCACGAGCACGACTTGGTTGAGCTGAGCTCTGGTCCAGTCTCTTCTCTTCTCCTCTACTAGATCAATTGATGGCGAAGCGCGAGAGCGGGGCGGGCGAGATAGAGGCATAGAGCACGATCTCCGCACTTCCCCTTCCCCGCCGCTCTCGCTGTCGCCTGCTCCCCTTGCTACAGTCCATCTCCATGGACACGCTCGGCCCCACCCGCCGTCTTCTTCTTCCCACCGCGGCGGCCGCCGCCGCCGCCGGCTACGGCCTCTACCGCCTCTACCTCCACCACCACCGCCGCGTCGCCGCGGTGCTCTCCCTCGCCGACGCGCTCTCCCAGGTGGGCTCCGACCTCGCCGACTTCCTCTGCTCCGACTCCGACGAGGTCCCCCAGAGCCTCCTCCAGCTATCCAAGCTCGCCGCTTCCGACCAGGTCTCCTCCGCCGCCTCCACCCTCTCCGAGTCCGTAGCCTCCGGGGTCCTCCGCGCGCTCTCCTCCCACCGGGATCCTTCTTCCCCGCCGCTGCACGACCGGATCTTGGACCGCCTCCTCTCCCCCGCCGGCACCGGATTCGCTTCCCATGTCCTCGGGAGCTTCGCCAGGAATCTCGTGCTCTCCTGCCGCGATCCCGAAGCTGATCCCCGGCCCCGTGGCGAGCCGGAGTGGCTGGCCGCACTGCGCAGCGAGAGGGGAAAGGAGGCTGCCGCGGAGCTTGTCCGGGTGTTCGTCAGCACCGCCGTCGCGGCCTACCTCAACCGAACCGTGGCCATGCGCACCTCTGACCAGGTGCTCGCCGGGATCACCAACCCAAAGCACGAGGCCAAGCTCAAGGACTTGCTTGTGTCCGTGGGCAACGGCGCCGTCGAGACGTTCGTCAGGACATGGAGGCAGGTTGCGAAGGAGGCCTCGTCCATTTCTCAAGCCGAGGTGACGACCGTGGTGCGGGAGGTGCGCGATTCAGGCCATAGCCGCGTAATGGAGAGAGTGTCGAGCACACTGGCCGTGCCGAACAACCGGAAGTTCGTGCTGGATGTCACCGGCAGGGTCACGGCCGAGACAGTCCGGTCGTTCCTCGAGTTCTCCACGCAGCGCGTGTCTGCTGGGCGCGGAAGAGCATTGCCGTCGCCCGGGATGAGGTCGCCGAGAGGGGCCTCGTCGCCGTGAAGTACCTCAGCGCCAAGTCTATGGCCATCTTCACGGTATGCCTCGCGATGTGCATGCACATTTCGGTCGGAATGAGGTTCTTGCTGCCAGCCTAGGCCCCAGCTTGGTTCAGTCAGGGTTAAGTATGTAGATTCGGCAGATTGATCCTTTACTACGTATAGCCTTTGTGTGTTGTTTGTTGAGTAGCATTGGGAAGCTGAAATCAGCGGATTTGTAGTTGTTGGTTTGTTGTTTGTGATTGTCTGATTTGGAGTATATATGCGCAAGAATGAGAACGTGACATTTGTAGTGTAAAGTTTGATGGGTATTGTGGTTGTTTCCTTAGTTTTTACCATCAAGGTAGTTATCTTGTTATGATCTTATTGATTCTGACCAATGTTCAAGATATCGTTTATCGTTGCTCGGTCGGTATCGGATTAGAGATTAATTGCTTATCGGCCGATTAATCGATTTATCGGTCGCCTATTTATCGGCTAGTTTTTTTTTTGTAAATTAAAAATTCCAGCACAATTTTTTTTTAAATATGTCATGCAAAACTAACATTGGAGTATTGGATAGAAGTGTCATCTTGATTCCTTGCTTTTGAATCAACAAAAATGGTAAATTTGAGCTGACGTACTGTTTTACAAGAGTATTGGCCGATGAATCGGCTGTCAGACCGATAAATCGAGTAAAGGTACCCGATATGTGCCGAAATTCGAGCTAAATCGACGACGGCGATAAATTTAGACGATATGATGTAATCTTATCGGTCACCCCACGATTCACGATAAATAATCGGATAACGTCCGATTTTTTGAACATTAATGCTGACTAGTGATGTTCTCCAACTTTCTATGTGCATGCAGTATCAGATATCTAGGGCAAAAATCAGCAGAAAAAGTGTGCACTTATGCATGCAATTCCCTCCTTGCCATGTGTCATAGTATTTTATCGACAAAATATTTAAGGGGCGATGAGCTTAGCAGAACTTGATGGTAACATGCGGAAAACGAGTTAGATAGAAAATAGCGCTCCGGTAAAAATTATACTCCCGTTTATGGTAGGTTTTGATCAGCTCCTTATGCTCAAATGCGATCTCGAGCGGAATTTATGATTTCACTAAGGTTGGTGGTTGGGGGGGTGGTGGTGGTGTGTGACTAAGGTCCCTACCTCACTTTATATACACGGCTAAGGATTAGGTTATATGGGTATAGTCGGGGTGAAAAGCTTAACCAAAATGTAGATCCAATTTAAGTCGGTTACAATGATATCTTGGAAATTCCGAGTAACTATTTTGACTTTTCCTATACTCCAAGATGAGAGACACCCTGGTCTTTAAGTGTACGCTATACTTGTCCACTGTGGGAGTACCTGAGTCTCTTGATCTTGACACCGTGATTTGTATAAAACCAAAGATGAATTTATGAGAGGTGTGTGCCTTGATTTTTTGCGTTCTAACTTCTTAGTAGTGTTCGCCAAATGAAATAAATAAATTCACGTGATGTTAAATATAATCCACCGACGCCTGACTATAGATACTATCATTCCAAGCAAATGATGCTTCCGATTCAGCTGTTGAATGTAATGCATATTTTACAAGTTGAAACTAACTAATTGCACATGACCTCTTGAATCAATTCAATTCCTCCCCAAATGATAACAAGTGCATTTTCACTATTTGACACGTTATGGCGCACATCCAACCGGAAGCGAGCATTCCATGTTGTCTTTTTGCGCCAGAAATGACATCGCGTCTCAGACCAGATTTCCCAGACATGTGGCTGACGTGGAGATTTGTGACTGGTAACCCACCGAAACATTTTGCATGTTGTACCGAGGCATGCAAGAACACGTGCGAGCATCGCGTGTCTTTATATTAAGATAGAAATAGAGTTTACATACAGAGTTGGTTTTGGGACCCAGCCACATACGGCGGGTCGAAACTGCAAAAGGCTTAAGCTACACCTCGCATCTCTCCACTGATCTCCGCCGCGCGCCAGAGCGCAAACTCCTGCTTAATCTGATCACTAACCGATCCAGAGGTCGAGGCTATATGGTCGAAAACTCGGCTATTCCTTTCCAGCCAAATTGATCTCGTAGTTAGGATGATTAGGCCATTGAACGCCTTCTTCTGCGTTCTTGGTGTTGCCGCGTCGACCGTAGTCCACCATTGCACGATGCCAGAGTCCTGCCTCGGCATGAACCTCTGCAGCCCGGCCCACTGTAGGATCCTGTGCCAAACCTCACGGGCGAAGACGCACCTGACCAGAATGTGTTCCCCATCCTCTAGTTCTTGATCGCAAAGAGGGCATCTCAGCGGATGCTGCAAACCCCTCCTTGCCAATCTGTCCGCAGTCCATAGCCGATTATTGAGGGCTAGCCACATGTGGATTTTGTGTGTTAGCGGGGCACCCGCAGACCACAATTCCTCCGCAGGGTGCAAAGGTACGGCCGAGGAACGACGCATCGTACGCTTACTTGGAGGAGTACCTGCCATTGGCCGCCAGGCGATCTTATATCATCTTCATCCTCGGTCAGTTGTTGGTTCCTAACCAGTTCCCACAACTCCAGGTATTCTGTCACCGCCTGCACCATAAGCTGGCCACGGATTTCCCCTACCCATCTGTTGTTCTGCAACGCCTCCCCCACCGAGATGCGCCTGTCGCTAGCTTTGACATGTTGCCAAAGTGTGGGAGCAATTTGTTGTGCAGTGCTTCCGTTGATCCAGGGATCAAGCCAGAACCGTAGCCTTTCACCATTACCAACACTGCAATCCAGCGCTGCCAGAAACAGTTCCCCCGTCTGCTGTGGGATTCTGAAGTTCAGGCCCTGCCAAGGTCTCTTAGTATCAGTCAATTCTAGCCACCTCCAGCGCATACGCAAGGCGAGATTTAGCGTGCGCAAGTTCTTGATACCAAGTCCGCCAAGGGCCTTTGGTGTACAAACTGTTTTCCATGCAACTGCGCACTGTCCTCTTGTTTCCAGCGAACCCGCCCAGAAGAAACTGCGGAGGATTCTGTCTACCTTCTCAAAGAACCACAGAGGCAAATCCAGCACTAGCATCGGATAGATTGTTGTTGCCACAAGTGTCGAGTCCACAAGAATTAATTTGCCGCTTTTCTACAACAGCCCCGCTTTCCATGAAGGAACTTGTCTAGCCACTTTGTCTACCGAAGGTTGCAACTGGCTCTTGGTTAAGCGTATCGGCGACAGCGGCAGCCCGAGATAAATGATCGGGAATTGCTTTATTGGGCAAGCGAGCACATCCAGGATCGGCTGCAGATCGAGACCATTGCATCTAATTGGAGAAACTAAACTTTTATTCAGGTTACACTGTAAACCTGATGCCAGCCCGAAAACCCTAAGAAGCTCGATCGCCGCTGCTGCTTCATTGACATTGGGCTTGATCAGCAGAACCACATCATCTGTGAAAAGAGAGAGCCGATGTTTTACCCCATATGTATCCAACGTCACAAAGATTCCTGCCTCCTCCGCTAGCTTAAAGATTGCGTTCAACACATCGATAACCGTCACAAACTTCATCGGTGAAACCGGATCTCCCTGCCTGAGACCCCTACCATGCCAAAATTGTTGCCCAGCGGTGCCATTTATGAGTACTTTTGTGTTTGCCGACGAGAGAATAAGAGCGAAACGCGCTCACCACTTCGGTCCAAAGCCCCTGTGCTGCAATACCTCCATAATGAACGGCCATGCCACAGAGTCGAAAGCTTTCGCTACGTCAAGCTTGAGTAACAATGCTGGGGTCTTCTTCAGGTGTAATGTGCGCACAGCTTGTTGCACCATGAAGAAGTTGTCCTGTATTGATCTTCCCTTGACGAAGGCGCTCTGGTTGCGATCTACTAAGGTTGGCAGCGCAGTGGAGAGTCTATTTGCCATAGCCTTCGAGATAATCTTCGCGAAACTATGGATGAGGCTGATCGGCCTGTAATCACTCACTTCCACCGCATCCTCTTTCTTCGGCAGCAAAGTAATATAAGCGTTGTTCAATCTTGCAAACCCTCTGCCATCTGCCGTGTCAAAAGCATTGACCGCTCTCATGACCGCATCTCTTACCAAAGTCCAGCATGATTGGTAGAAGCGCGCAGAGAAACCATCCGGGCCGGGCGCCTTGTCAGGTGGTAGTAGCTAGTCTGATGACCTCCCAAATTTCTGACTCCGTGAAGGGCAGTTACAGATGCTCAAGGTCCAACGCCGGCAAATTTAGCGCTCCGAGGTTCAAACTTTGAGTTCGGTCCACCGCCGTCCCATCAACTCTGTGAAGTGTTCTGCCGCTAGGGTGCCCATGCCCTCTGGATCAGAAGCCAGCGTATCTCCTCTTCGGAGGCGAAAGATATGGTTCTTCCTTTTCCTAATGCTCACATGAATGTGGAAGAAAGCCGTATTGGCATCACCTTCCTGCTGCAGCCAAGTGATCCTCGATCTCTGCTGCGCGATTGTCCTTTCCAGCGAAGCCAGACCTAGCACCTTCCTCTTCAGTTGTGCTCTGAGCCAGAATTCATCGTCATTCAGAGCCCTCGTGTCCATAGCTTGATCCAAGCGCAAGATTACTTCATTTGCCATCATGATCTGTACCGAGGCATAAAACACACTTTTTTTTCATTTTGAAATGCATTCAAAAAACGATATCTTCTGAACCAAACGCCAAAATTATTATCATTTTTCACCGTTGGGCTTCTCGTGCCGACCTCTTCAAAATTAGACCTCATCTATATATGGTTTGAGAACAACTTTTGTTAAAAAAGTAGGCAACTCACGTCCGGTACCCACGAATATCGTATTTCGAAAAAAGGTACGCAAACCGGCCGGTTTTGCGGCGGTGGCTGCAATCCTGCTAGGCTGCTCCTCCGGCCTCGAGCTGCATCGCTCACATCTGCCAAGCAAAAGCTCCCGCGCCCTGCTCCCCCTCCGGCAGAGCGAGCCACCGATGGCCGCCGTCCACCTCCGCCCTTCCCACTCCCTCGCGCTCCCCGCGGCGAGAGCCATCGTCAATCCCAACTGGCTCCGCCTCCCGGCGAAGCCAAGGGCGGGGAGTAGAAGCGCCCGCCTCGCCCTGCTCGTGTGCTCCGCTTCCAACCCCGCCACGCCCGCATCCCCCTCCTCGTCCTCATCCGGCGCCGCGTCGGCCGCAGCCCGGTGGGCCGCGTGGATCCCGCGCGCCGCGGTGGGCGGTGTCGGCCCGGAGCAGGTCCTCAGGCTCATCTCCGGCGCCGCGGCCACGCCCATCTGCCAGTTCGTCGACTCGCCCCGCACCTTCCTCCACTCCGTCGATCCCCGCGTCAAGCTGGTAAGTAGCCTCCTCGCATTTCGGATGGACTACCTTCGGTAGAGACGATGCACGCCAGGTCCCTTTGAAAATGTCGCCCCTCGGTTATGTACTAGTAGTAGTAAATGAAGATGGTGTGTCACTCCTGTTACCCTGCATTGTTACATCGCAACAGATTGTTGGATGACCAATTGTGGACTTGTGGTTGTATAGTTCTTGGTGATGCCAAATACTCCTGTTTTTGTTTTGAAATTGATGTCAAATACTCCATGGTGCTCTAGGCTCGTTGGGAAGGGCCGCCGGATGAAAGATTAGAGGAGAGAGGAGGGTTTACTGAGCCGAGGGATCAAACGGCTTTATTGACATGCGTACGGTTAACCAAGATTATTCGTGAAGCAATCTTTGCTGTGTTGAATTTGCCGTATCCTTATGCGGGCCTATATGTCTTGTAATCAATTGACATAAGCTAGTAAAATGAAATCCGATAAATTGGGTGGTCTATGTGAGGAGAATATGGTACCTCAGACAGCAAAAATGTTTTTTTGTGTGCTGCGGGTGTACTTCTGTTAGATGGTGTTCTCGTCTTGGTAATGTTAAATGGTGTTTTCGTCTTGGTAATGTTAGATGGTGTTATCATCTTGGACATTGGAGAGAACTGAAGTACTTTAATTTAAGTTTGAAGATCTACTGAATTGTCGTATACCTGTTGCTGTCCTGCTGCTTTTAACAATGTAACTACTTCTGTTTGTAGGTGTGGCTCTTGGCCCTTGTTGTCCTACCAGCCAGGTCAAATATTTATATGCGGTTTGGTCTGGTAGCAGGCCTTGCTCTTCTTTCAATGTGGGTTCTGCCGAATCATGTTTGGAAGGTATGGTGTTTGATCTTTAGTCGAAATGCATGTGCATATCATTGAGAACTTTCTCATGCATGGCCTATTCTGGGTTAAACTTTTAATTGTCCCCAGCTAATTGGAATTTTCATTATGATGTTTGTTTGTGGGGGAAAATATCCGCTACACATGGTGGTAGCTACACACCATGCCATTATACGCCGATATAAGCCGTATATACCTGTTTTAGCTTGATATTCTGGTAGAGAACGGATTTTTGGTGTACAAAACTGGTTTCGGAATTTCAAAAAAAATATTTTTTGGTTGACTTTTTTTAGAGTTGACTTTTTCGTTGACCTTTTCCATTGACTAAAAAAGGCAACCAAAAAATATTTTTTTTGAAATTCCGAAACCAGTTTTGTACACCAAAAATCCGTTCTCTACCAGAATATCAAGCTAAATCAGGTATATATGGCCTACATCGCCGTATAATGCTATGGTGTGTAGCTACCACCATGAGTAGCAAATTGCCTCTCTTGTTTGTGGTGCATCAAAGATATTCCATACTAGTTTAAGCATTTGATATGCGAAAGTAAGAATGGTCAATTGTTGTTTCACGATCTAGGCTAAGGCCAAATAGAAGGAGGACACAAGAACTCCTAGTCTAGACTCAAACCTAGGGCTGTGCAGTTCTCTACCGAAGTAAGACAGTCAACTCAATTTGATAGGTATCTGTTATTTGGTACGATAAGACAGATACCTGGTTTTGGTATACCGTATAGCTAGTAACCACGGGATAACTGACCATAACAAAAAAACTGGAACCTCTGTTGCACTGGCATATGGTGCAGTTTCTGTTCACAAACTCTGGCCTATTAACCCAAAGGCCTGACTCCCATGCAGGATGGCCGACTATTTTTGGACATGTTAAGTTAGTACTGGACTCTGACATAGTATATCCTTAGAAGTTGCTCTTTTCAGTAGGCTTTGTCTGGAATTTTTATTTACTATCACTTTGCATTTTAGTACAATATAGATCTGCAGATGGTCATCTGTAATGACTTCATTACTTTGCTTTCCCTCTTGTCTAGAAGCCATGTACTTCTACAATATTTTGAATCTGAAACAATGGGACGTGCCAAAATTGATATACGCAGCATTGACAGTACAGAACGGTGAAAGCTGAATGTTTGAGACTTGTGAATTTGTTATTGCACTCTCAAAAGCTACCATATTTGGTGATTCACATCGACGTTGGTAAATATGGTATTTACCAAAACCTTACCCAAATATTTTGGTATTTATCAACACCGGACATATTTTTAATAATACATTAGTTATCAAAATATATGAGCTGTATGTACTAAAATGACCGTATTTGGTTGAAAAAACAAACATACACAGCGAAAGTACTCTACTTAATTTGAGTGCCACATCATCATTACGTTCTAATGCAATCCTTGTCCCATGAACAAAAAGTAGAAATGAAAAAGAACACTACCGTAGTCACCATACATCTAGAACCAGCTTAATGGCACTCCATAAACAATACATATACATGTAGAACGATCTTTATGTCTAAATATTACAATTAAAAATCAGTATAAAAATGCAGCAGAGTAGAATTACACACAACAACACGCAGGCACAATCCTGTATTGTTCTGAACCTAAACCAGTGTTATTATGTTTTTTTTTCGACTTAGGGGGCATGGCCCCCAACTTCAATTAAGAAGCTGATAAACAGCATAAACATTACACAAATTCACCAAAAGCTCAACTTTTGGTCTCCTGGAAACACAACCAGAAAGGAACGCTACAAGTTTTCCAGCTCTAAAACACCAAACAGCAGATCCAACTGCTAAACTTTTACAGAGTCCAACTACAGCTCACAACATCTTTCTCCAACTTACTCCAGAGAACACTAAGATAACCTAACTAAGCTCCTCACAAAACAGCAAAACTATGCAGAAGAAACACCACCAGCTTCTCGTTCCAACCTCCTCACCACCGGTGCCCACCCTCTACTCTTGTTGAAGAACTCAGTTGCTACTACCAGCAGCAGCTTGGCTCCGTAGCAAAGGGATTTTCTGAGCTTTCTCTTCTGCATAATAGACCAGGATAGCAAAAGCTGAGAAATCAACACCATGATACTACTAGGATCCGCAGGTGTCACATTCTGGAAGCAGGCCTTGTTCCGAGTTTTCCACAAACCCCATAAGACCGCAGCCACCCCAGATGGAACCACCTGCCTCACCCCAGCTCCCTTAGGCCTTGTTTGGTGCAAGGGGATTAGAGGGGATTATCCCCACAGGGTTTAGGTGAAACCTCTCCACTCACCCAAACCTCTCCAAACCCCTCAAAACCTCTTCCCGGACAATCCCCTACAACCCCTAGCATCATTCCGATTGTTTGGCTCACAGGGATTCATACACACAGGGATTCATAAATTCAGAAGTACAATCATATAACAGAGAACCATTTCAGATAAAATTTCATCAAAACCAGCCGCTCGCAAATTGCACACTAGAGTACCAGACAAATGGGATATCAATCTTTCATCCAATTAGTAGAACCAACGCAATAAAAATTCAATCTTTCATCATCTACACATTGCATTCAGTTTGCAAAGCACACACATAATGGGCATCACCACGAGATTTCATCACCACCATACAAGTGCAAAGCACCCGAAACTGCATGTGTACTCTCCATGTTTAGAATGCTGCCACCCGAAACTGCAAAACATTAGACAAAATGTTCATTACGCACAAGAAGAACCCAGGTCTGAGGCTGAACAAAGGTTCAAAATTACAGCTGTGAATGAAAAGTTCATGGGTAGCAGCCAGAAAAAAGGATGGATTCCGCACCTAGAAGCAGATATATTAAGGACTTTACTTGTATGATGGTACAAAATCGTACCACATAACGTTTTCAGTAAGCTGTGTATTATTCTCTACTTTTAGTCTCCATACATGGAGACACAACATCGAGTACATTCAGTCTCAAAAAAATATGACTATGGCACCGAGTACATTCAGTCTCACAACTTGACATTAAATTGACTGCTAGACTTTACTTGTATGATGGTTTACTGAAACTTATAAAATAACAGGACAAAATATGCTGGACTTTACTTGTATGACATTAAATTCAGTCTCAAGAAGCTACATGTGCTAGTATATTCACAGATTGTACGTACTAAAAGCAGGCAGGCACGCACCATACAAAAGAAAAATTAACAAAGCTAGCAAAGCAGTGGAGAGTAAGATGTCATAACAATGTTTGCACCATATGAAGAAGCATCATTACATGACACCATATGAAGAAGCATCATTACATGAAGCAGAAAGTAAACAAATGAACATTGCTCAAGCACATAGGATCGTTACACCGAATTTTGTTTGAGTTAACTACAGGATTACAAAACACTTCTCAATGCAATTGAAACCTTCAAGGCTGATGTAGTGCTCGTATTGGGACAGGCAAGACAGTACCATATAGTTGATGTGTGTGTATATACAATAACAATTACCACAGGGGACAAGCTTTGACAAGATAACATGAGGTGAATGATGCCATATATTTGGTGAGCAGTTTGCAGGAAAACACATGTAAAAAAGCTCAGACAGTCAAGGGATTTCGAAGCAAGCAGCAAGCAATCAGACACCTAGTAGTGTACTAGTGTGTATACTACTGCAGCTTCTCTACTAGCATAAGAAACTGGACTGAATAAATCAAAAAAGCATCAGCTAAAGCTGCTAACAGAATGAATTAGCTACAAGAAAAAACGTCGAGAACCACCAGGAACAAACTGATCATGATTCATGAGATTAAGGTTTAATGCATTGCAGATACCACATAGCCTATATAGAAGTTGGAGAACACATGAGAATTTGTTCTAGACGTTGGTACATAAATCATGCTACAGAGGGGCAGAGCAACAAGCACAGATTACAGGAGCAACAAGTAGTATAGACAATAAAGGCAAGCATACCTCAAGGCAAATCTGCAATTTCTTGCTGCAGCCACATGATAGCCGCCTCTCGATCAACATCAGCCGAAGTGAGAAAGGTCTCTCGGTTTTGAGGACATTTGAAGACTTTGAAAGCTTTGACTCTCTCGTGAGTTGCGATCTCACTCATGCTCTGTAGAACTACAATGCAGTGGCTGATTGTGAATTTGTTCACATCTTTTGCTTCGGCCCTTTCCTCCTCAGCTTGCTTCTCCTTCATCATCACATACCTCTCAACAACTCCAACCATCCCATCATTCTTGTTGGGCTTCTTCACAATCTTTTGAGGCCTTGACCCTGAACCAGCAGCATCAACAGCCCTCCTAACATTCTCCAGCTCAGCTCTCCTCTCATTCTCCAGCTCAGCCATCCTCTCGTTCTCCACCTCAGCCGTCCTCTCATTCTCCACCTCAGCCCTCTTCTCATTATCTAATATCTGCAAATCTTCATCTTCATATGCACCAAGTTCAGCTTCAGAAGGATCACCACTTTGGACCTGTGAAGTTGATGTGAAGTTGTAGGTGCCCTCGGCGATGTGTCCTGTTGAAAGCATTTATGTAACATATCAGGTAAAAGACTTGTCTAGATTGTCAAAGTTCAATAACAAATTTGAGCAAATCGTACCATCATAAAGTTCACCAAGGAGGTCAAAGAGAGGAAAAGGCTTTGTCCTGAACTTTTTGATCTTTGGCCATGACTACACATAAGAAATGCAAGGTAATGAGTACCGACATGATTATGTCCAGATGCAATAACTTGTGAGCAAACTACTTACAATGATCATGTTGTCCCAAAGATGAGCATCCGCTTCTATCATGCATCTATCCATGTTCCAACCTGCACCACTTTGCTTTCTAGCTTCCAAAAGCAACTTGTATTCTCTTTTCAATTCTTTTTCTTTCTCTTGAACTTGAGACTTTGTGAATTTTACATGTGGATTCCTAGAGTGGAATGACCTGACCATCGAGTTCCATGTTTCACTTCCCCAACCATTTTGACCCCTATGGTAAGTGGTATTGTGCTCGAGCAACAAATCCCCCAAACTCTTCTCAAGCGCTGGGTTCCACTGGGCTCTTGACTTATCAGCTATACAAGCACAAAACAAATGGAGAAATTGAGTTAACTTAAGAAGTGGTTATGAAATAGAACTTGAGGGAAGGGCATGTAGAGATGCAGCATGTAATAAGTTGCCAAAGACCTAAAGATGTGTGGCTCCATCCTATAAGCTGTTCGGCAATTCTTAACATGCCCCGTAAGAATGCCATCAACACGATTCTTGCCATATAGAAAGGAGCTGTGTCGTTGCTTCTTCTCAGTTTGTACTCTACTACCAAATTGGTGCAATAGTGGCAAAATGATGAGTATCATCTCATCATCATCTTCTTCTCTTCTCTTCCTAACTCGATCGAGCCTCCGTGAATTCATTGCAATACTAAGTAGAGAAATTAAGAGGCAATAAGACTACAGCAGCTAACAAGTAGTATAGGGAATAAAGTCGAGCATACCGAAATTAGGCGTGCTAACTGGATCCCAAGACGGCGGGGGTTCGTCCACTCCAACTAGAACCGGAGCAGCGGGTATCTATAATAAGGGCATCTCCAGCCGTGCCCCCCAGCGCCCCCCCAAGGCCACTTTTTGGGCAAATAGCGCCGAAAAGCGTCAAAAATCTTCCACTCGTGCCCCCCAGGACGTCAAATAGCGCCGGATCGGCTAAAAATAGCGCCGGCGCCCCCAGGCCAAACCCAACTGGCTGGGTTCAGCCTGGGGAGGCGATTGCATGCAAACGGACCCACGGTCAGTCTCTCACCGTCTTCTCCCTCCTCTATTTTGCCCAATCCCACCCACCGTGCGACCGCTTCTTTCTCTCTCCTTTTCTTCCACCATGGTAGCCCCTCGCGGCCGTGCTCGCACCGGCCGCCGTGCCCTCGCGCCGCCGTCCCTCCGCCCAGCTCCGCCTCCGGGAGAACCGCCTCTTTTTTTCACGTCTCCTCGACCTCGCGGCGTTCTTTCTCGCGCCGGCGTCACCGGGCGGAGCTCACGGCCGGGACGGAGCTCGCCGGCGGCCGGGACGGAGCTCGCGGCCGGGGCTGGCGCTCTCGCTGCCCTCGCAGGGCACGTCCCCGTCCACTCCTGCCGGCGGATGAAGCAGGCGGCGGCGATGCACGGCCTCGGGCTAGCTCCAATCGATCGATCGATTGCCCGAGCCGTTGAAGCTAGCTAGCTCCAATCGTTCAATTTCCAGCTGCGTGTCTCCTTGCTTCATCCGCCGGCCGGGATGGATCCGATCGATCGATCCATTGCTTCAACAGCTGCGTGTCTCCTTGCTTCATCCGCCGGCCGGGATGGATCCGATCGATCGAGTCGCTTGATTTCTGTCCGTCTGCGGCAGCGTTGACCGCGTGTGGAGCTCGCCGCGTCCTGGAGATGGAGGCTGCATCTGGGCGCGCATCGGCTGCACGCCCGCCGGCACGGAGCAGCTCGACTGCGCCACGGGCGACTGCGGCGGCCTCGGCGGCGCGGCGCCGGCCACTCTGCCGGAAGTCTCCCTCCACGGCGGCGTACGGCTTCAACGTGGATGGCTTCAACTTTTTTTCTTTTGATTTTTCCTCTCATCTTTTCATCCTGGGATGGGATGCGACTCGGAAATTTACACCCCACGATTCTAATTAGCGCCGGCGTCCCCCAAGCCCTCCAAAAAGGCGTCGTTTTTCGGCCTGGGGGGACGCAACGGCTGGAGATGCCCTAAGGATTCATGATACCATGTTAAGACGAGATTTAGTACTTGGCACCATGTTAAACTAATGTAGTGTGTTCCACCATCCTGATCATCTTTCTCAATACTGTGACTAAGTCAAGTGCGATTGGCCATGGGGAGTTCTAAGAAGCATTGCTCACTGATTAGTACACAAGACTATCCATGAACAAGTAAACTAATCCTGGAACAGAACTGGACACCAGCCGGCATGCAATGGTAGTTACTTTGACGGACAATGCCCAGCACCTTGTCGTCTCTGTTGTAGAGGCAAGCCAGCAGCATACTACAGATCAACCTTTGTCTCACCTCCACAAACTAATGCAAGAAACGAATCTAGGACTGGACTTGCAAGCAAAGGAACCCAGACAAGCAGGTCGTCCAATCCTAAACTGAGCATGTTAACTACCATACAATCATACTTTGCATAATTATTTGACTAACTAGCTGCATTAGCAGTATAAATGTAAACTGAGCATCCGAAACAAAATCTCAACACTATACGTATATCTTCAGATCAGACTCATCAGCGAAAAATCAGGATAAAACACATCTAATAGGGAGCAATAATTTGTATATGCAGCTATGAACCTCGCAAAAAATAAGCTCGCAAAGGCAGTAACAAGGTAGCAAGGAATTTCACCAAACGAATGTATCCCTGCAATTTACAAGGTAGCAAAAAACAAGCTCGCAAAGGCAGTAACTAGGCTACCGTGAGCTGAATGGCGTTCCGGAGACAGTACCACACCATGGTCGCGCAAGAAGATCCTCTACAAGAATCGATCGAATCAACATCAGCACCCATCGCCGTCCCCATCATCACCGAGATCGATCTCTACAAGTTCGACCAATGGCAGCTTCCAAGTACGTCCCTACGTGCTACGTGCCTACGTCAAGCGGAGGTTCCGCTCGAGAGAGAGGGTCGCCGGCGGGAACGGAGCCGGCCGGCGACTGCGGAGATGTGAGCAGAACTTGGGAAAAAAGGAGGGGAACGAAGGGGAGGGAGCCGTACCGGAGAAAAAGCCAGGGCGGGGAGGAGGCGGCGGTGGCGCCTGGCGACGGGTAGGAGGCGGAGGCGGCGGCGCCCGGCGACGGGTAGGAGGCGGAGGCGGCGGCGCCCGGTCTCTCCTCGCTTCGTCCCGGTCGTTCCACGCGAGAGCCCTAGAGGCGTAATAGACGCGTGGGTTCGCGTGGGTCGGGGCGGGTTGACCGGGCTGGCCAAGCCCCAACCCGGCCTACCAAACGGCCCGCGGGGGATTTTTGGGTGTTTTAATCCACTAGAGGAAATTCCCTCCAATTCCCGGCCCACCCCGGCCTACCAAACGAGGCCTTAAAAGACAGAAACCAATCATATAAATCATCTACTTTACTAGGTAACATTACAGTCCCACGTGCAAGCTGAAAGGGAAGCATATTAGATTCTTAGAAGAAATATTAGACCATAGACTTGGGACTGCACATTAGTTGATTTTTTTTTATTTGTCATCTTAACAAAACTGATAACATGGTTCCTCTTATACACATGAGTTAGAATAGAAAAGATAAGGTCTGTTTAAAAGAAAATATGAAACATAACAACTTAAAAAGAAAAGTCAAATCACTTATATTCTAATTAATGCTGCCGACATATACTCCGATTTGCTCCTGTTGCTTCCTGGCTGGGGCCCCACATGCACATGAAAGATACAAACCGATACTCTTAACATAGCAAACTGTGGTGAAATTAATTTAGTTTTTAGTGCTGACGCAGGGCTTTAAGTTAGCCAATTTCAGCGAGCCATGTTTTTCTTATGTAGTTATCCTCCTTATTCCTTATTTACCCATGTTACTCATAGAATTTATTATATATTGAATGTATTCATCTTGAAATGCACTTGCTTTGCTTGTATCCGTAAATCAAATTAAATTTACTCTGTAGGATCAACTTGGAAGGGTTACTCTTCTTTCTGGCATCATATTCATAATGTTGGGATTTGGTGCTGATGGTGCGCCTTCGCTACTCCAGACAAGAACTCCACCATTGGTTCTAGGTGTGCCGAATATTCCTAGTTCCTTGAGTGGATATTCTTACACAATCATGAAACTAGGACCACTGCAGTTTACGAGGAAAGGCCTATCAGTAGCAAGTACATCGGCATGTCTCTCCTTTGCGGTATGTCCTTCATTTCATCGAAGAGTATTTGCCAAATGGTTTCTCTTACCCCAAATCTTCATTTTCTTCTGCGTAATGCCTTTTGCATTCTCTAGCTGGTGGTATACAACAGAAAAACACGTCCCGAGTGTAAAATACACTGTTTTGTAGTTCTTTGAAATGCATGTACTGCAATATCGAGGCGTTCATTTTAAATACTTGTTTGGATGCAGATATTCCAAAGTGCAAGTCTCTGCTTGACCACAACCACTCCTGAGCAGCTTGCTTCTGCTTTGTGGTGGTTTATGATTCCACTGAAGCTTATTGGTGTGCCAGTACCTGAGATAGTACTTACACTACTACTATCTTTGAGGTTCATTAATCTAGTATTTGATGAGGCAAGTGTAGGGTGATTGCCAAAGTGAACATTGACTTTAACTTTTTCTAACTATACATAGGCATTGTTATTTGAGACCAAATTTTGAAGTATAACATTGTTCAAATATTGTACTAGGTTCGCAATTCAGCACTGGCAATCGTAACACGTCGGATTGATTGGAAAAAGCTGGCTACTATGGAAACTATAGATAGTAAGTACTTTTATCTAACCTGGCTATCAGGGTTGAATCAACAGCTTTGCATATTATGCGGAAACACCTTGAATTGAACTTTCACTAACTAAATCAATTTTGCAGTTTTCTTCAACTATGTCCAGCGAATTTTCAAAAATATATTTGATCATGCGGAGCAAATATCCAAGGTCAGTTTATTTTCGAATTTTCACTATTCTCAAAAAGTGAACTGATGAACATGGCTGTGTGCGATTCATTGTGTTCATATGTTGTTTTATGAACTAATTGTAATTTTCTATGAATCCATCTAGCAGTCCTTGGTCACACATATTTACCAAGTAAGACTAACATTAATAGGATGAATATCTACAGTACTTCCGCAACATGCAAGTGACGTTTGGCTAATGGCTATACAAGAAGCTTTAGTAACCTCTATAGTTACTAACGTACTATACACCTAAGCGACGGTAGATGTTAAACAATGTTAGCATGTATCCACAAGCAATCAATCACATTGTGGAATCGAGGGGGCAGCTATCACTGGGGGTAGCAGACTATTTGCCTTTTTTACAATCAAATTCACATTGTCTTTTACATTGATCTGAAGAATTTGGAAGGATTAGAATTTGAACTGAAAGTCCAGAAGTTAGCATATGGTGTCACATGCAACCTGATAAGGCCCATAAAGACGGCTTGCCAAATAGGAGCAACAGTGGCCGCGAGCCCGGAATGTTGCTACTTTGGTAGAACCGGCTGAAGATTACTTAGCTGTCAAGTGCCAATTATTGCTGTATTGGAGGTACGATCTTATGTAGTTTGTAAGGTTATCTCTATTAGTTAGATTCGATAGTTAGGTGCCTAGCTGTGGACTTCCTTGACCGGCTATTCCAGGTATAGTCCTCCCCGGCTCCCCCAAGCAGTGCCTTCCTTCACCTAGTTCTGTTCTACCTCAAGTCGTTGCTGTACAACCTCCTCCTGATGTATTTATACCCCAATTAGGTACTAATTACATAACATAAGTGTCTTCCATACCAGTATGTGAATCTCATCTATACACGCTTAACAACCAGCTGATAGCGGTATACCAACCAGTACGCTATTTTTTAATTGCTCGTGCATCCGTATGCCATGACTATCACCTAGCCTATAATTAACATTTTGCTATAGAGGATATCAAGCATTTCTGTCAGTAGGTCCATTCTTAAGAGCACACAGTGGTAGCCTTTTTATGCGAAGCCAGTCCTGGTTGTGTTGTTGAGTTGGATGTATAAGGGAAACTTGTCAAGGTTTAGAACCAACACAAGCTGTCTGGAATCTGATGGCTTTTTTGTCAGAACTTGATTTAAGCAATAACTGCTTGGAGAAACAAACCAAAAGGAACATCGAGCACAGAATACAGATGCATCCTTAATTAATAGAAAGGCGCTCTTGTAGTCTCATTGATACTATATGTGGAACTGGATCACAGTCCAAGTCCAAAACACGGAAGTCCAACTAGCGTCCAGTCTAAATTAATCCAATCCATCTCCTGTCCACAATTAGTTCCGTATTACCCAGATCCATCCAAATCCAAGTTATATTGTCCAAATCCATCCAAATCCAATTGGATTTTAGAAATCGTTGAGGCTAAATGCGCCGGCAGCGGATGGCATCCATCGCCGCGTGCCTACGACTTACAGCGGATGGCGTACCGGCAGCGGAGCCACACGCGGGAGACGGCGGCGGGTTAGTCCTCGACTGCTGCGGCGGCGCCGGCCTACAGATGCCGCTGAGCTCCGGCGCGTGGGCACCCCGGCTCAGCCGTTCCTGCTGCTGACCGACACCGGCAGACGGTAGCGTCGTAGCGACCTCGCCTGGGTAGTTCCGCCGCCGCCAAATCCTCGCTTACCTCGTCGACGGGGCGTGCGTTCCGGCCGGAGAAGTCAAAGACGTAGGCGTCCATCTCGTGGGCGTCGGATACCTGCACCAATTCCCTCCCTTCTCCCTCGCAACCTGCCCCACGCGACGATGCGAAAGGCAGCGAGTTACGATCCAATGGATCCTGGACTGTCCACTGTTGACGTCCAAAGGTATCCAATGTTGTTGGACCTAATGTCCAGCTAATGACCATGTCCAACGGAGTCCAGTCCAGCTGGATCCAGTTAATTTCAGGTCCAAAGCCCGTGGACTTTTAAAATCCAGTTCCAGATTTAATTGATACCGAGAGCTCATAAGAATGGTGAAACTTGATTAAGTCATGGTTGATACATTGCATTTTGAGGCACGTAACTTTGTCTGAGATCATAGTTGTAGATGGGAATGGAATCTATATATTATATGGCTGATACAGCTGTAATCGTCACTACTTTGCACCTTCTGTTGCTTCGTGTTGACCTCTGATTCTAAGGATTTGTGCAGGCAATGGTTGCTCGAGGATACCGTGGTGACCCTAACAACCACAAGATCTACTTTCTCACGGAGTCTTCATTTCGCATTGTGGATGCATTTTCCTTGCTTTGCCTGTTTGCTGTAATGGGCCTGGCTTCCTATTCAGATAGATTGGCTTGATGGTACCAGGTATTCAAGAGCTATTCACACATTTTCATATCATGGTGTTCATCAGAACTTACTAGCATCTTCTCAATTTGTTTCAGGAACTTTTCTAGATTATCATGTGACTGTCATATCCACGTGTATCTCAATTTTGGGACATCCTGGAGCAGCACTTTAAGTGAAGTGGAAACAAAGCAGTAGCATGATTAAATTGTCGAGAAAATAACTGTGACCTGTATGTGTACAGCATGACTCTCCTGTTGAGAAGAATGGCATCCAGAAACTGATTACGCTAACATCAAGTTGTAAGGAGGTGAGTTATCACCCGAAGAAGGGTTTGGATGTTAATTCGACTATGTTTTATATACTGTGGTCTGATTTCAGTTGTACCCTGTACAGGTGCACCACATTGCAGGGGCACCACATGTGGACGCTGATCATGCAAGGCTTACAGCTGGCATTAGTCTAAGCGGAAGGTGTTTGTTAGTACAGTAGTTTGTCAGATCAGATGGAACAACCTCGAATGTCTGTGTATCACTATCCAATGAGCGCCAATCAATTCTGTGTTATGAAAAGATACATTCACCGCACTTGATGGCATTGACTTGGACTACCATATATGGATCCTTGCTGTTACCGCAAATAGATCAATTCGTTACTTTTCATCGGAAGAAGTAGCACGCAACTCAGAAAGAAAAAACCTCTGATGCTCCTTTTTGCTTTCAACTAATGTAATGCCTAGAACTGCCCAGATATTCGATTCCTAACAGAACTTATAATGTGTGAAGTAGATAGATAAGTAGAGTTGCTTTCGCTTTGTTAACTTACGTAAGATATGTGAATGTAGTTACATGAGCTTGCTTGCCTCACTTTCCTAATATATTGTTTACAACGCTTGCAATAGGGCGTAGTGTTGCGCTGGGTCGTCTTGTTCGGAAGCTGATTGAGAAGATGTGCAAAATAGGAACTCCTGGTACTGTGCAAATCCAGTACAGTACTCCTGGTACTGTACTTCTGTCTATTTGAGTTGTGATCGGATTGCCAACGATTACCATTGTCAGACGTGAGATAATTGGCTTGGCAACATTGTTGTACAATCTTATCTGAAAGTTCATACAGCAGCTTGAATTCCAATAAATTAACCGCAGTGTTCACTACAGTGGCTCATCAACTACAGTTAATCCTAGTTATGATAATACATGACCCAGTCCGCTTGCAACCTTCCTTGAGGGCTTCTGGAATTCAACGTTACAATATATCAGGATGTTGAAGTTGAAGAGCATGATAAGGCTGCAGTCTTGTCTGTATCATTTAAGATGCTGCACCAGGATCACTGATAATACCCAGATAGTCATCTTTTATTGTGCCGATGCAGAACTGATACAGAAAAGGAACAAACCATAAGAAAATTGCACATCACACAACTTAAAACTTGCCAGTGGATGGATACAAACATGCAACTGTAGCTTCATGATAAATTGTCTGTTTTTGGTACTCCATCCAGGTTTGTAAGGCCCCTCAGATTTTGAGCCAATTTACATAAGATATTGAGTTATTTGTCACAAAGATCACACCGTTGGCAACTTAAAAATTATATGCTATTTTCTGGCAAAAAAGTCGTATTTTGTTGGTCAAATTAGGAAGTCCAGGGGCCTTACAAATCCGGATGGAGGGAGTATCTGGTATGGTAAGTCTTATTCAACTTTTTTGCAAAACATCTCATATGAATTCAAACAGGATTGGAATATAAGTTATATACCTCGGGTAGTTACAACATATGGTAGAAGAAAGAACACTTCAAATTTTAGACCACACTACATAGGCACCATTTATCATATGGAATTAGATCATCAAGTCAAAAAAGTTTTTTTTTTTGCGAAAAAAGTCAACAATCAATATCAATAATATTGGTAGTTACTCACATAGGTCCTGCCTCAAAATTCTAGAGAAGACTGACAACTAACAATCCAGAAACTTCCGTAAAAGAAAGGGCAACAGACTTACAATTTCTGTTGCATCAACACGGGTGCCTATAATCTTCAAACGAACCTCACTTTCTTTCTGAATTTTCACCTGAACCAGACAAACAAGCAATTCCCACTCAGAATAAAGCAAATTGCTTTCAACAGAAGAATCTGTTTCTATCTCATAATGACACCCAGTACCTAATCATATATTTTTTTGAAAGATAATTTATATATACCTAGTGATGTATGCAGCAACCATTCATTATTTCATACAGCATGCAGAACCCACAGTTAGATGCTAAATTGAACAAGTACAAGCACACACAATCTCATTTCTGAGATGCTCCAAAAGAGTAAAACAACAAGCAGACATTTCATGACCTGCCAGTAGTATACTGTAATATAAAAGGGAGTTTATGATGGCAGTAGCGGAGGCAGTGGTACTTGCTCACTTCGCTCATTCACACAAAAGAAAATGCAACGACTCCTGGGCCTTCGTATCCCATATTTTTCTTGTGGATTCTGTTTCGTTCCTTTATTTCTCACCAAACCCACAACCTTTCGTGCAACTCTCAACGAACTAAAAAAGCATACCTTTATATTTTAGCAAATTATGCAGTTATTCATATGACATGTGATGCTCTTGTTGCTATACTTTTTCATAGAGCCGAACAACCTCTTATGCAACTCTAACCAAACATCACCATCTTTAGCAAGCAAACGCCAGAGTAAATTTGATATGCTTACAAAATATAAAGGTTGAAATGGATACTCGTTAGTCTAAATAAACATTTTAACTTTTTAAGCATGAATGTACTGGTGAAGTCCGTAGTAATGCATGTGACACTTGGCTAGTAGTTACCGACGATAAGAAGGACAGCAGGAACCACTTATAGAAAAAGAAGCATACCGATCCATCAGAAGTTGTGTAGTTTGGCACATCACCAGATTGGAACTCCATATCGTCAGGGATCAACTGCATGTAAAAACAGAATAACACACCGATTAAGCCGGAATGTGCAAGGTCAGCGAGAACTTTATACTAGTACCTTATCACCATACAAGCATGTTAATCAGACGGACAAATGAGCACTATTAGTTTTCACATGAACCAGCACCATTTGAGTGCGCAGCACAATCAAATCAGATGTAGTAAGAGCTTGTACTGAACTATTAACCACACAGATAATTCTGAAGTTCAATGGTTTACTCCACCAATTTGACAGAGCAGCTCCAATTAAAAGTTTACTCACATGATTAGACACGAAGATCTGCACAGGCCCAGCCTCCGCGAAGAACCCCATCTGCAGAACCAACAGTCGAAATTCAGTAAACGGGACACATCACGCCTGTGGGTAGATAGAAGGGCCAGTAAAATCCAGCACCTTGTTGACCATGGTGACGACGGCCTCGAGGATCTCGCCCTTGAAGGGGCGGAAGACGACGCACTGGTACTTGACGGGGAAGGTGACGAAGCCCGTGCCCTCCCGGATGAGCCCCTTGCCGATGTCCTCCACCCCCGTGATCGCCACCACGAACCCGTGCCGCCCGCTGCGAGAAATCCACCGTAGATCTCAGGCTTCCTAGCTCTAGGGTTCAGCGAACCGGAGGAGGGGAGAACGAAGGAAAACCCTAGGTACCTGCAGGTGCCCTCGACGTCCTTCATGAGCTTGGCGACGAGCTTGTCGCGGAGGTGCGGGCCGAAGTGGCGCGGGTGCAGCTGCATGTTCCGCTCCAGGATGATGTGGAAGAACATCTTCGCCACTCCTCGTCGGCCGGCGGCGGAAACTGCGGCGGCGAGCTGGCGAGTCCTTTCGCCGAATCTTTCTCTCGCTTGGTGAGCTGCGGCCTGCGGGAGTAATAGCCCGGAGACGCGACGCTGAGGGCCGTCAGATCTGAGCCCGCCGCATCTAGACCGTTGGATGTGACGGCGTCCGACCCTCTCTCACCGTCATAGAGTCTGACCCGACCTCTCACCGCTTGAACAGACAAACCAAAACCCTACCCCCGCCGCCCCGTCGATGAGCTTCCGGATGGCGTCGAGGTGCGCGGCGAGGCTTCCCCAGCCACCGTGCGCGGTGCCGCAGTCCCGTTGGGCGATCTCGCGGGTCTCGCTGCGCCCGGCGCAACCCGGCGCGTCGAGTATGTTTTTCCCCTTCGAATCACTCTCTGGCTTGAGATGCATTGTTACTGTGGTCTGGTACTCTGGTCGCTAGTCGGGGTTTTGAGATTGGCTGCGCGTTTTGGCAGGAGGACGTGCAGTCGTGTGCGCCGTTAGCTTCAGGCCGTGTATCGACATTCACAAGGTCAGTAGCCAGCAGGAAAAGAGACACCAATAGAAATTTGGGCGCTGCACTTTTGATGTGGTTGCAACCTGATGTACAGCTAAATGTTTTATCACCATCGTCTATCTGATATGTTGATTTTGCGAACTCCCTAGGGAAAAGTTAAGCAGATTGTTGGCTCCACTCTGCGCGATTCATCCGATGATAGTACAGCACTAATGACGAACTTTGAATCGGACAAGTCTGCGGGAGAATTTGCGAATGTTTATAAAGAAGACGGACTCGTTGGTGGGCATGTCATAATGCTTGGTGGAGACGACGCGAGCCGCTCTGCTGCCCTGGAAGCACTACATGCATATCCTGGTGAGGACACATTATCTAGTTATTGGTTATTACCTGAACTAGTATTATTCATTTGGTTTCCTTCATGTATAACTGTGCATGATAGATTGGTGTTTACTGTTATTTGTGATGAATCTGAAATAAGCCACACACTTCTTGTTTATATTTTGTCATCTTTTGTGGGATCTGGATGTTATTATGGTTGCTTATGTTGTATAAATGGATACTAAAATGTTATAATTCAGAACCTGAGGTAGCATTTAACTCTGATAAAGAGTGTTTTTGTTGAAAGTATCATGTTCTGCAACTTCATAATATGCGATACACATCTCAAGTTCTCAAGCAGTTAAACGCTTGTTTGTGTTGGTTCATAATATTTGCCAGCAGAATAGATTTGTCGCTGATAGTTTATTAATTTTATTTCATGTTAAACCTTCTTTAAGATTACATATCAAAATTTGGTCTGGGCCTGTAGAGCCGTTTACAATTATTTAAAACTGCTTCCACAAATTTTTGCCTTGCTAGAGTCATCTGGCATTGGTGCTCGTGCAGTATTCTTTGTTTTTATTGCAAGCCCATGAGATACCATCAATTTGACATATTGTCATAAACTTGGGCTAACTAGGTGGTTTGCAAGTTGGAGGTGGAATAAATTTGGAGAATGCAATGTCTTACCTTAATGAAGGGGCAAGTCACGTGATTGTAACTTCTGTACGTGTTCATGCTCTATTTTTTGTATAAATAATGCCATTATCTTTTTTCTTCATGCCATGAATCCTTTATGCGTCTGTTTGGTAAATGTATATTAGCTTATAGTGTAAGGTTAGTGCCTGACCCACATCAAATTTCCCCTTCGTATCCATCTCTTGTTTGTAAAATATGTTAAAACTTAATTTTTCTTCGATATCTACATTGTTGTTACCCCCAAAACTAAAATAATGCTAGAGCAAGGCCACCCATAAATCCCATCGATAATCACTCATTCACAAGTGTTGCCCATTATCTATTGCTACATTTTGGCTACTCATTTATTGCCAATGTGATTGCTTTGTGGGTGCCTGTTTTTCTTGATGGCAAGGATTCTCTAAGAGCCTCAAGGGCTAGTATTAGTTAACACGTTCTTTGAAGTTGGAAATGATTTGTGAATTTCTGTTTGCGATCAGCTGGTTGCCACCTGCTGCTCAGAGCCTGGAATTCTTTACCATCTGATTGAGTTGCTAATCAGTTTTTGTACATGACTCATCAGTTGAAATGTTGGCAACTTATGTATTTGAATCTTTTATGCAGTATGTGTTTAGTGATGGCAAAATGAACATTGAAAGGCTGACACAACTTGTTGAGCTTGTTGGGAAACAAAGGCTTGTTTTGGACCTTAGTTGCCGAAAAAAGGTACGGAATTCATCTTGTATTCTGTGCTGAACATTAGTGCTGTTTTTCGATACTGCCTTCTTGTGGTCCACCTTTTGAATTTTATAAGCAACTTACCTGAAATGTTCTCTACAATTAACATGGTTTGTTGCCCCTCTTCATCCAAACATAGTGCATTGCCTTACCTAAATGAAAGAATAAATAGTAATCGTGAGAATGGAACACAACCATTTTCTGATTGACACTTTTGTTTTACTGACAGCTCTTCTATCTTTATCTTACCAAAATGTTTCTGGTTAGGATGGCAGATATGCCATTGTGACTGACAGATGGCAGAAGTTCAGCGATGTCTTTGTGGATGGGCCAACATTAGAATGTCTTGCTGCCTATGCTGATGAGTTTTTGGTTCATGGAGTTGACGTGGAGGGCAAAAGGTGAACCATGTTTTTGTAGTATTAATCCGTCATTTGTTGATGTGATGTAGACATATAGTACATTCATCCTTGATAGGATATAATTATCTTGTCGTTTTAACTTCCAGTAGTTCTGTAATCTATATGATGGTGTGTTTGCCATAGATTAATTTTTTGTACTTTTATGTGGGTTTATTTATGCTTTCCCTCTCTTTTAAGTTTATGAGTTACTACTTACTAGTGACTCTTCAGTAGTGCACTTTCTGTTGGTTGATGCTTAATGATTTGATTTAATGTCACCGAAACCATATATCAACCGTGATCTCTTCTTGTTGATAGTCCTGCTCTGTCTGTGCAAAACTTTCTTTGAGCATAGTTACCTAGTCTAATGTAAGCTATTACGTGAATTGCAGGTTAGGAATTGATGAGGAACTTGTGGCACTATTGGGACAGTATTCACCTGTAAGTACAGTTCTATGCTTGATGCATTGGTTTAGTTCTGTGTTCCGGTTTTTCACTTTTGCTTTTTTTTAATCTTTAACCATTTATTTTCTCATTGTGACGGCATCTTGCAGTTTTTATCTGATTGCTGTACCATCAACAAATCAATCAAATGCTGTGTAGCGAGATGATTTAAACACTTTATACTAGTTGCTCAACCATCTTTCTATTTTGATTTTATCAAACTTGAATGCATTAAAAATAAAATTTAATTAATTATATATTTAGGTAAAATATAAGAAATCTGAGATGCTCGTTCCAGATGTTCAATTTTAAATGTTAGAGTAGCAGCATGTTTATGCGTACTCAAAACAAAAATTGTGTACATTTTTTGGAGAGCAAATGATGTGTAGCAAGTTGAGATCAAACACTGGATACTAGTTGCTCAACCATCTTTCCATCCTTGATTTTTATTGAACTTGAATGCCTTTAGAAATGAAACGCGATTAATTATATTTCATTGCAGATGTGTGCAGTTTTATATTTTAGAGTAGCTTTTTGTATGTGTGTACTCAACACGCGCCTCTAATATATCTTGGGCGCTGTAGATCCCTACAACATACGCTGGGGGAGTGTCGACGATGGATGACTTGGAGAGGATAAAGCAAGCAGGCAAAAGCCGAGTCGATGTTACTGTCGGGAGTGCCCTAGACATATTCGGGGAGATTTGCCCTACAACAGTGTTGTCAGTTGGCACAAGGAGCAAAATATGGTTAACCAACGGTGAAGAAATCAGTTTTTTCTATATACAGAGCATGGTCAAAGTTCAGCCCATTTGTGATCCCCGCTTGACCATTACGGTCAGGTTATAGGGCTCGTTGTGGACATTGTAGTGCAAACAGTTCAGTGTGTCTTGTGTGGTATACTGGTATGTTAAACCTGAAGCAGAGGCGTCAATTCAGTATCATAGAGGATGAGGACTAGTGAGACAGCAGCCAGGCCCGATCGGTATTGACATAGTGGTGTACTTTACATTCTGTAGTTGTGTTGTAATGATGAATAAACAGGGGATGTGATCTAGCCGCATGTGATCATAGTTGAAACTTGAAACTGCCGCACTGCTTGCTATATCAAATTTATTTAGTTTGTGATCTGCACCTTGACCATTGCCGTCTGATTATAGGGGCTTGTTTGGGAACAACATTGTAGTCGAACATGTCAAAGCTGAAGCAGCTTGACCAGGCGTCGGGTCAGTATCATAAGATGACCAGGTCGGTTCGGTATTGAGACGCTGTACTGCATTCTGTTGTATTGTAATGATGAAAAAACAGAGGTTTGAACTGCATAAGTGTACTACCAGCGGCATGCGGTCATAGCTGAACCTATCAAACTACCGTTTGTTGTATAGTAGTAGTACAATTTATTTAGCTGAACTAGTGGCACAATTGTGTGTGTGTGAGAGAGACCTGTTACTGCAGCGGAGTTCAAGTCCCTGCGCAACAACCGGCAACCACTACACATAAGCGTGGTGACTGGGAATGCAAGCAACATTAGACACGAGCAACGTGGTAACATCAAGCAAGCCCATAGGTTCTATGCGTGGATGAACACGCCGGACGTCTTATCTTCCTCCTGTTCGACGCCATGCCTTGCACTTGCCCTCAATGTTAACAACATCGATATGGGGAAGCAGATCATCATGGTAAGTGTAGAATCTGCGCCTTGCTAGCAATATTGCCCGCTGGAAGAAAATTACAGGTGGTTCACATTTTCAATTTCTGAGTTAACCTCACCGTCGGTGTACAGGCGAGTCAGGACAATTTAAAAGGCGAATAACTAACCCAAATGGATGTGGTTACCATTCTCCTGCGGGTCTGCGGCGTCGTTCTGGTCGTGGTAAAATCTTGACAGATGGTCTTGATGAACGCATTCTTTTTTTAAACAGGGCAAAAGCTTTGCCTTATATTAATATAGAAGGAGCAAACATGACACGGCCAAGGCCAAAATAAAAACCGAACACAAAGAGGACTGCAGAAAGTACAGTCCCAAACGACTAGCTAATTTAACCTACACCGTCTACTCTCCTGGAAAGGTAAATCTTCATCGCGTCAAAAACGTAGACTCTGATGAACGCATTCATTCGCTCGTTAGGCGCGCGTGGCAGCAACAGGCAACGAAGAATGTCTGATGCTCGACATTAGCATAAAGCAAGGGCACTTAACAAAAGCAAATCGCCTGCGCACCACACCTCCACTGCTATTCAACCGTTGCATCCTGCCCAGTGCCCACCTATGTCGCCACCACAGCAGCTGCCATTCCTTTGCTAGCAGCCATATCAAGGTTCGCTTGCTCGCAGACTCCCGGTGATCCGGTGATGTTTACACTTCAACAAACGGCTTCCAGTTCCAATCCAAGTTGCCGGGAATGTTTTCTTCCCTCTTAAAAATGAACCACTGTTCTTGTACATCACGACGCGGCATTAATAGCACCAGCGGTCACACAACTCGTCGTTGATGTGCACTTAAGTCACACTTCTCCAGAATGTGATTATTTGGTCACACAACTCGACAAGTGCGTGCATGCAGGTCACTGGCCCCACTTGTCAGTCCGTTTTGGACGGTAAATTTTCAGAAAACCCCCTGGAGTAATATTAATATTACAAAATGGTCCATCTAATTTTACAAAATGGTCCATCTAATTTTACAAAATGGTCCTCCTAATTTTACAAAATGGTCCTCCAGGGGGCCATTTTGTAAAATTAATATTACTCCAGGGGGTTTTCTGAAAATTTACCGTCCAAAACAGACTGACAAGTGGGGCCAGTGACCTGCGTGCACGCACTTGTCTTGTTGTGTGACCAAATAATCACATTCTGGAGAAGTGTGACTTAAGTGCACGTTGGCGTCGAGTTGTGTGACCGCGGGTGCCATTAACTCATTCTTCTAGCTAGTACTGACTTTTTTTAAGATAAAGTTCTAGCTAGTATCTGGCTATGGTTACCAGGATACAGCAGCGAAAAACAAAGAAAACTTTATGCGAAGGGGATCAAGTAGACCACGCTATCCAAGGTAAGGTTGGGATAGCTTTTAGCTCACTTATCTTCACTTCCAATTTCAGTGAAAATAAACAGTCCTTCAAGAAACGATATCCATACAAAAATCCAAATAGACTCCATTAACCTTTATAATTACCACCTGCCCCCTCTTCGGGGCATTACCCATATCCCTAGTAATCCTCATAATATGCCGGAATGCAAGAAGCTCCCGAGCACCAATGCTCCCTCTATTTTTTTAAAAAAAAATTAAAAATATATTTAAAAGTTTCAGAGAAAAATATGAAAAACATCCTGCATGTTCTCAATGATGTTTCCTAGAGGTGCGACAAAATCACAATGTGAATACATTCTAAGCTACACAAAAATAAAAAATGTACAGATCCGAGTATAGTTCACAATGCATAGTTTCAAATATCCAAACTTTGTTGTTTTTGTGTAGCCCATACAAAGAATTTCGCATTATGATTTTGCACACATGCATGATTTTTTCAGATTTTTTGAAACTTTTTAATATATTTAAAACAATCAAATAAAATAGAGGGGCCACTGTAACTGAGCCAGTGGGGGAATGCAAGGGCTAAACTACAAAAACAACCTACAAAGCGCACACACCACTTAATCATTGGTGGTCACCCCTAAGCTCAAATCAAATCTGCGCCTCTCCCAAAACCGCAAAGCTTCAAGCATCAGCAACCTCCTCTACTTCTCGCCCATTTCCCTCCGCCCTCGCATGGCTGGAGCCTGGAGTAAACACGAATCACAAGGATACAAGGTAGTGTAACGGCCGGAGTACCGTAGGGAGCTAGTCAATAGCTCAAGGCAGCAGCTCGGTCCAACCTCCAACAACCGGGAGCCGCCGCCATGCCTCCTTCGCGTGCCGCCGTGGCGCTCCTCCTCGCCGCGGTCCTCTGCCTCGGCGGAAGCGGCGGCCGTGCGTCGTCGGACTTCAACTACCCGGCGGCCTTCAACTTCGGCGACTCCAACTCCGACACGGGCGGCCGCATCGCCGCGGGCTTCGAGCCCATGCCCCCGCCCTACGGCTCCACCTTCTTCGGCGGCCCCGCCGGCCGCTTCTGCGACGGCCGCCTCATCCTCGACTTCCTCAGTAAGCAGTAGCGCCCCCTCTCAGCTTCCAATTCATTCCTGATATGTCTCGTTTTATTGCCATCTGAATCGCAATCGCATCGCACCACGAGAAACGCCCCTGATTCCTGAACTGCACGAAAAGAATCGTTGTTTCGTTAGTGCCTTATTGTTGGTACCCATGTTGCAACACGAAGAACAATCGGTGTACGGATTTGCCGTCGATCATTCGCGGCAGTGTGCGCGCCCACTTGGTCCCGGCGGTGGTTGGAGAAAAGTGCGAATTGGTTAGGATTGTCCTGTGCCGGATAGGTCAAATGCCCCAGCCCCCGGGCGGTGGTTACGAGTGGAGATTGGCGCATCCCTGCAGCTGGTCAATCGTAGTTCCATACTATCCTAGCACTGTACTCGTGGGATTGTGCTGGAAGCGAGGGGTCCAGTTCGTGCAATTCGACACCCCTGATTGTTGCAACATATTGGTGTGGGGATTCGGTCGGATCTGCGGGGAGAGCAACTGGTGCTTCTTGATGGATTTCACCGTGATCGAAAAAATCGAGTTACTGCCGTTCATTCTTAACCTCTGGGGAGCTTTAATTTGTCACAGTCCTGCTGCCTACCTTCCTGGCGGTAGCGACTGAAACCTATCATGTGCTTTCATTCAACCAGTCTGAAAAGTCCAGTGCTTTGCAGCTGACTTTGATCGGCTAAATCATTACGAGGCCATGTGATGATGGGAGTTTGGGGGAGAAACATTTTTAGAATAGTTTGGTGGAGTAACTCAGAAGCAAACAAATGGCTAGCACAATTATCGTTGTACAAAAAAGCATTTTCCCAAAAATGTAGCTGTTGATCAATGACCACTGATTTATAAGCACGACTTCCATGCTTTCAGGATAATAAGTGGGATGAAAAACAGTTGTGCGGTATCGGTCTCATTGGCACACTGATTCTTACCGGGAAATACTCCGATCCATGATGGATTGTCCTGAGCAAAGGTGTATATCAATAAGCTGAGCCATTTAGCTTGCATATATTAGGAAGGCTTTTACTATGTTGTTATATTTTGTTAGAAATGCCTATCCCACTGAATGTTGATTTTGTTGATGTGACTGACAGGCTATTTATCTTATTCTCACTTTTATCAAAGAACAGAGTATAGTGGTCTGTAACCTGATATTTGTTTCTTGAACTTCTTGTAGTGGATGCGATGGATATGCCATTCCTCAATTCATACTTGGATGCTGTTGGTGCACCTAACTTTCGGGCAGGTGTTAATTTTGCTCAAGCTGGCTGTTCGATTACTCCAGCAACAGCAACATCTGTCAGCCCATTTTCCTTTGGTCTTCAGATTAAGCAATTCTTTGCATTCAAGGAAAAAGTCACTAAGCTGCTCTCTAAAGGTATGAGAGGTTGTCTAACCTTTGGATGTTGTTGAGACAAAATAGAAATATCCTCTGCACTATGCTAGAAGCATTTAATCTTTCATTAAACCATTGAGTGTAAACTAGGATGTGACTTACCAGCTGTTGTAAAGACTTTGTGCAATAACTCTAGATTCATGAAAGATCTCAGCTAAACAATTAGAACCATCGAAATGAGCAAGTAGACAGATGTTGACAGAATATCGTGTTCGTGAAAGACCAACTAAGTTTCTTTTATTTCATGGGAGTAAATTAGGCTGCAACAAGACCTAACAGTCATAACACATTTGGAATTCTTGTCTGAGTGCAGTTGTAAAATCAATCACTTGGTGTTGTACTTGGTCTAGGAATATGCTGTTTGACTGGTCCGACAAGCTTCGGTTGTGTACTTGTGTTGATTTGGGTTTTAAGAGTATATATATCTACTGACGATAGAATAATGATAAGCTTCTCAATACACTAACCCAGACGATGGAACTCTTCTTCTTTCTATTAGTGACGGCCTGCTTTTTTATTATACTTTGCAGGAGATAGGTACAGGCATTATATTCCTCAGTTGGATTACTTTTCGAAGGGACTCTACATGTTTGATATAGGTCAAAATGACCTTGCTGGTGCATTTTACTCAAAAACAGAGGACCAAGTCATTGCAGCTATTCCGACTATTTTGTTGGAATTTGAAACTGGGCTCCAGGTTTGTAATTATATAGTGTTTCATGATTCTTGATCTTTAGGGCATTGGCTTGTTAGTTGCCATTTTTCCCCTTTAGATCATTTTGGTAATGACATTGTTAATAGATGTAGTAATAAACTGATGTAGTAAATATAGATATCTAATTATGTATAATGAATCTTGATATACTCTTCCACATATACTTTTTGAGCAAGTGACTCACCCCTAAGGTTTATTTCGTTCATTCATAATTGACCTTAGTGTGACATGTGTTCTTATTTCAGACACTATATGGGCAAGGTGCCAGGAAATTTTGGATTCACAACACAGGACCTCTTGGCTGCTTACCTCAAAACATAGATATTTGGGGAAAAGATCCATCACAACTGGATGAAATTCATTGTGTAGCAAAGCACAATCGTGCTGCAAAGATTTTCAACTTACAGCTGCATGCGCTTTGCACAAAGTTGAGAGGTCAATTAGCTGGAACTGATATCACTTACGTCGATATCTACTCCATCAAATACAGCCTGGTCGCCAATTACTCTCGATATGGTATGCAAATTAGACTTTACCACAGTCTCTAGTCATCGAGAAAACCAATACGTTAGGAAACATTTTGATTTGTCGGTATATTACGTTACTAGGAACAGATGATTCAAGAACACTAATGATGCTTCAGATAGAAGACTTATGATGAAATATCACTATGATTCCTGAACAAGACCTCAGTAAAAGAGGGGGAAATTGAGATGCTTTAGTTTTTTGTTTCATTGCTTACCGTGCCTTGTTTAGCTCTTTGACTTCTGTATGCTATGGATTTTTACATTTTTCTGTACTATCAGTGACCATGCTTTCTCATCCTTGTAGCATTAGAAGTTTTTATTAATTTCCACATCGACATTTTTACAGGGTTCGAGAGTCCTACTCAAGCTTGCTGTGGATATGGAGGGCCGCCCCTCAACTATGATGGTAGAGTACCATGTGGACAGACGAAATCAGTGAATGGTAACCTTGTAACTGCAAAAGGGTGCAGTGACAGTACTGAGTATGTCAACTGGGACGGAATACATTACACGGAAGCTGCAAATTTCCATGTTACATCACAGATTCTTACCGGGAAGTACTCCGATCCTCCGTTCGCTGACAAGATGCCGTTCCTTATAAAACCGAGATTCTAACATGTGGGTATTTGTTTCCACTGAATCAGTAAGACGATGTACTGTCTTACACTTACCGACCACAAATGATGTATTTACCACTTGTCAATAATCATATATAGCTTGTTTTCAGTTGTCCAAATCCTGTTATGCCCTATTTGTGCAAAATTACCCAAGATTTCGCTGTAGCACGCAAGTTTTGAAGGCAAGGCTCACATTTTGCAAACACTTTTAGTTACTGAGGAACTGAGGCGAGAAATTGCATCCAGATTAATCACCAGCAATCACAGACATCTATATCCAGTTGAGCTACCGCAAGAATTACTTAAGTCCGGTTTCGGTTTCGGTGAGATGTTTTGTTTTCAAATCATGCAGGAACTGAACTGTTTCCTGTAAGAATCCGTGAGTTTCCAAACACTGCACACGCGCGTGTGCTTGTACTGATCTCTTTCTCTATGTTCGCCTTCTAATTAAAACTCCAATCCAGCAGAAAACCGGAGGGAGGAACTGAAAATGTACTGTACACTAGACGCGGCTCACTTCTTGGAGATGTAGGCGTAGTACTGCGCCATGGGCACGACGAAGGCGATGACGAGCAGGCCGCCGACGACGAGCGTGAACTGCCCGCGCTTGTCCTCCGTCTCCTGCTTGCTCTTGTAGTTTGACTCCCGCTTGCTCTCCTGGAACACCGGCCCGCCCGGGTCCGGCAGCCCGTCGATGGCCGCCACCAGCCGCTTCGCCGTCGAGTAGATCGCCTCGTTGTACTTCTCGTCCGTCGCCAGAACTGCGAGCATTAACACTGCTAGTAAGTTTTGCGCTCGTCGGCCGACGGGAGGGGAAGCTAGTACTAGTAACAGTGATTATGTTATGTACCTGGGAGGTTCTCGGAGAAGGTGGCGTCGAGGATGGCGTCGCCGACGGCCTTGACGAAGTCCGGGCCGCCGGTGATGGCGCCCTCCTTCTGGCTGGTGACGAGCACGACGATCCCCTTGTTGCTGCCGGTCTCCACCGTCGGGTACCACTTCTCCAGCACTTGGTCCGCGTACTCGAACGCGTCAGCTTTGCTCTGTACGTAGACATCACAGACGTACCCATTGCAAGAAGAGCGTGAGTGGTGATCAGAACAACACGGCCGTGCTGCCCGCCGGCGTGGGTGTACGTACGTACCGTGAGCTTGCGGACGGTGACGAAGTTGATCCGGATGTTCTTGCGGGCCTCGAGGTCGCGGGCGAGCCGCTTCACGTCGGACTTGGTCACGCGGCTCAGCACGCCGGCGTCGTCCACCACGTACGTGTCGGCCGGAGGCCCGTTGTTCAGCACGTCGAACTCCGACGCTACCACCGGCGCGGGCGCCGGCGCCAGGGTGATGGCCAGGGACAGCGCCGCCGCGGCCAGGCCGTGGTGCAAGAACGACGCCCAGCTTCCGAGACCATTGTCGCCGTCCCCGCGCCAGGCAACGCCCGCCTGTGTCTGCTGCTGCTTCCTCAGCGAGCAGGAAACGGCGGCGGGAGCTGGCTTCTTGGAGCCACGGAGAGGGCTGAGCAATGCGGACGGGGAGAGGAGGGTCTCCATTGCCGCGGTGGAGGAGGAGATGGGGCGAGTTTCTGAGGGCCAGAGATCACCGGAGTTCCTCTGCCATTTCCAATTAGTTTTGGAATTTTTTGTGTGAATGGTGTCAGTTGAGTTGGATTGTGATTGGGTGGCTGCGATTCTAGAGATGGATAAGGCGCGGTGCCAGCGTGGACAGCCATGTCCAGTTGTCAGACCAATGGAGAGTGTGCAGGTGTCACGCTGCAACGGAGTTTGGGCAAGTCAGGGCTTGTCTGCTATTTGTGCCTACACCGATTGTGGAGATTTTTTTTTAAATAATATGATTTTAAATGCAAATTTCGGAGTAGCATGCGCGCAGACGAAATTTGAGAAGTAGCGCGCCGTCGGTCCCGAGCGGGCCGAAAGTTAGACTTTCGGCCGCCTCCAGGCCGAAAGTGTGCTGTCGGTGCATGCACTGTACGGGCGGCAGGCCGGGGCCCGCGACTTTCGGCACGGAGCGAGCCGAAAGTGGACTTTCGGCCTGCAGCAGGCCGAAAGCTGAGCTGGCGTGCATGCAGCAATAAATGCAAGAGCGAGTAGATGCTTCCGATATTTCAAAAAAAATTCAAAATTTGAAAACTCATCAAAAAAATCTGAAAAAAATCATGCACGTACCTGACCATGGTACGCACCACCGTATTTTTTTTCGCGCCGAAATGACATCGTACGCGTCCTGTACAAAAATGACAAATTTCCTGTCAGAATCTGACAGGAAATTTGTCATTTTTGTACAGGACGCGTACGATGTCATTTCGGCGCGAAAAAAATACGGTGGTGCGTACCATGGTCAGGTACGTGCATGATTTTTTTCAGATTTTTTTGATGAGTTTTCAAATTTTGAATTTTTTTTGAAATATCGGGAGCATCTACTCCCTCTTGCATTTATTGCTGCATGCATGCCAGCTCAGCTTTCGGCCTGCTGGCGGCCGAAAGCGGACTTTCGGCCTGGAGGCGGCCGAAAGTCGACTTTCGGCCCGCTCGCGACCGACGGCGTGCTACTTTTCAAATTTCGTCTCGGCGTATGCTATTGTCCAAAATTCTTATTTAAAATCATATTATTTAAAAAAAAATCTCCCGATTGTGATTGGAAATGCAAAACATTGACAGTCACATCACAGAATTGACTAATGCAAAATTTGCAAAAAAAAAAAAGTTGACGGTTAGCTTACGAGAACAAAAATTGACGGCTGCGATGCTTGCAGAAAACATATGGCCACAACACTCACAGTTGACGGTTAGCTTACACTAGTGGAGACGTGCCCTTCTATCCCGGCCCGTGAGGGGCTTTAGTCCCGGTTGGCCAACCGGGACAGGCCAAGCGGGACTAAAGGTTGGCCTTTAGTCCCGACCCAGTTACCAGCCGGGACCAAAGGCCCTCCACGTGGCCGTGATACAGCGATTGGGTTGGAGGAACTTTAGTCCCGGCTGGTAAGCCCAACCAGAACTAAAGATTATTTTCCGAAAAAAAAAATTCCAACATTTTTTTTCAATTTTTTTTCCAACATTTTTTTTCAATTTCTTAGTTAGAGTCTCTAATTAGAGGCGCCTCTAACTAAGCATCGTGTTGTGAATGCTCTCATAATCCTAGCGCCTCTAATTTATTGTTTTGAATTGTTTGACTTGTTACTCTCTCACTTGGACCATTTTTAACACTAATTACACTTAAACTTTAGCCCCATTCTAGTCTTGGTCAGACTTCTCGGTCGGTCACCCATCCTCACACTACTCTATCCTCAGCATGCTTAACTTCTCTGTTCCTTCCTACTGTGATCCCGCGAATCTGATTGTACCTTATTGTCAATACTATCATATCAATCCTATTAACTCTTATATCATTGTGTCACATGCCTGTATTTTTTAAACCAAAAACAATTATTTAAGTAAACAATAATGAATAAGTAATAATAATATTGAATTCCAATGAAAATAAAATAAGTAATAAAACTATTTTATTCATTTATTGCCATTTATTCATATAATATGGCATAATTAATATCTTTAAATCTGTAAATCGCAATTGGACAAATAATATATCCATTATTATCAGAAAAATGTGAGGAATCTATAAATCGCAATTGGACAAATAATATATCTTTAAATCTAAATATGAAATAATTTAGTTTTTATATATTTTATTCATTTTTTGTTATTATTATCATATAATAAGGTATATAATATAACTTTAAATCAATAAATCGCAATTGGACAAGTAATATATATGAATCGATCAGAAAAATGATAGGAATCTAAATATTGTGTCCATATCATTTTGCATAAATATTAATAATTAAGTAATAATAATTATTAATTCATTTTTTTGTTATTTGTAGAGAAAAATCATATTATTTTTTTTGAATTCCAAACCTATGTTAACATAAACATTAATGATTAAGTACTAATAGTTTTGAATTCAAATAACAAGAAAATCAATTTTACATTATTATTTTCATTTTCAAATTAATATGGATAAATTCATATCTTTAAATCCGTAAATCGAAATTTGACAAATAATATGTATAAATCGATCAAAAAATGATTAAGTAAGATTTATGATTAAGTAATAATTATTATTAATTCATTTTTTGCATAAATATTACTTCAAATTATTAATTCAAAAATTAATTCATTTTTTGCATAAATATTACTTCAAATTATGTTTTGCATAAGTAAGATTAATGATTAAGTACTAATAGTTTTGAATTCAAATAACAAAAAAATTAATTTTACATTATTATTGTCATTTTCAATTTAATATGGAAACATTCATATCTTTAAACCGGTAAATCGAAATTCGACAAATAATATGTATGAATCGATCAGAAAAATGATAGGAATCTAAATATTGTGTCCATATCATCTTTTGCATAAATATTAATGATTAAGTAATAATAATTATTAATTCATTTTCATTATTATTGTCATTTTCAATTTAATATGGAAATATTCATATCTTTAAACGGCTGCTAGCTGCAACCTTCGTTCTAGGCTCTTCTTTCCCCCATTGCCCGATATATATAAACACCGACTACTAGCTGCATCTTCCGTATAGTGCCTCCCTACTTCTTATTCCTCATCAAGCGAAAGAGAAAGCAATGGCCGCCGTCTCCGTCTGAACCCCGTAGCCTCGCCATTCATTCGGTGGCACTCCTCCCCGCTATATGCTACCCTCTCCTACTCCGGCCGCCACTATGCCTGGTTTGTTCGCGTCCCAGTTCTTGTACCCCTCTCCTTAATTATTAATTCATTTTTTTTGTTATTTGTAGAGAAAAATCATATTATTTTTTTGAATTCCAAACCTATGTTAACATAAACATTAATGATTAGGTACTAATAGTTTTTAATTCAAATAACAAAAAAATTAATTTTACATTATTATTGTCATTTTCAATTTAATATGGAAATATTCATATCTTTATTGACATTTTATTTGCATAAAAGAAATTCATTTGATAATTAGAAGGATTAAAAGAAAAGGCAAAAGGAATTAGCAATTCATTTGTCAAAAGGTTTAAACATTTTGCAAATAGAACTCATTTGAAGATTCAATATAGCACTGAGAAGATTCACAGTTCATACAATAGAAGCCTCACACACCACACCACACCACACAATCTACTCATCAACATTAATGTTCAGACGATCAGCATGGCTATTGTAGCCATGTAGCTTCCAGTGCCTCCTAGCAATCTCGAAGCCGGGCGAGCGTCTAGAGCGGCATACTTCACTTGCTCGTAACTCAATGGAACGTTGCCCCAACCAAATATTAGGTTATCTTCTTATTTCTCAAGTTTTGCAACATATTTGTGGTTGGTGCTTTGCAAAAAAACACATTTTTCACACTCGGAACCAATATAGCACATTCAAAAAATGTATTTCTCAAGTCTTGCCCAATTGATTTAAATATAGGAAACAATACGAGGCACCCGGATTGCCCAATTGATTTAAATATAGCACATTTAGATCGACACATTGAGACATACGATCACATAGCACCGAGAGTCCTCCTAGCAACCTCGTAGCCTAGGCGAGCGTCCCGAGCGACATACTTGATGCGATAAAAGCTCAATGGAAACTTGCCCCAACCTAATGTGAGGTTCTCTTCTTCCTCCTTCTTCTTCTCGTCCTCCTTCTCCTCCTCCTTCTTCTTCTCGTCCTCCTTCTTCTTCTTCTTGTTGATCTTCTTCTTCTTCTCAAGCGTTGTGCCAATAGTAAAATTGGCTAGAGTATAGAGACTCGGAAGATTAGGGTACGTTGGGTTAGGGTGAACGGCCCGCTGGAGGTCGACGGCGGACGAAATACGAATTCCGTAAGGCCCCAGCATATGCTGATCGTTGTTGATAGCCGCGCCGCAGAATTTGATGGTTTTGTCCATCAAGAAGTCCTTGAGGGCCTGCGGCACCCGATCAGCGTGGCAAATATGGAACACCAACGTGTCGGTCACCACGGAGAGTTGCAGGACGGCGGCACGCTGCCTCTCCTCGGGTGCGGCGTCGGTGAACTCGCAGTCGAGGCCCACGATCTTCATCGGTGCGGCGTCGAGGTAGCGCCTCTTGACGTCGCGGATCCATCTCTCCACGGTTGATGCGCGGAGAGTGACCACGACCTTGAAGTGCATGTCGACGGCGTCGTCCTTGTAGTGGTACTCCTCGGAACGAGGTGGGGGCGCGAGTGGCTCCATGGCGCGCGGCAGCGATTCGAGAGAGGATTTTAGAGAAGATTAGAGAGAGGAGATGGTGCATTTGGCAAATGGCACTGTAGCTCTCTTTATAGAGCTAGCAGGGGAGATGAGGAGGCTGGCCGTGGTAATTAATCCGGCCGTGTTTCAACTTCCAAAATCCATTAAGCCATTTGATCAACTTCCAAGACATTAATCGATCGTTTCATTCCCCGGCCGTGTGATCAACGACCAGCGCGGGAACCCAAGGGTCCTCGTTTGAACATCATTAGTCGCGGGTTGTATGTAGGACCGGGACTAAAGGGTCCTCGTTTGAACGAATTAGCCGCAGACCCTTTAGTCCCGGTTTGTATCTCAAACCGGGACCATTGGTCCCTAACGGGCCGCGACTAATGATTGCCATATGCTTCGGCGTTTTCGGGGTGACGTGTCCGGACCATTAGTCGCGGCCCAGACCGCGGCCGGGACTAATGGTCCGGACGAAAGGCCTCTTCTCTACTAGTGTTACGAGACAGGTTTCTGATACAATGTTGACCCTGTAAGACCATGGTTTGAGGTCAATGATGTCATGTGACGGCACGGATATAGCACAATGGACAAACTCACTCTTCGATCACGCGCCCCTAAACTATTCAAGATCGTTGAAGGATCAAAGATGGTGACGGAGGAAGTTAATAGGAAACTACAAATTTTTATTCGTTTTTGTTGATTTCAGGGATAATTGCAGATAAAAGAGGTGATCCTAACATAAAATTAGATGTACAATCATACATGATCAATACAAGATAACAAGTTAAGAAGTGGATCAAAATAACCAAGATAGTAGGAGATGAAAGACTAATTATGCCGAAGTTCAAGTCCTTAGCGAGAGGAGGGAGGCTTGCAGCGGCCATGGCAAAACCAAGCCCATACGATTTCTCACGGATCTAGCCTTTTCTCCCTTGATATCTCCAAACCAAGCAAGATCCCTTCCACAATCCTCTATGGGAATCGTGAGGTGATCTTTAAACCTTTACAAAATCCTTTATGGCAATCCACACACGGGATGCTCACTAGGCAACTGCAACCGTTTAGGAGTCCCCTCAAACCAAATAGTAACAACGTCAAACTTACTACAAATGGGGAATCAACTTTTGTTTGGATGAGTTAGTAGATCAAGGTTTTCTCTCCCTTTACTCTCAAAGAATCGCAGGTCTGAGCGGAGGGAAATTGAGGAATCGGAGCTTTGAAATGGCAACAATGGATCTTAAAAGACCAATCATTGGAAAAGAAGACCCCTTAAATGGGGCAGGGGGCAAGAAATTTGTCTGTTGCTTGCTCAAAGTCCCACCCAACAGCACCGGCCTAACAATCAAGCTTTCTACAACGGTAGTCAAGTAGGAGGTTCACAGCTAGGTCGGCTTGTAGGACCGAGCATGAGACCTTCTTTGGATGTTGATTGAGGGAAAATGGAGGCTTTTGGGGGAGATCTATTGGGGAATAAATTTGAGATATACGACGCTAACATAAACATATTTTCTTGTAAGCTTAGTCCCCTCACTATTACAGAACGACACTATAGACACCCTTCTATGGAAACGGCACAAGTTAGATGATTGAAAAACGAAATTTTCCCATTGCCGATGGGGCCCTGACAGAATTGGGCCGCGGTTGGCCCGTTAACATTGGTTGTGGACATTTTCCATTCTCCGTCATTGATTATATTGGCAACGGTCCAATATACTAATCCGTTTCCAATATGTATCTCTATGCTAACAGATTCTTTGGGAAACCGTTTGAAATGTGGACACATGGAGGCGAGCCGAGGGGGCGCCGCGTTAACCTCACGCATCATGGGGAGGTGGGCGGAGAACACCCACGAGTATAAAGGCACAACACGTCCGTCTCCTTGAAGCCCAAATCCATCGCCTTCCATTCTCCAAATCTTCGCCAGTTCCTCTCGGTCAAGAAGAGATTCATGACTCTAATCATGGTGAGAGGTAACAGCAGCAGGGGTCACAGTCGCAGACCGACTGATGATCCCGAAGAGCAAGTCTTGATGCCTGCACAAATAAACGGGATTTAGGTTGAGACTCCAAGTGCAGAGTGTATAGTAAGTGGAAGACAGTTTTCCCCACGAGGGGTGACTCGAGGGTTTAATATCGAACTCTCGGGGAATCTGAAGTGGTAGATTTATCTTCTTATCCTTCTTTTGGTTACCTACAAAACAAGGTTAGATGTTTTGGTCCTCAACCTCACCTGTGGTTGTCAAGCACAAGGTGTAAGAATGATATCAGGATAGTTATGCAATGCAAACAAGAAATAAATATGCAATGATGGTGGATGCAATGTAAATGATATTTTTGGGTTTTTGAATGATGTATGCAAGATGAAAAGTATTTTTGTATTTTCGGATTTAATGATGGCTGAAAATAGAAAAGTGGTATATGGTGTTGGAAAGGTGTTTCTTATGATTAAAAATGGACTGGGGTTCATGGTTTCACAAATGCACTCTCTCTTTATAAAGTGGTAGACAATGGAACACACAGTTAACATATGAGATTGCAACACAGGGTTTGATAACAAGTTACTTAGATATATGGGCATCACGTCCTAACATAGAGATCTTTTGGTTATTAACCTCTCTTATACTCCACCAAGATGCGAACTAAATCATAACACCTCAGTAATTAAGATAACTCAGAGTATAGCATTAAGTATCATGACATGAAGTGAAAATAAGAACATGCTAGATCTAGTCATGGAGTAGTGGCAATGGTCACGCCCACATCCCCGGTAGCATGGTATTTTAGTTTATCCCTAGTGAGGTAACAAAGTAAGGTAAAGATACCAAAGTGGATCGCAGAACTTTCTCTCACGTTCACTGCACTAGCCACCCCCCGTTACTCCAACTAATGCACACGTTCCCCCACACACGCTCTCATAAACATGCTTGATCAAAACAAGTAGACAAGAACGGGGTACATAATATGCATCTATACTCATAACTGAAACAAACATTGCAATCTCAAACATATATTAACTCATAAAGATCCACCACAAAGGTATTACAACGGTGACCGTAATCATGTTCAGCAGCTCATACGGTGCTAATTAGTGAAGCTCAAGAGAGGAGAGATACATAAGTTACTTCCACAAACCCATAGTCCAGAGGTGGACTACTCCCTCTTCATCATGGAGACGGTGGAGAAGTCGATGGAGAAGATGGAGACCACGCCGGCAGCGCCCCGCCGGAGTTTTCCCCCTCCAATCTGCAGCTCCTGATCTCCGTTTCGGTGTTTCTGTGTTTGTGCGGCGCTCCTTCCAGAGAACGTCGGGGGACCTTTTTTATAGGCGTTTTTAGGTCAAGACGATGTCGGTGGAGAAAGATCGACGGCAACGGAGCCACGAGGCCCAAACGGGTGGGTCCCACGCGGCCAGTACTGGCCGCGTGGGCCACCCGTTTGGCCCTCGGGCCTCCGTTTGCTCGCTTCCTTCCGTAGTCCTTCTTCCTTCCAAATATTGACGCCCGTAAATTTCCAGGTGATTTCGTTGACGTTTGGGTCCCTGAAACATTAAAATAAAAACTAGGGTTTTCTGCCTGTGCAGGGTTAATTCCATAAAAATAGGAAATCATGAGATATTCCAAAATCATGATAAAACATTGATATAACCCTTATATGATGCAAATATGATTGGAATATAAGCAATTAAAGTGCAAAGTTCATGTATGCATTTTACATGCATCAACATCCCCAAGCTTAATCCATGCTCGTCCTCGAGTATGAAGATGATAAAACTAACATGGACTTTGCAATTTAATACTTAACAATGGATATCAAAGATGATTACTATTGCTACATATAGTCAAATGATTCATTCTTCAAAGGAGTAGCAATATGCAAATAGTTTATGAAGTGATATCAAGTATTCAAGACAAGGATGTTCATTGATAGTTCACAAAGTGTAACATGGTAGCAAGTAATATGGAACACATGTATGCATAATGATAAGTAGAACATCCTACAATGGTCATAGAGTGTAGATGAAAATCTGAATATGATAGGTGTACACTTTGGAAAGATGTATATGTGAGTAGAGGTAAAGCATGCATAAGTTTCATCCAACTTCCAAACTCTTCTACTTAAGTTAATGATTGCAATAAGGTATTCATTGGTGTCAAGCTCTCATTGCCCCTATCATAGCATCTTGAATGATTAAGGTTAAAGTGAAAGCAAATATGAGTAGTGTGCTTGATAAAGAATGGGTTGAATGTCTCATGCCCCTTGAATACAAGTACTTACACCATGTGTTACTCAACTTGGGAAACAAAGCAAGTTCAATTAAATATCATTGTAAGCATAATAGTATCATCAAGAGCGTCAACTGGGGTACCTCTTGTCCCAAGATATGGAACAAGCCCATATCAAAATGACAAGACAAACAAACAAAATGAACAATCTCAACACCCTTTTTATTTACCATTTGGAATAGTTTTTTATTGCAAGGTGTATCACAGAAGGTTCACCATAGTATGTAAGTAAATTTCCACCATGAATGATGCATGGCTTAGATTAGCGGCCCAGGCGTCTCTCTAACCATTTACACAAACTCATTTAAACTCACTCTATTTCCACATTTATTTCAACATGATAAGCATCCATAGACAAAAGCACATGATATCAACTAAATGAGATGAAGAGCGTGTTGAAAGCTTGCCATGTGACAGCACATATGGGCTAACTTCCAACCCAAAACATTCATCAAGCCACAAACATCATAATCTTAATCACAATGGGTCAAGTTTTATTATGCAAATAAAAGAACATTGTGCATCAAGTTCGTGAGAGCTATATAACCAATTTTTTCCATTGCAATCAATAACATAAACATTTTCATTCAGAGGTAAGATAACACAAACAACATGTTAAACATACTCGGAATAGCATAAAGCCAATAGGTAGATATGGTGGACTCACTGGAATAACTTTGGTTGAAGGTGTTGGAAACAAGTTTTTGCTTGTTGGAGTTTTTGGGCTAGCAAAAGGGAGAAAGTTGACCATCTAGATGCATGCATGAGTGTCCATAGAACTAACTAATCCATGTTAAACCAAGTAAATAACAATCAGCACCAAAACATGAATAAGTGATAGCTCTACAAAAAGAATTTGCAAACTATTACTCATAAACAAGCTCATGAATCATGCAACTATATGTATCATTAAAAATCAAGTCAAACATCCCTTTTCCCAATCTTATAAAAGCATCCAACATATTTCAACCCATATTTCCAGTAGCTCTCTCATATATAATTGATAGTGTGGTGGTCTCTCAAGACTCAAACAAAAACAAAAACGACGCTCCAAGTTTATGCGATAAAGTGTTTCGATCGAAAAACAGAAGTTGGACGTGTGCAAACCGAGAGTGTGTAGGTCCAGCGGGGTTGTCTTCACATCCCCAAGCTTATGGTCTTCACCATCCTTGGATAGCTCTTGGTGCATCTCCTCCAATCCCTGTGAAAAAACTTCAAAACACCGTTTCTCCCATCTCTTTTCTGTGGGGTGCATTAATAGTGATAAACAAATAGGTTCCTTGCTGCATATAATCCTTGAACAAAAATTCATATGACATGTCCAGAAAGTGTATAATGTTGTATGCCTACTCATAAACTCAATTGGATCAAAAAGATTCAACTTAAAAGCTCAAAGCATGCATCAAACAAAATGGGACAGAATCTGTCCAGAAAAACAGCAGCAGCAAAACGTATTTTTCTACCCTACCAAACTTTCTCGAAAAATTCCGAAAAAATTCATGCATACAGAGGATGAAAAGTTGCAACTACAGTTCAAATATGAGCTCATTCGGAGTTACAGAATAAGAATTAAAAATCATACCGTGCACTGACTTCGTGCAGGAATAAAATCTCCGAACGCTATAAGCAACTTTTCAAACCAAAAAGGGTAAAACTTGGCACTTTATTAAAAACTCCAGAACCTAAACTAGACAAAATCTCTTGTTACAGCAAGAGGACACAAAGAAAAATCACACATAAAAATAACCGGGTTGCCTCCCGCAAAGCGCTTTCTTTATAGCCATATAGCTAGGCTTCTTACTTGTTGTTTATTGTGGACGAAGCTCATGAGGGAGCTTGAACTTTGGTGGTTCCCTCTTCCTTGGAAAGTGTTCCATGCACTTCTTGTGTGGAAACTGAAACTTTACATTCCCTTCCTTTGAATCAATGATAGCACCTGTGGTACGAAGAAAAGGTCTTCCAAGAATAATAGGACTAGAGGTTTTATTCCCCATATCCATGATTAGAAAATCCACAGGCACAAAAGTCATATGTAACTCTACCATAACATCACTTACTTTTCCCAAAGCATGTTTAATAGAGTCATCAGCAAGTGCTAGTTCAATAGAGCATTTTTCAAGATTTTTCAATTCAAGCACTTCATATAGTTCTTTAGATAAAACAGAGACACTAGATCCTAGATCAAGTATGGCATGGTGTGTCTCTTTTCCAATAGTTACTAGTACCTTAGGTATCCACATATCCCCAAGCTTAGGTGGTATCATAGCCTCTTGGTTGTACCTAGCAATCTTTTCTTTCAAGACATGATTAGCAATATAAGAACCAAAACCTGCTTGGTTAGTGTTGATGGAAGGATCACTTGCAAATTTTTGTAAGATAGATATTAATTCATGCAAGCTACAATTTTCTAAGTCAAGCAAAGGATCCTTGACTTCATTAAGCATTTTAACTTCCTCAACTTCTTCCCAAGCAAGATTCTCATTCCTTTTCTTTAAAGCAAGATTCAAGGCTATTAGGAGGTCATCCTCCTCTTCAACATGATTCTTAATATCCCTATCTAAAGGTTCCAGCATAGAAGATATTCTTTCATTCAATTCCCTAGTCAACTTCTTTTTAGACTTGGCATAATTCAATATTGTTTCCATTTTCAAAGAGATTCCAGAAAGAGTGTTATTTGTCTTTTTCATCCTAGACTTGGTATGAAGGATAAATGAATGCAAATCATTTTTAGTAGGATAGTCCTCCATATAAGTTTGTAGACATAAAGTTGACCTATCCATAGAAGCTTTTAGTTGTTTGATCCCAGTTTCATATTTGGATTCTATAGAATTCCCAAATAAATTTTCCATCAAATTATTAGCATGTGAGGGATTTCCAGAAGCAAATTTTCCACTAGTCAATGAGTCTAGAAAACATTTAGACCAGCCATCTATACCTTTATAGAAGTTTCTTATCACAGTGGCAGGAGTATATTTAATGACACCATTTTTACTAGTGTCCTTAATTCTATACCAAGCATCCATCAATGACTCTCCATAGTATTGACCAAAGTTGTTCATCTCAGCACTAGGATTCATTTTAGCAAGTTTTTTTGGTATTTTTAATTTTTTATGCAAAACTGAAATAAATATGATATGATATGCAATGACACTAACAAAACAAATAAATTCCCCGGCAACGGCGCCAGAAAACGTCTTGATGATCCCGAAGAGCAAGTCTTGATGCCTGCACAAATAAACGGGATTTAGGTTGAGACTCCAAGTGCAGAGTGTATAGTATAGTGGAAGACAGTTTTCCCCATGAGGGGTGACTCGAGGGTTTAATATCGAACTCTCGGGGAATCTGAAGTGGTAGATTTATCTTCTTATCCTTCTTTTGGTTACCTACAAAACAAGGTTAGATGTTTTGGTCCTCAACCTCACCTGTGGTTGTCAAGCACAAGGTGTAAGAATGATATCAGGATAGTTATGCAATGCAAACAAGAAATAAATATGCAATGATGGTGGATGCAATGGTAAATGATATTTTTGGGTTTTTGAATGATGTATGCAAGATGGAAAGTATTTTTGTATTTTCGGATTTAATGATGGCTGAAAATAGAAAAGTGATATATGGTGTTGGAAAGGTGTTTCTTATGATTAAAAATGGACTGGGGTTCATGGTTTCACAAATGCACTCTCTCTTTATAAAGTGGTAGACAATGGAACACACACGGTTAACATATGAGATTACAACACAGGGTTTGATAACAAGTTACTTAGATATATGGGCATCACGTCCTAACATAGAGATCTTTTGGTTATTAACCTCTCTTATACTCCACCAAGATGCGAACTAAATCATAACACCTCAGTAATTAAGATAACTCAGAGTATAGCATTAAGTATCATGACATGAAGTGAAAATAAGAACATGCTAGATCTAGTCATGGAGTAGTGGCAATGGTCACGACCACATCCCCGGTAGCATGGTATTTTAGTTTATCCCTAGTGAGGCAACAAAGTAAGGTAAAGATACCAAAGTGGATCGCAGAACTTTCTCTCACGTTCACTGCACTAGCAACCCCCCGTTACTCCAACTAATGCACACGCTCTCATAAACATGCTTGATCAAAACAAGTAGATAAGAACGGGGTACATAATATGCATCTATACTCATAACTGAAACAAACATTGCAATCTCAAACATATATTAACTCATAAAGATCCACCACAAAGGTATTACAACGCTGACCGTAATCATGTTCAGCAGCTCATACGGTGCTAATTAGTGAAGCTCAAGAGAGGAGAGATACATAAGTTACTTCCACAAACCCATAGTCCAGAGGTGGACTACTCCCTCTTCATCATGGAGACGGTGGAGAAGTCGATGGAGAAGATGGAGACCACACCGGCAGCGCCCCGCCGGAGTTTTCCCCCTCCAATCTGCAGCTCCTGATCTCCGTTTCGGTGTTTCTGTGTTTGTGCGGCGCTCCTTCCAGAGAACGACGGGGGACCTTTTTTATAGGCGTTTTTAGGTCAAGACGATGTCGGTGGAGAAGAGATCGAAGGCAACGGAGCCACGAGGCCCGAACGGGTGGGTCCCACGCGGCCTGGTATTGTGGCCACGTGGGCCACGCTCGTTTGGCCCTCGGGCCTCCGTTTGCTCGCTTCCTTTTTCCGTAGTCCTTCTTCCTTCCAAATATTGACGCCCGTAAATTTCCAGGTGATTTCGTTGACGTTTGGGTCCCTGAAACATTAAAATACAAAACTAGGGTTTTTTGCCTGTGCAGGGTTAATTCCATAAAAATAGGAAATCATTGAGATATTTCCAAAATCATGATAAAACATTGATATAACCCTTATATGATGCAAATATGATTGGAATATAAGCAATTAAAGTGCAAAGTTCATGTATGCATTTTACATGCATCGCCGACCTCCTTGGCCGAGTAGCCAGAGTCCTCCAACGACCGTGGTCGTGTGCGTGGTCGTGGACGAGGGTGCGGTCGTGGTAGGGGGTGCCGTGACCTGTTCCCGGAGCTGCGTGGCTTCAAATTTCTGGTTGTGCTATACAATGGCATTGAGGGGCGCCTCAGGCTCCTGGAGGTGTTCGAGGAGAGGCTCGGATACAGGGTGGCAAGATCCCTGCATCTGTAGATGGAGGACTGCGAGAACGACAACTGGGCGATGAAGACGGTCGTCGGCGGCGGGGCCAGTTGTACCTCGCCCAGGGGCGGAAGCCTTTTGCCCAAGCGTGCAAGCTTGAGTCGGAGTACTTCCTATGCTTTGAGTTTGACGACAGCACCGATTTCTTCATCAAGATCTTCGACGACACTTTATGCCTGAAGGAGGCCCTCGTGTACAGCGACGACGAGGGCGAACCACCAGCGGCCGCGCCCGCAGTAGTCGTAAATGCAAGCTGGAGAACTAGAAGTTGTAGCTAGTAGTAGTGGTAGGCAGGCTCGGCAGTAGCTACTAGCATATGTGTAATTTACTTTATTATTAATATATAGTCCGTATGTAATTTAGTCATCATTATTATTAATATAAGTATCCTATGTGGTTCATTACTAGTAGTTTCAATTCTCCATATAGTAGAGATTAGCAAAAAAACTGAGTGTAGAAGAAATTCCCATCGTCTGTAAGTAGGTCCCGCTCGTCAATGGTAAATACTCAAAGGAAACAATTTTATGAAATAACCGTTTCCTATGTGGTATCTGCTGCTATATATATATTGGGTTAAAAAACATAACCTAACCCTCTCACTCTCTTCCGCACCGTCCGAGTGTCTCTACATCTGTTCGTGGCGGCGGATCCTAGCGGCGTGGCTATCGCCGGCCTCACCGTCACCTCTGACACGGCGCGCCGACACCTTCTCTCGGGTAAGATCTGTTGCTGATAGCGTCGCAACACGTGTAGCAGAGGCCAACACCTCCTCTCTGGCCAAATCTGATGTAGTGCAACCTAGGACCATCACCATGTCAAGCAACCCAACATACGACAAGTCATCATTGAGCTCAAAGGTGAACTCCTTCCTCTACGAGATCCCATTTGGTGCCCCTTTGGATGGTATACTACATGAGCATCTACCCCTTTACTATGCTAGGTTTGATACGACGAGTATGGACGTCAAGGGAGATGCCGAGGAAGTCCAAGACTCAAGACCATTCAAGACGTACGCTTGGAAGAGGAGGAGAAAGCGAGCTAGGCAGAGCAGCCCGGCCAGGCAGACCTAGCCCGGCCTAGGCCGGCCATACCCCAGACGCCGCCGGCCTCCTCAACATCTGAGGCCGGCCAAGCCACAGAAGCAGCCGGCCTCCTCGACACCCGAGGCTGGCCCCAGCCCGGCCTAGGCCGGCCGACGACCAGAAGCAGATGGCCTCGCCATGTCCTAGGCCGGCCTCCAGCCCGGCCAGGCCGGCCGTCGCGCCTGCCTGCGTGCAGTCAATGGGTCAAATCCCTTGTATCCCTTTCCCACCTACCCTCTTTGGGCCTAGACTATAAAAGGTGCCCCTTTCCTCAGATCTAGGGTCAGACAAGCTATGAGATAGAGTTAGAGCTTGTGCTCACTTCCTCCCCTTGTGGAGATGATTCATCCCCTTGTGGAGAAGATCCCTCCTGTGGATTCAAGGCCTCTCCTTAGATCATCCATCTATTGAGTTGTATCAAGATCCTCTTCTCTTAGTTGAGACTATTAGCCAATCGCCCACCTTTGTGGATTCTATTGGATCGGTGGACCGGCCGATAAGAGTAAATCGGTTCCATTAAGAGTTGAGTTGTTTTGGTTTCTTGATTCAAAGGCTTCTCTATTTGAGAGAGTTGTTGTTGAGTGGGAATCCTTTCAGACTCTTCTAGTTATCCCCACTATTTGCCACGAATTTCCCTTTGTATCCTTCGTGTTCTTCGTGTTCCTCGTGTTCTTGCATGCGTTCGTCCTCTCCCGCCATCAATCCGTGAAGATCGGGACCTAACCCTCATCATATGGTATCAGAGCAAAGGTTGCCACGGATTTGACTTTGTTTCCACCCTCAATCCACCCAATTTTTTCTTTGATTTTGAGAAATTCAAAAATTTCTACAAAAAATAGCCCCAAATTGCTTTTGGATCGATCTATGAATCTTGTGCGTTTTGGTAGGTTTTGATCCATAAATCTATTGCTAAACTTGTTAATCTATCTCCCTTTGCGTTCCCATGGCCAAATTCCATTGATTTCCCCTCCGATTCGGTGATTTTCGGTGCGTTTTTCTGCCCAAATCATCCTTTTTCGCGTCCTCGGGCACGAACAGCGACCCGCAGCGATACTGCCGGCCTAGGCCGGCCCTAGCCCGGCCAGGCCGGCCCAGCATCCGACGCAGCCGGCCCGGCCCGGCCTAGGCCGACTTCAGAAAACTGGAATTTTAGGAAAACGGTTTTGGCCATATCTTTTGATTCCGGACTCCGTTTTTGGCTTTTTTGGCTCGTTTCGAAACCACGAACACGCTCTACGTCACCATTGTGGAAGATCCATCATCCACCACCACGAAAATTCGTGGGCAAGCACAAAACTTCGACAACAACGGGTGAAGATCGTCGACGAAAGGTATAAACATTGCGAATCTTTTCCCCTTGCCATTCCTTTGTGAGCCACACTATATCTTTGCGGTTACCATGTCCTATTGAGGCTAGCTCTTGATGATTGCCTGGGCTTTCCACATTTGCATCGTGTAGTTTCCGAGCAAAATTGCATGCGCTAGTTCTTGTTGTTGGCATCAAAGAAGTGGGTGTGCAAAAGAGAAAAGAATCAAAAGAGCAAAGAGAAAAGAAGCAAAAAGAGCAAGAAAAGAAAAGAAGAGACACCACTTGCCATATCCCTTGTAGGAAGCGCGCAAACTCGATGAACATCTAGTAGGTGGTACATTTTGTAATCGAGCTAGTGTCTCTCCTTGTACTTGTGCAACACGAGTTTATAGTCTTCGCTTGGATCATATGATTCTTTAGCTCACTTCTTGGTTGCATAAGTCCCATTTATCTATCCGTGCGTGTGTTTCCTTGAACTACATTCCTACCTTTTGAGATTGACTTGCTTTTGCTTTGTGATCATCGTGGTTCTCTACTTGCCTTTACAATATCTTGGTTTTGGTTTGGTTCCATTTGCTTTCCACAATACCTACCTATCCACCATACGACATGTGTGTTTTGGAGTTTGTTTTTGGATCTTTGAAACTCAATCAACTCTTGTCTTTGTGCATCGGTTCCTCTTGGCAAGGTCCACTAGTTCCAATACTATCTTCAAGGTGAGATTGAGCTCTTAGTTCTCCATTCCACTCCACATGTACACTTGGTCTTGTGAGCTAACATGTCTAGGGAGAGCGGATCAAACTATGGAGGCAAAGATGATAATGAGTACACAATGAGTCACGCCGACTATGATGTCGCGAGCATAGAGGACATGGGGGAATACCACACCGACTATGACCCCCATGACATGACGGCGCATCACCAAGACTTTCGCTATTACGACTCCGACTCCGCAAGTGTCAATGACATGGTGCATCACCAAGACTTCCGCTACTACGACTCCGACTCTGCAAGCGTCAATGACATGGAGCACTACTCCATCGAATCCGTCTACACAAGCAATGATGACATGATGAAGCGCTACACCAACGTCGACCACAATGACATGATGGAGCCCTACACCGACATAGACTCCACGAGCATGGACCCCATGGTGGAACGCTACCACGCCTACCACTCCAACAACATGGTGGAGCACATGTACAACCACGACTTCTCAAGCATGGGCGACTACATCGACTACTCCTTCGACACCATGCAAGAGGAGACGAACCCCATCACCACCATGTTCAAGAGCGGCACCACCAAGCTTGTTGGGAGAACCTACTATGGTTCATGCTCAAGATGGAGCAACGAGAAGACCACCATGCATTCATCCTATGAATCTCCATCAACTTCAAGAAGGCGTCATGAGAAAGACATTGCCAAGAGCGCCAAGCTTCGACATTCGACATCAACAAGACGGCGTCACAAGAAGTTCATCGACAAGGCCAACCCAAGCCAAGGCCCATCTAGTTCAAGAAGGCGCAACATGATAGATGCCAAGGTGGACCACACCATGTCCAAGCTTGAAGACGACATCGACACACTCGCCAAGCTTCGGAACATATCACCAAGCTCTAGTGGGACCACCAAGGACCTTCGACGACAAGCACGCCGACGTCGACATCAGGAGAAGCATCCGAATGACTTTCGACGTCAATTCTCCTCTCAAGAACGCCAACCCCGACATGAAGAGAAGTCAAGACGGAAGGCACGCCATCAAGCACCTACGCCTACACTCCAAGTTTAAGGTGCAACCTCCACATCCAAGATGGTGGCAAGTGCACATCCTATGGTGTCTCCTTCTAGTGTTGATTCTATTGTTGACGAGATCATGGCCGACATAAAAAATTCTTCGAGCAACGATCAAGCTCACGTCGACGCTGCAAGAAGCATGGTCAAACATGTGAGGCCACATCTCCATGATGGCGCCCTTCTCAAACACTTCTCATGACATGACCTCTACACCAAGTGCCACCACCACATTGGCCCCCATATGGCAAGATGAAGACCTCATATGTGACATTTGCCAAGGCCAAGACAATGATCCACGAGAATGCCCCAATCTCTCGTGCCCATTATGCAATGGAAAAGGTCACATGATGTGGGAGTGCCAAGGTTGTGACCAAGACGTTGTCAAGATGGTTGAGCATGGGATTTTCCCTTCGACCAAGGAGGCGAGCATGGAGTATGCTATCACTTTTGACCATGGTCAAGTGATGATGCCGAGCATGGGATGTTTCCTTCAGCAATGGAGTCGAGTGATGATGCCCCCACTATGGCTTGACCATGGGAGGCATGAGGTCGAGATGGTTGAGCATGGGAGTTTCCCTTCAACCTTGGAGGCGTATGGAGATGAGGAAACCGAGCATATCCCTATGAGCTTGAGTTGTGAGATGGTACCAATCCCATGTGAGAATGAGAGCCACTTAGCCCACTTGAGTGAGAGAGAGTGAGTTGAGTGCCTCCACCATATGTGAGATTGAGTGCTCCAACTTTGAGGGAATGAGTGATACACCACATGAGTTGAGAGAGGTAGTTGATAGGTCTTGTGAGGCCATTTCAAATTCTAACAACTTACCCTCTACCTCTAGTGTGTTATCCCATTGTGTGCTAGGTTCCATGAATGAGACGCCACTACTCGACATGACGGTGATTCAAATGGAGAACATGTACATGGAGATGATGATGCCACCCCATGTCTACTTCAAGATGGACAAGTTGGCCCCATGGAGGCCCCTTCTACTTCAACACCTACTTCACATGAGCGGGACTACAAAGATATGGGTGTTGATGTGACCATGTTCCCACTAGTGGACATGATAAATGTTGATTGCTTGCATGATTTGGATGATTCCCTTGATGTCACTTATGAGTCATTCCTATTCACATGTGATACCTTGCCTAAAAACAATGTTGATCATGTGGATTATTCTATTGGTGATAAAAATGCCATTCACTTGTTTTGCAATCAATGTTTTTACTACTATCCCTTCATTGCAACCAAAACGACGAAAACTAGTTCTTTCAAATGCTTGGTTTGCAATGATGAGCCCTTGATTTATAATGAGATTGCACCCATAGCTTTCTCACATTTTGGAGATGGTTCGTTCTCTCTTATGGACCTTGTTACATCTTTCACCTTGCATGGTAACCATCCACATATGTCATACATTTCACTTGATTTTGATGTGTTTGGTGAAGTGCAAATGAAGAGACGCATCATGATGGATGATGTGTTCATGTATCACGCTCATAATCTCTTTCTTTGGTGTTTTGTGTGTTTTGGAACCCGCATGATAATGTCAACCTCCATTGAACATGAGTTGACAAAAAGAGCTCTTGAGAGCATACAATTGAGTTGTGGATCGAACCCGGCTCTAATACCCTTCCCATGTTTTGTATCAAACACGTTGAACAATTGAACTTTCTTTTGGTTTGTTTGCAAACATGTTTGGAATATTGGTTTTCCCTATGGTAAGAACATTTCTCCCATCTTTCATATGAATGATTTATGTGTTGCAACAAATATGATGAACAATTGTTCTTTTAAATGGCTTGTGTGCAACCATAATGACACTTTGAGCATGTCTTGTCATGAGTGTTTTGGTTTCTACCCATTTGGTGTTGCAACAAATATTTCGAAAACTTGCTCTTTCATATGGTTTGTTTGCACCCATGTTGATACTTTGGACATTTTTCATCTTGTGTTTTTGCCAAATTCTCCGCTTATTGCATCAAGGATGTTGCCAAATTTATCTTGCCAATCCCTTGTGTGCAATATTGATAATATGGTTCAAAATGAGATAGTGATGCATGTAAAATGCATACATGAACTTTACATTTTATTACTTGATATTCCAACTTATATGGGTTATATTTATGTTTTATAATGATTTTAGGGGATAATTCACAGTTTCCCCATTTATTTGGAATTAACCCTGCACTGGCAGAAAACCCTATTTTCTATATTTTGATGTTTCAGGGACCCAAACGACGTCCAAATGACCTAATATTTTACGGGCATCAGTTTTTGGAAGGAACAAAGCGTAGGAACGAAGGAAGCGAACAAACGGAGACCCGAGGGCCAAGATAGGTGGGCCCACGCGGCCAGATTCCTTTGCCGTGTGGGACCCCCCATCCTGGGCCTCGTGGCTCCGATGCCATCCGTTTTCGTCTCCGTGGCTTCGTCTTGACCTAAAACCGACTATAAAAATAGTCCCCCGAGGAGTTTCGCGAGGAGGCGGCGGAGAAACACAAAACCACGAAATAGGAGACAGAACGCTGCCACCGGAGAAGATCGGAGGGGGGAAACGCCGGCGGAATCACCTCCGGAAGGCTCCTCCATCCCCCCTCCGGAGTCTCCATCAACACCACCGTCAAGACCAGCACCATCTCCATCACCATCTTCGTGATCCACTTCATCCCCCTCATAGTTTGAAATTGTCCGAACCCTAGCTATTGTCTAAGTACTATTCTACATGTTTGTGAATTGCTACTTGTCATTGTTTTGTGGGGAGATTATATTTTTAGATTGTGTTGTATCACTTATACCATTGAATCATATCATGTCTTTGCGTTGTGAGTAGTTCTCTCATGTTCCTGGGGGCATAGGATGAATTGGCAATGATTTATATATGACATGTGTTGGTATTTTGTCTAGTTTTTATCTTTTATGTAATTCTATGATGGTGTTGTGCGAACGTCGACTGCACATCACTTCACCTATATGGGCTCATAGGAGAACACCGTAGTGTAATGGAGTGAGGGAGACTTGGGAGGACATGTAAACCTGAGACCGAATCATGAAGTTGCATTATGAGGGTATTAGTATCGGGGACCTTAGAGTTTAAGGCTATGGTGGGACTCTATGTCTTAATAACTCTTGTGCAGTCATTTACTTGGCCATAAGAACCATCATAAGGGGGTTTAGTTTATTTATTTAGCTTTCCCTAATTATGGTTCCGTCCAAAGAAGATTAAAACTTAACAAAATGTTTACCTTGTTGTTCTAGAAATATTTATGCCATGAAGTCTAGGTAGCCCTTGGGAACGTTCTCCACTTATAAGAAACACACACTTGAGCTTGTCCTCTCGCTGCATAGAGGATTGGGATTTCTCTCTTTGAGAGCTTTCACCTGTCATATTTTATTTTCAGCTTTTACTTTATTGCAAACTCTACGCCAAAAACCCAAAAATACTTGCATCATTTAATCATTTTAGTTTGTCTAGTGCATAGATAATAAGAGAAGTGACACTCTTATTTGAGAGGATAAATACTTATACCTTCTACTCCTCGTGGGATTGATACTATACTTACACATTGAAGATTTCAACGATCCCCTATACTTGTGGGTATCAGATAGCTAACATAGCCTTCTCAAATTTTCATGGAGTTTTTGTGTTCCCACATTGTGAGGATGTTACGAGACGTTGCTTGCACATTGACCTTGCATATGCTTTCACTTTCACATATTTGTGTTGTGCTAATGGTTTAATGAACATGAATGGACATGTCATTGATGATATGCTCCTCCATCTTGCACACACATGGTTTGCTTGGTCTTTGATGTGTAGGTACTACCTTTCGATGAGCTTCCATGAGTTGTTTCAATCATGCATTCCTATGACGGAAGATCTTGCAAGAAGAACACATCGACATCTTGCTAAGGTGACTTCCTTCTACATAAGCGCTCATGCGATGACCTTCAAGAATTGGCTACTCTTTGAGTGTTGTTTCGTCTTCCTTGTGACCTTTGTAGGTTACTTGAAAGGCGAAGGGACATTGAAGAAGTGCCATATCATTTCCATCAAGCATGACTACATGGTGAACCCCACGACAAGGTCTACACATCTATCTCCTTCACATGGTGATGACGAGCAAGAATCAAGGATGACTCTTTTGAAAGGGAGGGGAGATGATGTAGTGCAACCTAGGACCATCACCATGTCAAGCAACCCAACATACGACAAGTCGTCATTGAGCTCAAAGGTGAACTCCTTCCTCTACGAGATCCCATTTGGTGCCCCTTTGGATGGTATACTACGTCAGCATCTACCCCTTTACTATGCTAGGTTTGATACGACGAGTACGTACGTCAAGGGAGATGCCGAGGAAGCCCAAGACTCAAGACCATCCAAGGCGTACGCTTGGAAGAGGAGGAGAAAGCGAGCCAGGCAGAGTAGCCCGGCCTAGGCCGGCCATGCCCCAGACGCCGCCGGCCTCCTCAACATCTGAGGCCAGCCCAGCCCAGCCAAGGCCGGCCAAGCCACAGAAGCAGCAGGCCTCCTCGACACCCGCGGCCGGCCCCAGCCCGGCCTAGGCCGGCGGACGACCAGAAGCAGTCGGCCTCGCCATGCCCTAGGCCGGCCTCCAGCCCGGCCAGGCCAGCCGTCGCGCCTGCGTGCGTGCAGTCAACGGGTCAAATCCCTTGTATCCCTTTCCCACCTACCCCCTTTGGGCCTAGACTATAAAAGGTGCCCCTTTCCTCAGATCTAGGGTCAGACAAGCTATGAGATAGAGTTAGAGCTTGTGCTCACTTCCTCCCTTGTGGAGATGATTTCTCCCTTGTGGAGAAGATCCCTCTTGTGGATTCAAGACCTCTCCTTAGATCATCCATCTATTGAGTTGTATCAAGATCCTCTTCTCTTAGTTGAGACTATTAGCCAATCGCCCACCTTTAAGGATTCTATTGGATCGGTGGACCGGCCGATAAGAGGAAATCGGTTCCATTAAGAGTTGAGTTGGTTTGGTTTCTTGATCAAAGGCTTCTCTATTTGAAGAGTTGTTGTTGAGTGGGAATCCTCTCAGGCTTTTCTAGTTATCCCCACTATTTGCCACGAATTCCCCTTTGTGTCCTTCGTGTTCCTCGTGTTCTTGCGTGCGTTCGTCCTCTCTTGCCGTCAATCCATGAAGATTGGGACCTAACCCTCATCAAAATCTGTTGTTGCTAGCGACGGAGCGTGTGGCAGAGGCTAGCGTTTGGAGGAGGCCGGCCCTTCCTCTCCCGCCGAGTGAAAGGTAAAAATCTTTGTGTGACTGGCTGTACTGCCGATAAACTAGGGTTTCACGTAAACAGGCCACAACTACACCATGTACTTTTACTCATACACGCCAGGAATAACATTTGGAGTTTAAAGTAACACACACCCCATAAAAATAATCAAGTTCTTACAAGCCCATAAGAGGCCATGTGTACTTCTCACCGACACACATGAAAGCAATGCTCTTGGCCTCATCATCGTGAATGTAGGCCGTGTCATATAATTCCATAACCAACTCCTCATTATGGGGCTTGTTTTGTATTCCATTAGCTTGATAATGTCGAGTTTTCACAAAATTTCCAACGCATTCTCTAAGTAGTGTGGGTTGATCCTGATATAACATTCTTCTACTCAACCACCTAATGCCTTATCTTGACTTCAATCAGTTGGTCATAAACAAAGACATAAAGGGCACACAAAAACCGGTGATACACCATCTTGTCTAGGTGATTTATATGGGTTGTACTCAACCCATTCTTTCTCTTACTCATCTTGAGGTGCCCTCATTCATTTTTTTGTAAGTGGGAGAAATGGATTCTGGAGGTAGAGGTATTGAGTAGCCCTGATTGAGTATGGACCACTTATTGGTTTTTCTCATGGCAGCAACTTTCCGGAATCTCTGGGATATCATTGTAACCAACTTGAATCGAATCTAGACATATATTCTTAGAAGTAACCGACTTGATTCCTTGTACTTCTAGATTCCCAGTCATGTATATAAGGCCGGAGGGGGACTATCGAGTCGTATAACAACCTTCAACTCTCACACCACTAGCTCTACAACTTATCTGGCTTACCGTTGGCCTGCATGAACTCAGGGAGAGTTTGATTGAGTGTGCCTCGGCCCAGGCAATGCTGGAAAAGCTCTAGACATGCGAAGAAGAAACTAAGCTGAAGGCCCTGGTTCTCATGTGGGAGTGGTGGGTGTCCGTAACAAGCAAATGCTGGGGAGACTACTAGGAATGCCTCGGACGTTTTTCATGGAGTGAAGAGGCATTTGGTGGATTTTCGGTCTATCAAGAAGCCTACTAAACCCCCAAAACCTCCAGACCAATCGAGACGGGCGAAACCTTAGGAGGATTTTCTGAAAGGGAATTTTGATGGGGCTTTCGATTCGACTTCCAGAAGTGGTGGCTGGGGATACATCATCCGTGATCACCAGGGCGAGTTTGTGACAGTAGGGGCGGGGAAGTCTTGTAACCTCCGTGACACTTTCCACGCTGAAACGGTAGCCCGCCTCACGGCTATTGAGGGAGCCAACATGGTGAATGCCCACCGTGTCATCTTTGAATCTGACGCTACAAACCTCGTCAGAGCCCTAAATGGTGATGCTTATGACCGATCCACTATCGGAGTCCGGTGCAGGAGGCGAAAAGGAAATGTAGGCTAAGCTTTGATTCTTTCCACGTTTCTTTCTGCCGCCGAGCATGTAAGTCTGCAGCTCACAAGCTCGCAAAATTTGGTGTGAAGTCAGATATGTCTGACTACTTTTGGGAGGATTCTGCCCCCATCTGTGTAACAAACATTGTTGCCAGCGATTTAGTTGTGACTGTTGAGTAATGAAATTCTATATTTAACGTAAAAAAAAGCTCTACAACTTATACGGCATAGCCTAACATGAACACCACCACCATAGAGCTCTCAAGACCCCCTCTCGATATCCCGATTGAGCACAAAAATAAATCCAGCCACAAACAAGAGTAAGATTTTTACCGGACGATTATTTCACGGGGCCCAAACCCATATAAATATGTGTCCGAGTGCTACCATTGGGAACTTCTAGGTGCGTCACCCGCTGTTCTCTATTTTTGGTACAAGCCCTCGACAATTACCACACTCACTTTTCTGGTTCTCCATTGAGAGTTGGATGCATATCATTTTGGTCGAGTATCAACGGTTGAATATGACAGTTGACATGTGCCCCTGATCGTAGGATGAAGTTTCTAAGGATTAAGTTTGTCAAATTTTACACCCATGCAACCAAGATTGTAAGGTAAATTGAAACTTATCCTTAGTTAAATATTCTTTAAATAATTAACACAAATTTACTTGCATGTCGTATGTCTCCATATATTTACAAGAGGAAATTCCGAAGATGCCATCAAACGAGTGACGCGTTCCAAAAGTACCATCAAATTAGTCATTGTTCTAAGAATGTCATCAAACGAGTGTCGCTGTTCCGAAAATGCCACTACCGTTAGTGGACCGCTAGTTGACCGTTAAGTCTCATGTGGAGAGACTAGTATGCTCTTGTTGTGCCTGCTCTGATCGTGAAAAGTGCCGTGAGTTCTACCTGTAGGTTGTAGATGAGAAGTTCATTTCTAGCGACATTTAAACAAGATCGAAGGCTGAAGGGAGTATATTTTAAGATTTTGAGTAAACAACAACATAGTCATGCTAAAAGAAATCGACAAATTAAGTTTTGACTAAACAACAACATACTCATACTAAATACATAGTGCTCTATCCTCATGATCTAAACTTTGAGATGACTAAACAACAACATACTCATAATAAATTGGATACGCTCTATCATCATGATCTAATCGAACGCGACCTGGCAAGGTGTATCATCATGATCTGTTATGAAAGCAAACAAACAACATACATATATATTGTAGAGAAATGAAAGGTGGTGCCTAAGCCTCCCACTGACTTACAGTACCTAATTCAATAGTTCAACACTTGACCTTCTAAATGCGTTTCTTCCTGAATGTAACACGTCGTGGCTTGTGCATCTCACAGGTAAGAACGTAGCTGTAGTAAGGTGGTGTGGCACCCCGATCCAGATGATCGAGCTACCCCATATACCAGCCCCAGAAACACTGGATATATGATAACTTGATACACAAAGACATAACCAAATATATTTAAGGCTCCGAGTTCGGATGGTTACAATATATTACAACACAGGGTGAGGCTCCAGCGGTCGCGCAACACGCGCACACAACGGTATGTACATTATTTCTTTCTAACATCGAGCCTCCATCAGAGATTGCAGCGGGTACGTAGGTAGTAGCGTGGCACGGCGGCCTTATTCCACGGGGTTCTGCCTGGGACACGGGTTCCTAGTTCTCGTACAGCGGGTACTCGGCGACAGGTGCAGCGGGGTCTGGCCACATTGAAAAGCCAGGTGAGTACATTGAATGTACTCGCAAGACATTAGCCGAAAATCAAACAAGGCCTATCTATATGGCATGGCATAAGTTCGGGTATATAAGTGCGAGTCCAAGCTTAACGGTTGGACTTAACTTACCTACTTACCTTAGTAGGGACATTTCGCGTTATCGAGTGAGTTCACGTTTCTCACCCAACAACTCGTAACCACAACTAGGCTTCCAAGCCTCTAGCCAACTATGGCTTAATTTCTCGATTCTCACGTCCTTAGCCAACTCTGGCTAGACTCTCAACTTTCACGTGACTGTCGATTTATATTAATTATTTCTCCAAGTTCACTGGACTGACTCATAGCGTGACTTGACCCAAACACCGTCCCATAACCTAGGGACAAGGCTAGATTCTAGATTTACACTCTCGAGAGGTGGCAACTTTTATCCACGCGCTGAAGTCTAAGCTTGTACCGCCGGTACCGAAGTACTAAAACCGATCACGGCGGCAGCACAAACCCACACTTCCACGGCTGCTTATCCTACCCAGACACTCCCTATGTAGCCACCGACACGCCCGAGGGACCAAGTCTTATGATGAAGTGAATCCGGCACGCCCCCAACAGATGAGCGACGCCTAGCTCCGGAACCTTCGCAAGACTAGCCCCGACCACAAAGGTAACCGACTAGACTTGCCAAAAGGGTGGCGTCAAAGGAGGCTTGATAGAATACTCGGCCATGGTCTACCCATTTCAACGACGCGTGGTTGTGCTTGTTGTGTCTGGTGGGTGGCACTATGTGACTCAATCTAGTCGAGGGAGGTGATTATATTTTAGTCAAATTTTAATTACCAACATGAACCAAGCAATAATGATATTCACAAGGTAGTTCAAGTAATAGCATAAGGTAGCAAGTAATAGCATAGGTATACATTGGTGGCTATGGCGGTTTCCCCAGCCGGCGTCACCATAAAACAATGTTGCAGAAAATAGTACAGTGGGTTAGTCGGATGACTATGGCGGTTTCCAGCCGGCGTCATCAAAATAATAAACTGAAAAGCAATCATAAGAAAGAAAGCGTCCATTCCACTCGAGGGTTAACCTGACGTGGTGTCAGCAATCTTGGCAAAAAGATCCAAATGGAAAGCAAATGTCCCAAGCGTCGCAGTCCAGGTGGGCTTACGCCAACCACGTTTGACGGAGGGATAAGAACAAATAACTCTTTTGGCAAATGCCCCCAACTCCGAGGATCACAGGACGACATTCGTCTGCTCCTCACCTCGGAAGAAGAAGAAGCAAACAAAGCCCCGCAAGTGCGAGGCGCACAGTTGTAATGTTTCCCCATTCCTTTGACTGTGACGGTTCCCCGGTCATCGCCTCGGGAATGGGGGTGATGCGCAGATAAGTAATTGCGATAATTTAAAATGCAACATGGCATGTGAGGTGCAGTAATAATCAACTTAAGCAATCAATTTAATTTCTAGGGTTCGACCAAGTTTGAGATTGGGTTGATGGCTTGCCTTCAGTAGTGGGGTAGGGTTCCGGAACAACTTCGACTTCTTGGGAGAGGTTTAAATCTAATACAAGCATAAATAAAGCATCACAAACCCTTCCTAAGCCATTGAATAAAGGACTAAGCAAACAAACTCCAAACCAAAATATTTTGATGCCAATGGATAAAAATTTCAAAACAAAGCTGGCAAAATTTGTTTCATATTTTTCTGACTATTTTTGAGGGAGTTGCCCTTTTAAAGTTGGGGTAATATTCTGCCTAATTTTAAACAGAAAATAAAAACAGGAAAACGTTTCGGTTAATTATTAAAACCTGACTAGTGGGTCCCACATGTCATAGACACTATCGAAGCGTTATTCTGCGCGGGAAAGAAGAAGAACAGGGCGCCGTCTCCGGCGAACTCACCGGCGGCGATTCCAGGGAGCTAGGGCGACGGGGAGGTGAGGGAGAGGAAGCAGAACGTCTCGGGGAGGCCTGCCGCAGCTAGTTCGTGCACCCACGCTTGACGGGAGGTCGGGCTGGAGCGGAGCTTCTCCTCCCGCGGCTCCGGCGATGTGTCGAGGAAGGATACGACGGCTCCGGCCACCGTTCACCCAGGCGAGGGCAGCTGGAGGTCCATCGTGGTCCAGAGAGGTGGTGTGCGTGATGAATCGGCGGGGAGGGGCTGCTGGAGTGGATTTCGAGCGGATTCCGTGCGGCGGTGGCGAGCTCGATTCCGGTGCTGTGGTGCTCTACGGGTTCTGGTACTGCTCTGGAAGATGATTGGGAGGTTGAGAGGTGAGGTGTGGTGCTTGGAGAGGCCTGGGGTGGCCGTCTTATACCGTCTCCAGAGCTGTGGCCGCCGTTAATGGCGCGGCGAGGTGGCAGCAGCTGCGTGGGGTTGCTCGAGCGGCTCGTCGCGAAACCGTGGCACAGTACGCACGCGGCACAGGAGGGAGGGAGTGGATGAGCTCGGGGGCGGCTGAGTCGCTGACGGAGGGGCCCCGGGCGGCGCTGTGCTGAGCGGCGCGTCGGGATGCGTCGGTGGCGCGTGGGGAATTCCTTCTCCGGCGACGCGTGGAGCTGGGCGAGTCAGGGGAAGGAGGGGAACACGCTGGGCGTGGTTTGGGCGCGGGGATGCAGAACGCCGATGACCATAACGTGGCGGCGCCGTCGGGCACGGACTTGCCGGCGGTGATCACCGTTCTGGCCATGCCAGAAGCGGCATCGACGTGTTCTCTCGACTCAGTGCTCCAAACGCGATGGGTTTTCACCACTGCACGCCAAATTTCAAACCTTCAACTTTCCTGAATAGAGTTTTTGAAAATCGAAACTTGGTGCGACTACCACTTTTGAAAAACCATACTGGTCAAAATGAAAACTTTGTTTTGATGAAGCAAAACATTTTTGGTCAGGCTACCCTTCTGCCCTGAGGTGTAGACACACCTTGTGCTTGCATCTATGCCCTTGCCTCACATTAGAAAAATCATTTGACTAGTTTTTAAAATCCTTTGAGTTAGAGGGCAGAAAAAGGATGGAAAAGATATGAGGTATATCCCAAGTGCAAACCAAATATTTTTGCATAATAGGCTATATATTGCCTAGGGATCATTCCCTAATTTTTGGAGAATTTTTAGAGCAATAAAACAAGTACTTCCTTTGGAAAGCTCAAATAAAGGGATTTTGTTTTAACGATAAATAGAAATATTTAGAAAATGATTTTGGAGTTTTGGGGCCAAGCAAACAAGATACCAAGTGGGAGAGAACACAAAACTCAAGATCCCAAACTTTGGTAAGGTTTCGTCGAAGATTGAAAATTGGAAAGGTCATTTATCGAGGGCAAATTAAATCCAAAATCGATGACAAATTTTTAAAAGAAATTTTTGAAAGGCCAAATTCCAGGATGTTACAGACCTTCCCCCCTTGAGTTGAATCTCGTCCTCGAGATTCCCTTTGCTCGTTGAATAGGTACGGATATTCAGTCCTTAACAAATCCTCTCGTTCCCAAGTGGCTTCGTCTTCGGTGTTTATCCCACTGTACCTTGTAGAATCTTGTGACTCTGTTGCGGGTGCGGCGCTCAGACTCATCCAAAATTCTGACTGGGTGTTCTTGTAAGTCAATTCGCTGCTCAATTCCAGTTTCCTAAAGTCGGCTTGCTTGGTTGGTGGTGAGATGCATTTCCTTAGCTGGGACACGTGGAAGACGTCGTGCACTCCTGTCAGCTCTTCTGGTAGCTCGAGCTGGTAGGCCACTGTCCCTTTCCTTGCTAGAATCTTGAAGGGTCCAATGAATCGCGGGGCTAGCTTTCCTTTCATATGGAATCTTTTCAGGCCCTTGAGGGGTGTCACCCGAAGATAGACATAGTCGTTTTCTTCAAAGTGGATCTGACGGTGCCGTCGGTCGTAATAACTCTTTTGGCGGGACTGAGCTGCCTTGAGCCGGTCACGAATCAGATGTACTTGCTTTTCGGCTTTTTGCAGAACATCGGGCCCAAAGATCTTGCCATCTCCTGCCTCAGACCAGTTAAGTGGGGTCCGGCACTTCCTCCCGTACAGTGCTTCAAATGGTGACATTTTCAGGCTGCCTTGGTAGCTGTTGTTGTATGAGAACTCTGCGTAGGGTAAACTATCTTCCCAACCTGCACCATAGGCGAGCACACACGAGCGCAGCATGTCTTCTAGTATCTGGTTGACTCGCTCGGTTTGACCGTCAGTCTGAGGATGATAAGCGTACTGAAAGATAGTGTTGTCCCCATGGCCCGTTGAAGGCTTGTCCAAAATCTGGAGGTAAATTGTGTACCTCTATCTGACACAATGGTCTTAGGAACTCCATGGAGTTTGACAATCTTGTTCACATAGAGTTGCGCTAGCTGGTCCGAACGGTACGTTGTCCTGACGGGAATAAAGTGAGACACTTTCGTCAGACGGTCGACGATGACCCAGATGGAGTCATTTCCCCGGCTGGACTTGGGAAGTCCGACGATGAAATCCATGCATATGTTGTCCCACTTCCACTCGGGCACCTTAAGGGGTTGAAGGAATCCCGCGGGTTTTTGGTGCTCGGCCTTCACTAGGTTACACACGTTGCAGCATGCGACATAGTAGGCGATCTCCTTCTTCATACCGGCCCACCAGAATATCTGCTTCAAATCTGGTACATCTTGGTACTTCCCGGGTGGATAGAATAAGCAGACTCGTGGGCTTCCTTGAGAATTTGCTGTTTTAGCGCGGCCTTGTCGGGTACACAAAGGCGGTTACCGTAGCGGAGCACTCCTTGACTGTCCACGGAAAATTCCTTGGCCTTGCCCAGTGGTATTTTGATCTTGATTTCTTCTATACCGGGGTCGTTGGCTTGCTCAGTTTTTATCTCTTCCTCAAGGTTTGGTTTCACCTCCAGGGTGCTTAAATAAGCCTTGCTTCCCACGCACAAATTTAGCTTTGCGAATTCTTTCTCTAAACTTGGCTGCATCTTAGGGGGCTTCCTGCTTAGGGCATCTGCTACTACGTTGGCCTTTCCTGGATGGTAATGAATCCCAAGGTCGTAGTCCTTGATTACTTCAAGCCACCTTCTTTGCCTCAGGTTGAGGTCAGGCTGGGTGAAAATGTACTTCAAACTTTTGTGGTCCGTGTAGATCTCGCATCTTTGACCAATAAGGTGATGTCGCCAAGTCTTCAGGGCGAGTATGACAGCGGCCAATTCCAAGTCGTGTGTGGGGTAATTCTGCTCATGGGTCTTTAGTTGCTTTGATACATACGCAATGACCTTCCCTTCTTGCATGAGAACGGCCCCTAGCCCATTCTACATGCATCACAGTATACGTGAAATCCTTGCCATCATCGGGCAGTACTAGTATTGGGGCTGTGGTTAACCGGGTCTTTAACTCGTTGAAGCTTTCTTCACATTCATCTGTCCAGGCATACTTGCGATTTTTCTTCAACAAGTCCGTCATGGGCTTGGCTATCTTGGAAAAGTTTTCAATGAACCTTCGGTAGTAACCAGCCAATCCGAGGAAGCTCCTGACTTCTGACACATTGGTGGGTGTTTTCCAGTTCAGCACATCAGAGATCTTGTCGGGGTTCACGGCTACACCGGCTCCTGACAATACATGTCCTAGGAACTCCACTTCCTTTAACCAAAACTGGCACTTGCTGTACTTGGCATAAAGCTGCTGTTCACGAAGTCTTCCGAGAACTAATCTGAGATGTTCGGCGTGCTCTTCCTCATTTTTGGAGTAGATGAGGATGTCGTCGATGAATACCACAACGAACTTGTCGAGATACTCCATGAATACCTTGTTCATCATGCCCATGAAGTAGGCGGGGCATTGGTTAAGCCGAACGACATGACAGTACACTCATACAGTCCATATCTGGTGGTAAAGGCGGTCTTGGGAATATCACTTTCTCGAATCTTCAGCTGATAGTATCCCGTGCGGAGATCAATCTTGGAGAACACACGGGCACCCGGAGTTGGTCAAACAGATCATTGATTGGGAGTGGGTACTTGTTCTTGATGGTGACATCATTGAGAGCACGGTAGTCAATGCATAGCCTGAGCGTACCATCGCTCTTCTTTGCAAACAGAACTGGCGATCCCCAGGGTGAAATACTCGGGCGAATGAACTTCTTTTTGATTAGATCATCGAGCTGCTTTTTCAATTCCACGAGCTCGGGGCTTGTCATCCGGTAATGTTTCTTGAATATTGGGTTTGTTCCGGGAATAACTTCAATGGCAAATTCAATATCACGATCAGGGGGCATTCCGGTAGCTCGTCCGGGAACACGTCTGGATACTCGCTGACCACATACACTTGCCCTAACTCAGGTGCTTGGACAAGAAACATCTTTGCATTTATTTGGTGGGGTTTATTCGGCAAGTAGGTGGTACGTATGCCTTCCGGGTTGGTGAGAGTAACTGCTCTAGTTGCACAGTCTATCTGGGCTGCATGCTGGACCAACCAATCCATACCAAGGATGGCGTCGAGACCGGGCACGTTGAGAGTGTTGAGCTGAGCTGGGAATTTCACTCGATTGATGCTGATCGTCAGGTCTTGACAAACGGTGTTTGTTTTCATCTCTGAGGCGGGGTTTGTATCACCAAAAGATGGCCCAAAGGGGAAACGGAAAAACGGTGTTTGGCAACAAAATCCTTCGAGATGAAAGAGTGGGAAGCTCCAGAATCGAATAAAATCAGCGCGGGTTTAGTGTTGATAGTACACGTACCAAGCACTACATCTGAAGCTTCGTAGGCTTCTTCCGCGGACATGTGGTGGACACGGGCAACTTGAGGTGGCCTGATCGCCCCAGCAGGGTGGTTGCTGTTGTTGTTGTTGCTGTTGCCGTTGCTGTTGTGAAGAGGGCAATCCTTGATGTAGTGTCCTGTCTTGCCACACTTGAAGCAGGAGTTCTCCCTCTTGCAGTCATCCACTAAGGGGCGCTTGTGGTAGAATCCTTCACGGGGATATCCATCCTTCCTGGGTTGATTCCAGGTGTTCTGAGGTGTTGAGATCCGGTTGTTGGGCTGCCAGGTGCGTGGCTTGGAGGTAGCACCTTCATGCTGGTTCTTGCGTGGCTCGAACTTCCGCTTGTGGGAGTCATAGATGGTGCGGTGCTCCTTTTCTGAGATTAGCGCAGTGTTGATCATGGCCTGAAAATCTGGGAACTGCAGACACTGAGCTGAGTTTTTATGGCCTGATGCATTCCATGAAGGAACCTGTCTTTCTTCTTTTCCTCTGTGTTGGTGTCCTCAGGTGCATAGCGGCAAGGTTGTTGAACTTGGTCAGATATTCATTGATGGATTTGCTGCCTTGGGTGAGTGCCAGAAATTCCTGTTGTTTCATTTTTATCAGGCTGAGGGTATATAGGCCTTGCGGAAAGCTTCCTGAAATTCGTCCAGGTGACCGCGGGTCCATTGCCCCTTGCGTCCTTTTGATTGTCCCACCAAACGTTGGCAGGGCCTTCAAGGTAGTGGGTGGCGAAGAGCACCTTGTCCTGCTCGTCAATGCGTGCGAGCTCTAGTTTCTTTCCCATGGTGCGGAGCCAATCGTCAGCCTCAAGTGGGTCATCAGCTTCTGAGAACTTGGGTGGCTGAGTGCGCTGGAAATCCTGCAGCTTTGAGCGGCCTGCGTGTGGGGCACCTTGGGCTTGCATATATGTGCCAAACTCCCTCATGATCTGTGTCAGGTGCTGAGTGTGACGCTCATCCATCATCATCATGAACTGACTCGGGCTTGGTTCCTGAGCTGGTGGAGGAGGGGGTGATTGCGGGGGCACGGGATCCTCGCCCGCTTGTCGTGCGGAACGACGAACCGGGGTTCCTTGGCTGCCACTTGCACTGCTATTGGGCCTCATCCTGGATGGTTGAATGTGGTGACGTGTACCGTGAGCATCCATATGGGGAAAAGTGCAACATCCAAGAAAACCAAATGGAAACAAGTTTGCAAAGACAACAAGTGCGGTAATATACAATGACTGGTTGAGTTACAAGATCCTAGTTACTTGCTTACACAACACAAGATACAGATAAAAGATACAAGCTACTTGGTACCAGTTACAAGATACAGGATACAAGATACAAGATACACGAAGCGGGATACAACTCTACCACTTCCTTATTCAAGCGCGCGATACAACGGAAAGTAAGATACACTAGGCGATGCAGTCTCCGAGCGCCTAGAACTCCATCTCGAGGGGTGTCGCGGTGCGATGATGTCGATGTCCTCCCCCTCGGGGCTGTAGTCGGGAGAAGCGAGGTCGCCACGGGAGTCTCCAGAGCGGGTGGGGGTGTCGGCACGGACACGACGACGCTGAGCTCGTGACCCGGTGGGGCGAACAGGGGTGAAACCGCGAAGTGACGAGTAGTGCTGCTACGAGTGCGGAAAGGTGGTGGCGAACCGTGGGGTGCAGGAGTGGGGATGAGTCCCCTCCTGATCTGGTCGAGGGAGCTACGGGTAAAGGTGGGGAACCGAGGTGGGTGGCGAGAAGAACCTGCTCCAGATGCCCGTGCCATCTCAGCCATGGCCACGTTGGCGCGAAGCGAGGCAAACTGGAGGAGGGTGACGTGGAGGTACTGGTGGAGGAGAGTGGTGTACCGGAGAAGAGCGGTGAGGGCTGAGCTGGTGTCACCTGGGTTGGGGAAAAGGACGTCCCCGTTGGCTAGATCTAGCCTCGGGAAGTAGACGTAGCGGGTGCACTGCCTCATGACCGGGTCGTACGTGCGAAGGAAGACGATGGCGTCTCCTGCAGCCTCCTGTATGGCTCGGGTCGCCTGAGTAGAGACACCGGAAGTAACGGCCTGGACGTTTCCATCGGCCCTCGGCTCCGAGCGCAGGTGGACGGTGGCGACGAACTCAGTAGCGCCCCCGTCGGGACGGTTGTGAACACGCGGTAGATCGGGGGAGTCGAGCCTGGGTAGAGGTGGTCCCAAATCTCAGCGAGGTACTGAGGAAAGCCGGAACGTGTACGGCGGTGGTCTCTGTGAAGAACTCGGACGGTGCCATCTGTACCAGGAACAGAAGCCAAAAAGGTGAGCGTTAAAGTTAACAAGCGCAAACAAGTAGAGAAACAATCAAGAAGCAGGCAACGCGGCAAGCTCTATCCTAAGTCGTCCGAGGAACTAGGGTATCCTACAGGCAGTTAGGCTCTGATACCAAGCTCTGTGGCACCCCGATCCAGATGATCGAGCTACCCCATATACCAGCCCCAGAAACACTGGATATATGATAACTTGATACACAAAGACATAACCAAATATATTTAAGGCTCCGAGTTCGGACGGTTACAATATATTACAACACAGGGTGAGGCTCCAGCGGTCGCGCAACACGCGCACACAACGGTATGTACATTATTTTTTCTAACATCGAGCCTCCATCAGAGATCGCAGCGGGTACGTAGGTAGTAGCGTGGCACGGCGGCCTTATTCCACGGGGTTCTGCCTGGGACACGGGTTCCTAGTTCTGTACAGCGGGTACTCGCGACAGGTGCAGCGGGTCTGGCCACATGAAAAGCCAGGTGAGTACATTGAATGTACTCGCAAGACATTAGCCGAAAATCAAACAAGGCCTATCTATATGGCATGGCATAAGTTCGGAAATAGCATGGCATAAGTTCGGGTATATAAGTGCGAGTCCAAGCTTAACGGTTGGACTTAACTTACCTACTTACCTTAGTAGGGACGTTTCGCGTTATCGAGTGAGATCACGTTTCTCACCCAACAACTCGTAACCACAACTAGGCTTCCAAGCCTCTAGCCAACTATGGCTTAATTTCTCGATTCTCAAGTCCTTAGCCAACTCTGGCTAGACTCTCGAACTTTCACGTGACTGTTGGGTTTACATAATTATTTCTCCAAGTTCGACTGGACTGACTCATAGCGTGACTTGACCCAAACACCGTCCCATAACCTAGGGACAAGGCTAGATTCTAGATTTACACTCTCGAGAGGTGGCAACTTTTATCCACGCGCTGAAGTCTAAGCTTGTACCGCCGGTACCGAAGTACTAAAACCGATCACGGCGGCAGCACAAACCCACACTTCCACGGCTGCTTATCCTACCCAGACACTCCCTATGTAGCCACCGACACGCCCGAGGGACCAAGTCTTATGACGAAGTGAATCCGGCACGCCCCCAACAGATGAGCGACGCCTAGCTCCGGAACCTTCGCAAGACTAGCCCCGACCACAAAGGTAACCGACTAGACTTGCCAAAAGGGTGGCGTCAAAGGAGGCTTGATAGAATACTCGGCCATGGTCTACCCATTTCAACGACGCGTGGTTGTGCTTGTTGTGTCTGGTGGGTGGCACTATGTGACTCAATCTAGTCGAGGGAGGTGATTATCTTTTAGTCAAATTTTAATTACCAACATGAACCAAGCAATAATGATATTCACAAGGTAGTTCAAGTAATAGCATAAGGTAGCAAGTAATAGCATAGGTATACATTGGTGGCTATGGCGGTTTCCCCAGCCGGCGTCACCATAAAACAATGTTGCAGAAAATAGTACAGTGGGTTAGTCGGATGACTATGGCGGTTTCTCCAGCCGGCGTCATCAAAATAATAAACTGAAAAGCAATCATAAGAAAGAAAGCGTCCATTCCACTCGAGGGTTAACCTGACGTGGTGTCAGCAATCTTGGCAAAAAGATCCAAATGGAAAGCAAATGTCCCAAGCGTCGCAGTCCAGGTGGGCTTACGCCAACCACGTTTGACGGAGGGATAAGAACAAATAACTCTTTTGGCAAATGCCCCCAACTCCGAGGATCACAGGACATTCGTCTGCTCCTCACCTCGGCGAAGAAGAAGAAGCAAACAAAGCCCCGCAAGTGCGAGGCGCACAGTTGTAATGTTTCCCCATTCCTTTGACTGTGACGGTTCCTCCGGTCATCGCCTCGGGAATGGGGGTGATGCGCAGATAAGTAATTATAAAGTAATTGCGATAATTTAAAATGCAACATGGCATGTGAGGTGCAGTAATAATCAACTTAAGCAATCAATTTAATTTCTAGGGTTCGACCAAGTTTGAGATTGGGTTGATGGCTTGCCTTCAGTAGTGGGGTAGGGTTCCGGAACAACTTCGACTTCTTGGGAGAGGTTTAAATCTAATACAAGCATAAATAAAGCATCACAAACCCTTCCTAAGCCATTGAATAAAGGACTAAGCAAACAACTCCAAACCAAAATATTTTGATGCCAATGGATAAACAATTTCAAAACAAAGCTGGCAAAATTTGTTTCATATTTTTCTGACTATTTTTGAGGGAGTTGTGCCCTTTTAAAGTTGGGGTAATATTCTGCCTAATTTTAAACAGAAAATAAAAACAGGAAAACGTTTCGGTTAATTATTAAAACCCTGACTAGTGGGTCCCACATGTCATAGACACTATCGAAGCGTTATTCTGCGCGGGAAAGAAGAAGAACAGGGCCGTCTCCGGCGAACTCACCGGCGGCGATTCCAGGGAGCTAGGGCGACGGGGAGGTGAGGGAGAGGAAGCAGAACGTCTCGGGAGGCCTGCCGCAGCTAGTTCGAGCACCCACGCTTGACGGGGAGGTCGGGCTGGAGCGGAGCTTCTCCTCCCACGGCTCCGGCGATGTGTCGAGGAAGGATACGACGGCTCCGGCCACCGTTCACCCAGGCGAGAGCAGCTGGAGTCCATCGTGGTCCAGAGAGGTGGTGTGCGTGATGAATCGGCGGGGGAGGGGCTGCTGGAGTGGATTTCGAGCGGATTCCGTGCGGCGGTGGCGAGCTTGATTCCGGTGCTGTGGTGCTCTACGGGTTCTGGTACTGCTCTGGAAGACGATTGGGAGGTTGAGAGGTGAGGTGTGGTGCTTGGAGAGGCCTGGGGTGGCCGTCTTATACCGTCTCCAAGCTGTGGCCGCCGTTAATGGCGCGGCGAGGTGGCAGCAGCTGCGTGGGGTTGCTCGAGAGGCTCGTCGCGAAACCGCTGGCACAGTAACGCACGCGGCAGGAGGGAGGGAGTGGATGAGCTCGGGGCGGCTGAGTCGCTGACGGAGGGGACCCGGGCGGCGCTGTGCTGAGCGGCGCGTCGGGATGCGTCGGTGGCGCGTGGGGAATTCTTCTCCGGCGACGCGTGGAGACTGGGCGAGTCAGGGGAAGGAGGGGAACACGCTGGGCGTGGTTTGGGCCGCGGGGATGCAGAACGCCGATGACCATAACGTGGCGGCGCCGTCGGGCACGGACTTGCCGGCGGTGATCACCGTTCTGGCCATGCCAGAAGCGGCATCGACGTGTCTCTCTCGACTCAGTGCTCCAAACGCGATGGGGTTTTCACCACTGCACGCCAAATTTCAAACCTTCAACTTTCCTGAATAGAGTTTTTGAAAAATCGAAACTTGGTGCGACTACCACTTTTGAAAAACCATACTGGTCAAAATGAAAACTTTTGTTTTGATGAAGCAAAACTTTTTTGGTCAGGCTACCCTTCTGCCCTGAGGTGTAGACACACCTTGTGCTTGCATCTATGCCCTTGCCTCACATTAGAAAAATCATTTGACTAGTTTTTAAAATCCTTTGAGTTAGAGGGCAGAAAAGGGATGGAAAAGATATGAGGTATATCCCCAAGTGCAAACCAAATATTTTTGCATAAATAGGCTATATATTGCCTAGGGATCATTCCCTAATTTTTGGAGAATTTTTAGAGCAATAAAACAAGTACTTCCTTTGGAAAGCTCAAATAAAGGGATTTTGTTTTAGCGATAAATAGAAATATTCAGAAAATGATTTCGGAGTTTTGGGGCCAAGCAAACAAGATACCAAGTGGGAGAGAACACAAAACTCAAGATCCCAAACTTTGGTAAGGTTTCGTCGAAGATTAAAAATTGAAAAGGTCATTTATCGAGGGCAAATTAAATCCAAAATCGATGACCAAATTTTTAAAAGAAATTTTTAAAAGGCCAAATTCCAGGATGTTACAGGTGGTATGAGAGATTTCCAAGCAAGTGCGTCAAATATCCCCATCCGGCAGTTCCACACTTCCAGTCAAAACCTCCTGTATCTTTATCACGGTCAAAACCTCCTGTATCTTTATCACGGGAGCCTCGACTCTAGCAGAGACTATTTGATGCTCATCACAGACCGAGACATACTCGCCAGTAGTATCGATCCTTCCAAATTGTGCATGTTCCGTTGGCTGCCATGGACTTACGGCAAGTGCACCAAAAACGTAAGGGTACCTCCGTCTGCATTCTTTCACGCGCCACATGGCCATGTGCCAGAAGATGGCGCTGAAATTGGCCCTTAGCAAGCTGGCGATGACGTTTCCCACTACGAAGGAGCCGTTCAGGTCGGCGGCCATCTCCATGGCCAGCGACGCAAGCTTGGGTTCCGCCTCGGAATCCGTGCTTCCGAAAGCGAGCCCCTTGAAGAAGTACCAGTACGCCTCTGGGGTTAAAAATCCCACCCTGAGAGCCTGTGCTGTCCCAAATCTCGCAATCTTGTCGGACCGGCTAAAAATGATAATCTTGCGATTAGCTGCAGGGTTTCTCTTCTATGCTGAGTACAACTTTCTCCACGCATCGCCGTCGATATCTCCTTCTAGTTCCAGGATAACCAGAATCTTCTCGTCCTTCAAGGCGCGGCGGCGGCTTTCGTGCTTCACGGTGCCCCCGTCTTCCTCATCGAGATCATCTTCGGTGAAGAATACGATCCGGGAAATGGCCATACGCACCCTCTCGTCGTTGTAGGCATGCTCGATTAGGGTGCTCTTGCCAGCTTTTGGTGGACCAAGAATGGGCAGGACCTCCAGATCTCCGGTGCCCCTTTGCAGCAAGAAGTTGATGACGTGTTGTAGCGTACCTGCACTTAGAAAAATGGCAAGGTACCTGTGTATAGTGCAAATCCCTGGATCGAATCGTTTGCACACACAGTCTAAGATGAAATATCACAACAAAGTATCATTTATTACACGAGATCCAGACTTAAAAATATTCATTACAAATTGCATAGCTCAAGGCTAGCTTCGAAAGAGTAAAGCAGCGGAAATTTATTCTTCATGGAGTCTCCATCATCTTCATGTGCCACAGACGAAAACATGTTGGTTGCAGACTCGAAACCCTTAACGTAAACTCACTCGTCGTCAGAACAATCTGCAACAAATAAAATTTTGCAACAGAGTGGGTCAGATACCATTAAAAATGGATCTGGCAAGTGACACTATGTGGACACTTAATGGAATAACTCTATAGCCTATATGCATATTTGGCTGGTGGAGTTCAAGGCTATTTTGCATAAAAGCCAATTTTTCCTAACACTTTGTAAAACATTTTCTTCAAATGTTTGAGACAATATGGCATGAAATCCATAGTCTCGTCTACCCTTGTTCACCCGTCAAAATTTTACTTAGAGAAATAAGATGTTGGGAGCCTCCGTTGCCATCCTTGATCAGCTGCTTCAAATTGTCCGTAACCGGGGACACGGCTAAGTACTTAGTTTGTCACTCTGCAGAGGTTGTGCACTTTCACCATTAGACCCAACAAACCCAAACTATCCTCAAGCACTCAATTTGTGCTAAGGAAAAGGAGAGAGTTAAGACGAGACTTTTCAGAAGCATATTCCCCATCCCATACCGGCTTGACCCGTTCCCTCCTACATCCTCTACATCTGCTTGTCAAGCCGGGAGGAGTCCACGCAACTTAATCCATCTAGCCAGAGCCCATTTGACTAATGGCTGCACGATAAGCAACTTCACTTAGAGAAACATTGGTCCCTTTAATCCTGGGTGGCAATCCACAAGTGAATAAACACTCAACTCTGGCAGCCATGCAACCCCAAATCCACCCAGGTGATAAATTAACTTAGTAGAATTTAAGCTTTGAATAAAACAACTTTGCATAGCAACAATAATTCTACCAAGTTATCAATAGGATTCTAGACACAACTAGTGTAAAGGAGATAGTAGTTTTTAGCATAGCAATACTATCCTACACATGCATATCAAGAAATACACTAAGTCATGCATAGAAAAAAAATACTTAGGAAATTTATGGGGGGTGTGCCACTTGCCTTGGCAAACAGGAGTGTAGTAGTAGCAGTTGCAACCACTTTCGTCTCTCTCCGGAATTTCTAACAAGTCAAACAGACCACAAATAAACATACAATCATAAATGCAACACTTAGAAAAATTATGATGTGCATGCAATGCAGGATGATACAAAGAGTTATGGTATGCAAGACAAGCAAATAATTAAGGAAGGAGACATAAACTAACTTAATCCAAATGGCTAAGGCAAGGTCAAGCTCAAAGTAAACTTGATCAAACAACTTGACAAAAGTTGTAAGGCTATTCTAAGTCTTCACAAGTTTGATCTTCAATTAATCTTCAACTCCTTTGTAGCTTTATTGATCTTCAAATAGCACTCTATGAACTTAGTCTTAAACACCAAGGACTTGGCCTTTGTCCAAAGCGAGACAAAAATAGAAAGGAGATAGAAAGGAAGAAGTAGTTGGTCTTCTAAAATTCTTCTCTTTGCTTCCTTGTGGTTTTACTTGATGTGTTGACTTCATTGCACATTTGTGGACTTGTTGATTCTGAAGACTTGATAGATGTTGGCAGAACCAAGGTTGGTCTTGAATATAACTTAGCCACCATGAAGTAGGAAGAAAGGAGAGAAAGGAAAGACTTAGAAAAAGGTAGGATGGTTGGTCTTCATAAATTTCCTCTTGATTTCTTCTAAGTACTTTCTTCTTGGAGATGCTTCTGGAGTCTTGTTTTCTTGCTAAGTCCTTCTTTGTTTCTTCATTGTTTCCACTAATTTCTAACTTAGTGGTTTTGACTAGAGAGGTCAAGAGATCTACCATGCATCCTCAAAATTTCTAAGGAGGAAGTCATGTGAAAAGTATAAAATAATACTAAGGACTTAATTATGCATGCCATGCTTATGTAAATGCTCTAAGGAAATGCAAGCAAACAAGATGGTCCAAAAATGACTAAGGACCAAGGGTCAAACAATAAGTCAAGAATAATTTCTAAGGCAAAGTTAACAAAATAAGAGGTGCCAGATTTTCTAAGGAAAGTATGCAAAGCATAAGTTGATAATTTTTCTAAGGACAAACTTTTGTGGTAGCGAGTACTTAGAACATTTCCTAAGGGAAACAAAATAAGTTTTCAGGATGCTAAATTTTTCTAAGGAAAAGATTTAGCACTTTTAAGGTGTTGAAATTTTCTAAGAAAATTTCTAAGAAAAAGTGTTGTCAAATAATTATCAAAAATTTCTAAGGAAGAAAGAAATACTTTATTTGGAGAGGCAGCATATTTCTAAGTACTTTTGTAACTAAGTTGACCAAAATATGACTAAGTCATTTTATTAGTCGAAAATATGAAGAAAATTAATTTTAATCATTTTTTAATTATTAAAATACCACCTAAAAGCATTTAATTCATATTAATTACGAAAAACATAGAAAAATAATTTTTAAAAAAATAGTAGAGTAAACCTACAGCCCATACTTAGGCATACAAAATTATAACAAAAGAATTTACTCAATTATCAAATTTTCATTTAGAGTTATGTTTAAATCATTAATTAAGCCACTTTTTAAATTAAACAAATTTAATTCGACAAAACCTAAGATTAAGCATGCCGAAAGTTTCTGCACATCATAAGCTTTCCAAAAATATAATTTTCATAAAATTTGGATAAACGAGTAAAAATTAATAATAGATCTAAATCGCAGGGGCTAATCTGTGATGCGCAGGGGCTAAACTGTAAAGAAACTAAAAGATTCCTCGCTCTGAAGTCCCCAGGCGACGTGGCGCTTCCTGGTTGGTGCGCGTTTCCTTCGCGGGCAGATGCGGGTGCGGGCGGACGGACGCGGACGTGGGCGATGCGGACGACTTCGTGACGTGGCGGCTGAGTTGGCGGCTGACGTGTCGCGATCTGGTTGGCGCGTACCTCTTCGCGGGCAACTTCTAATCTCGGCCGTACGCTGATGATCTAACGGCTCAGAACAAAAACATCTAAAAAAAAAGGGCGGCGCCGTCGCCGGAAACCTAACCGGAGATCTAAACCGCGGCCGCGCCATTGCTGGCGTACATGGAGACGGCGAACACGAGGGGGACGGGAACCACAGGGCATACCACGGGATGCAAGAGGTCAAGGCGAGCTTGATGGCGAGGTCGGGGGTCGCGGGCGTGCTCTGCTTCTCCCTCTAGTGCTCGCTGGAGTAGAGGACGGCGACGGCCTGCTTTGGTTGAGGAAGAACTCGACGATCTAGCGCGCACAAAAAAAAATTCTAAAACATGTCAGGGAGATGCGCACGACAAAAATAGGAAGGAAGGAAGAGATGGGAGGGCTTGGGGTCGTCTGTACTTGCCGGAATCGACGAAGTTCGCCGGCGGTGGTGGCGGCGTTGCGAGCTCGATTGCGCGCAGCCTGGGGGCGTGGAGCTAGGGTTTTTGCGGGCAAACGGGAGAGGGGGTCGCGGGGTATATATAGGGCAGGAAGACTCGGATCAAATCCGTTTAAATCGACGGATTTCGCTCCGGATTCGGAGCTAGGGTTCGGTGGAGTTTTCTTGCGGGAGAGGAAGAAGACGCTGACATCGTCGCTGACGTCATCTAGGGGAGGCCCACCTGGCGGTGTGAGAGGGAGAGAGAGTGGGCTGCGGGCTGCTAACTGCTGCGCGCGCGGTAGAGAAAAGGATGGGCTTGGCCCAGTTGGACTAGGTTCGCTTTTTTTTTTCCTGTTCTCTTTTCCTTTTCTAATTTCTGAAAACTTTTGTAACTTTTGATTTATAAATCCAAATCAATTCAAATCAACTCCTATAGTTTTGTAAAATCAAAGTCTTTGTTTTGAAACCCTCGAATACAATTTTAAATATTATTTTATCACAAGAATTTTTGAAATGAGGTTAAAAGGAATTTTAAAACGTAATGTCTATTTTTAAAATATAGGTTTTAGAACACAGAATTTGTTTCTTAAATAAAACACCACGCAAGTAAATTTGGGATTAAAATACTTTCTAAATAAGTACCATCAAGTCACAGCCAAAATTTGAATAGAACAAATATAACAATAAAAGTCCAAATAATATATAAGGCATAACTTGCCCTTTTATTATATTTTCTTAAATATGTTTTCAAGTGGAATTATAATTCCCACTTTTGAAATATCCAAATGAAAACAATGCTTTATGATGATGAATGCATGCATGATTTTTCTTTTCAAGGCAAAATACATAGTAGTTTTTAAAAGTTTTAAATTTTTCTGATTTTTCAACTTTTTGAAAAACCTGGGATGTTACACGTGTTCCATCTCGACATGGCGGCCAAACACGCACCTCTCCAATAGCATGTACGTGTGGTAAGGCTGTCGGCGCAGGCGAGGACAGCCTGCCAGAAACAAGGCAAACTCACCGGTGTCAGCGACGATTGTGTCGAGACGGAGGAGCACACGTCGCAGCTCGTCTTCGCCGATGGCGCCGCGGCCACTTCCACCTACCTGCAACTGGACACCTTTGGCAGGATTGACCTTAGACAGGGCAAAAGAGCGCGTCACACCAAGATCACCATCGTTGTCCTTGCACTAGTGGAAACAGGGCCACTGGTCCCGGGTCGTAAGGGCCTCTAGTACCGGGTGTCCACCCGGGACTAGCAAGGCGACACTAGAGGCCCCCCCTCTAGTACCGGGTCCGTTACGACCCGGAACAACAGGCTCCCACGTGGCCGCCGAGGCGCGGGCGTGGTGGAGGACCTCTAGTCCCGATTGGTCATACGACCCGGGACCAAGGACCTCACACGTGGCAGCCTGTAATTTTTTGTTTTTCCTCCCAATTTAATATTGAAATGGTGCAAAAAAATATGCGTTTAATTAATTAAAAACAGAAACTACATATAACATATCAAAATGTTCATAAATAAAAATATGTTCACGTCTATCCGGTTACATGGAGGTGCTCATAACCGGGACTAGAGCCCGTCTATTCGATTACACGTGTGTGGAGATCATAACCGGGACTAGAGCCCGTCTATTCGGTTACACGGGAGATCATAACCGGGACTTCACCGCTATTCTCCATTGTATGTTCCTTTTGTAGGTATGACTTCGCTGAGCAGAAACCCCGCAAGTTCCTCTGCTAGTGCTTGAAAGCGCTTCTTTAGTGGCATACTCTCGCGCAATGGCTCTGCCTATAAAAGAAGGAGATCAATACGAATATTAATCATGACTATCAAAAATTATGAATGACACTGGAGATCAATTGATGAATATGATTGTTCACGTACGTCTAAAAATTTCTTTGGGTCCCGCTCAGTGACCGAACGACGAATCCACTCGCAAACGAAATATCCACAGAAATTGGTCCCCTGTGGTTGCCTCTCGATCCACTTTACGAGAATAGAATTCAATCAAATCATAGTCAACATATAGTGGTATTGAAAACTATAAATAAAGAGATGCGCGAACCTAGCTAGACCGTACTACCTACCTGTGGGTGAACAAAAGTCAGCTGTTCTTCAAATGAACCTGAACCCTTTGTCCTCGCTTTGAATTGTTTCCAAACCCTGCCGGCAAAAAAAAGAATAAATGAGTTATTAGTTGCTTGATATCTCTGAAATCAATAAGAGAGACTGATATAGTGCGATAATGTTTGAAATTACCTTTGGAGCGTATCTAGAATGCTTTGGTACCTCTCCTCAGGCCAGTCCAATGAGTCGTAGACTTGAACTCTTGATCTATCAACTTCAATGACTAGCAGAATGTAATGATCGCTGCGCATGATTATATACACGTCAGTAACTCATCAGTTACACTTAATTTGTACAAGCGAGTAACACTCTCTTACCTGAAGAAGTAAGGAAACATTATCTCCGTGTTGAAATGTTGCTTCATTAGGGCATTTAGCAAGTTCTTCTCCGTGTCCTTCACGTGGTTTTTTAGTGTCCTTGCATTAACTCGTACTGGGTTAACGAACCCAAAGCCATAGATGCCCTTTCTACCACATTCATCACTCTTCATTCTGCATAATACCGTAGTGAGCATAATTAGCGATGGCAATGAACGAGCTGAGAGCTAAAGACTTTATCTTTTTTGGAAATAAATGAATTGAATCACTTACAGACAGTAGGCACCGACGAGAGCCAAGTCGAGGGAGTCAAGGTTGTATAAGTACCAGAGTTCTTCGAGCTGAATTGTGAACATGTCTTCACCCGCGAAATGATTTTTTGTAACTTTCACACAGATCAAAAAGTCATCAAATTCCTTTGTGGTTTTCATGTACCAACTATGGAGTTGTCGCATACATGTCGGTAGACACTTTATCTGATCACCTCGCAGCAGGGACCTCCCCCATTTCCATTTCCATGAATCATCTACATCAGACGGAAAGAGATTTTCGTTGTCCAGTTGAGCAAGAGTAATACCAGCATCTGCAGCAAAGTCCTTCTTCAAGGATAAAGTAGGAATTAGGTCCGTCACGGAGCCATGACCACTGGGTATAACTACGAGCGGGGCTATCGACTGGTTTGCCTGTTGTCCGAGCTGGGCAACGTCTCTTTTCCCTCTGGCACTACTACTTCTCGTCTTGGGAGAGCTACTACTTTTACTCAGAGCTCGTAAATAGTTATCTGGCTTATTTTTCTCATATTGCGATGGTTCCGTGATGAATCCAATAGCCCACTTGTTTTCCTTTGCAGTAAATGTTTGCTTTTCCTCGGGCTTTTTCCGTGCAAGCTGTCTTTTTGTGTCTGCATCCACCCACGCATCCAATTGCTCTTTAGTCATGTCGCAAGCTCTGAGGTCGTCAAGGCTTTTGGGTACTTTTGGGAGGGGCGAACGTCGGGGGTCTCGCCCGAATCCCATGGACGACGAAGTGGCGCCCTTCCTATGTCGGGGCTCAGGAGTCGGCTCATGCGGCGGCGGAGTCGGCTCATGCGGCGGTGGAGTCGGCTCATGCGGCGGCGGAGTGGGCTGACGCGGCGGTGGAGTCGGCTCACGCGGCGGTGGAGTCGGCGCACGCGGCGGCGGAGACGACTGATGCAGAGGCGACTGATGGTTGTCGTCCCCTTCATCGTCATCAGGTGGTGAATCGTGAATTGGCGGAGACGATGGTGGCCTTGGCGCCCAGCCTTCAAACTTGATGTATTTCTTCCGCCATAGAATTAGACCACCCACGACGTCCCCTAGCACCGACTCATCATCAGCTCTTGGGAACTCAAGGTTCAGTGATTCATATCCTTGTACAACTTGATCCACGCCGACACGAGCAAATCCATCTGGAATGGCATTGCCAAGCCACGATGCTGTAGAGTCAATGGAGAATGCATAGCCGTCCGCCGCCTTCATGGATAAGTTAAATACTGGGACATGCAGCTCACAAGTTGTTTTCTCCGTGATATAATCCACGGGGTAACTTGTCTCATCATCACCGACCATAACCGAGGAAGCCACGCTGCTTCTGCGATGCGATGGGCCGCCTTGACTCGCTTGTTCCAGCTGAAGAGTTGGCGCCCCTTGCTCGCGCATTTGATCTATTTGCTTCTGCTGCTCCTTATAGAGAGCAACCATCTGGTCATGATTTCTTTCTAAGATCATCAACCGGTCTGATTCCTGCTGCTCCTTCCTCCTCTTTGCTCTCAATCGGCTTCTATAAGAGGCACGGTCCTCGGGAAACCCTTCAATCCACGGCACTTCTCCTAAGCCTCGTGTTGATCCTCCTTTTTCTTTGGTCCCGAGGGCCTCTGACAGCTCGTCCTTCTCTCTGTCGGAAATAAACTTTCCCTCTTTAGACTTGGCAATTAAGTCAATAATTTTTTTTGGGCTCCGTTGACTACTTTGCTTTCATCAATTATTAACTCCCCTGTTTCCATGTCATACTCCCCTCCATGCGCAAGTAGCCAATTCCTTATCCTTCTGTCCCATTCCTCTGTGACCGGGGTGAGCCCTTTTGCACGCAACTCGGACTCAATTTTTTCCCACTTAGGCTCGGCAACTCGGTAGCCACCTGGCCCCATCTTATGGTGATACTTCTTTTTCGCTGCATTATTCTTATTCGTTTGCGACCTTTTCTTAGCTCGTTCTGATTTCTTGTACTCCAGAAATGCAGGCCAGTGAGGCCGCTGCCTCTCTCGTGTGCCGGTGAAATCCGGAAGTTTCCCATCTTCTTCCCACTCACGGAATAATTTGTTCTTGTAGTTATTGAATTGTTGAGCCATCTTCTTAAGAGCGAAATGCTTGACTTTGTCCGTCATTTTTTTTGTCTTCACCTCATCTTCCAAGACCGGTAGGGTGAAATGTGCAATGAGCTTGTTCCAAAGCACATCTTTGGTTCTCTTGTCGACGTAACTAACTCCCTCTAACTTTGGCTTAATCCATTCCTGAGTGCTGATATAAACGTTGTCCCTGACAGTGACTCCGCATTGATGCACAAACTTAACTGCGTTCGGCACGGGTGCCAGTGGTTGGCCAGTAGTTGCATTCACCTCGTCAATTGTGAGATGCTCATCTTTGCCCATCCCTTGGGCATGGCCTCGTTTAGTGGATTGGTTCGATGCGGAGGTCTAAAAATATGAAACATGTGTGAATACATATATATGCACAAATCAGTTATTGCATCTGCTCAACATAGGCTTAATATACCTCGCCAGACGGCGTGGGTCCACCAATTTCCGAGTCCTCATCTTCAGCTCCTTCCGCGGGATGCCGAAATTCACCGGGTTCCAAAATGTAGGAAAGTATCTCTTCTTCCCCTTCTCTCGTTACGAAGGGAGCATCGACATCCATTGTTTAACTAATACAAAAAAAAGATAAAACAATAATAGCATTAGTACAATAATTCAAAGGAGGGAACTATACAAATATGCAACAAAAACAATTTAATATTGCATCTAAAGAAAAAAATCTTTCAAAAAAAATAGGCTGTCCCAATCCCAGCCCAGCCCAAATTTGGGCCAGAACCTGGTCAAAGGTGGCCACCGTGGTCATCGCTGGCCCACCTGCCAGCGCCTACCCGCCCCACCGCCACGTGTGACCGCCCACTGGCCACGCGTGGTCAATGCTGGCCCACCTGCCAGCGACCCAGTTCTGACCCCGCCGCCCTGCCTCGTGTTCCCGCCCCGCCTCGTCTTCACCTCCCCGCCTCGTGTTCCCACCCGGCCGCCTCGCCTTCACCCCCCGTGGTCAATGCGGAGCACCAACAGCCCCCGCCCACCCGGAGTCAATGCTCCTGGCCCACTTGCCAGCGACTCGGGCGCTGGCCCACCCGACGGTTCCCCTCCCGACGGTCCTGGTCTTTAAAAAGGGACGCGCCCGTGCGGATATGGACACTCCACTCCGCTCCGCTCCCACGGTTCCCCTCCGCCCGTCCAGTGCCCTCGCCGCCATGTCGCGCTGGTTCGGGAAGTCCCCGAAGAACGAGACCGGCGAGTCCTCCAACCGTCGCCGCGCTTCTCCACCGCCTCCACCGCCGGCGGCCTTGGGCGTCGTTCCGCAGGGCGTGCGGAGGACCGCGCCACCGGTGCGGGTCGCCCACGCACCCGACGCGCCGTCACGAACCACCACCACCACCGCCGGAGGGAGGAGGATCCGGCGCCGGCGCTACGTGCCGGAGCCGGAGTGCCAGTGGCACTGGGACAACGCCGCCACGCTGGAGTGGAGCGACGTCCACCTCCCCGAGGGCTGGCACCTGAACCCGCAGAGGATTCCGGTGCCGGCGGTCCCGCTCCCTGGGAGGCAACTGGACAGGGAGATCGCGCGCCGGCGCCGCCTCCTCCCTCCGGCGCTCCGCAACGACCCCGCCTACGCGGCGGACTCCCCTCACTGGGAGCAGTGGCTCAAGGACGAGCACGAGGACCGCCGCCACTCCTACTTCGCCCCGGCGCCCCGCGCCGTCCAATCCGCCTACCCAGCGCTGCCCGACGCGCTGTGGTTCGAGGAGGAGGTCCCCGAGGATGAGGACGACCCGGAGATGGTGGCCGCGTTCGAGGCCTCCAACCTCAGCCTCGTCGAGGACGAGATCAAGAGGTGGGAGAAGGTGAGAACCGCGGCCGCGGCCGCGGCCCTGATGCCGCCGCCGCTGCCACCGCAGCAGCAGGAGTACGACCCGGACGAGGTCGAGCCGTGGCACTACGCCATGGAACGCGAGCAGGAGCACGACCTTCCGCCGCTGCCTCCCGGCCTCGTTGGCCAGTCCTGGGTCTTTACCGGCAGGAGCTGGGAGGCGCCACCGGAGCAGGAGCAGGAGGCGCCACCGGAGCATCTCTGGACCCCGCCGCCCTTCTACATCCTCGACGACTAGGCGGCACCGGCGACGACGACCCCCCTCCCCCCTCCAATGTAATGGCCTCCCCCCCCCCCCAAAATGTAATCGGCCGTTTGTGGCCTCCCCCATAATGAAATCGGCCCTTAGGCCCTTAAAAATACATTCTTGTTTGCCAACTCCGGCGCCGGCCCCGTGGTTAGGGTCCGCCGCCGCCGCCGCCGCGCGCTAGATCTGAGAGAGGGAGAGAGTAGTTGGTCGGGGGGACGAGCTCACCGTGGGTCGGGGGGCGAGCTTTGCTTGCTCGGCGGGGACGACGATCTTGCTCGGGGGAAGAGCGGGGACGGCCGCGCCCGGAGCAGGAGCAGGACGGCGACCCACGGTGAGGGCGGCAGCGGCGTGGGGACGAAATCCGACAGCCTGGCGGCGCAGGAGGCGGCGTCGTCTGGAGCCCGGAGGCGGAGCGTCGATTTGCTGGACTTGGGCAAATTTTCAGCCCGAGCCGCTAGAAGTAGCGCCAAAAAGGCCTCTAGTACCGGGCCGTGGCTCCACCCGGTACTAGAGACCCTCTAGTACCGCGAGGTCGCACGGCCCGGTACTAGAGGTTAATTTTTTTAAATTTTATGGTTTCTTACTTTTTTAATATCTTTTGATTTACTTGTCTAAATTAAGTAAAAATTGCTTTCATTTTCCTGTTTTCTGTTTTGCTTTAAAATGAAGTATCACATGCGCTAGGTTTTAAATTAAGTACTACATACGCTTAATTTAAAATTAATTCAAAATTTTATAAATCAAGTACTACATGCGCAGTGGATCATTTCACATCACAAAGTTTGATGCTACATCAAAAATTTATAAATTAAGTACTACATTCCGCCACCGCCATACGCTTGATTTCATTGACATGTCTGTCTTGTCCTCCATATTATAAATTATATAAAAGTTTAATAAATTATTACACATCATGAACAACATCCCTATTTAGTCTTCGCTTTTTCTTTTTGTGAGACCCTTTCTTCTGATCGCTCCGTAACCATGGACAAGGGTCTGCATATAACCGGGACTAAAGAAGCACACGAATCGTGTGTTTCTTTCAAGCGCTTGTGAGACGTTGGATCAGGGGTGAGCCCGACTTTAGTCCCGGTTGGTGTTACCAACCGGGACTAAAGAAGCACACGGATCGTGTGTTTCTTTCAAGCGCTTGTGAGACGTTGGATCAGGGGTGTGTTTCTTTTGAGGGATTGTGAGCTGTTGGATCAGCAGTATCATGACCACTTCGTGAGCCACATGACTACCAACCGGGACTAAAGAAGCACACGTACCCTATATATAGCCCACCCCCCGGAATTCCAGCGTCACTCACTCACTCACACAAAACATTCCAGCGTCACTCGGAGAGGCATCTTTGGGCAACCAGCGGCAAGACGTCGCTGATGACCTGCGACCGTTCCAAACGGTTGCAGATCATCAGAGATGTTTTGCCGAACGGTTGTAGATCATCAAAGACGTCTTACCGCTGCTTGGATCGAAGTGGCGCTCAAACACAAAACATTCGGGTTCCCTAGCTACGTCCTGCAACCGTTTGGTCGGATCCAAGCAGCGGCAAGACGCTCTGATGATTAGCAACATCCCCAACACTTGTTGCAAATCATCAGAGACGTCTTGCCGCTCTCTGAATCGAAGGCCGATTTGCCGTCTCACGACCACGCGATTGTGTTGGTAAAACTGCAGCTGATTGACATAGTGTTTAGATCTCTCTTCTGAGTTTTCAGGACATAGTTACATAAAAGGTTTAATACATTATTACACATCAGCAACAACATCCCTACCGGGTGGTCGCACGGCCCGGTACTAGAGGTTAATTTTTTTAATTTTCTGGTTTCTTACTTTTTTTATATCTTTTGATTTACTTGTCTAAATTAAGTAAAAATTGCTTTCATTTTCCTGTTTTCTGTTTTGGTTTAAAATGAAGTATCACATGCGCTTGGTTTTAAATTAAGTACTACATACGCTTAATTTAAAATCAATTCAAAAATTTATAAATCAAGTACTACATGCGCAGTGGATCATTTCACATCACAAAGTTTGATGCTACATCAAAAATTTATAAATTAAGTACTACATTCCGCCACCGCCATACGCTTGATTTCATTGACATGTCTGTCTTGTCCTCCATACTATAAATTATATAAAAGTTTAATAAATTATTACACATCATGAACAACATCCCTATTTAGTCTTCGCTTTTTCTTTTTGTGAGACCCTTTCTTCTGATCGCTCCGTAACCATGGACAAGGGTCTGCATATAACTTGAGACTTGGGTCAGTGGTCACTTTGAAGGGCGGAATTTCATGAAACTTGTCGTAATCTTCTGACATGTCTGTCTTGTCCTCCACTCCCACGATGGTTCTTTTCCCTGAAAGAACTATGTGGCGCTTTGGCTCATCGGCTGATGTATTCACTTCCTTATCTTTTCTTTTTTTTGGCTTGGTAGACATGTCCTTCACATAGAAAACCTGAGCCACATCCTTGGCTAGAACGAATGGTTCGTTGTCGTACGCAACATTCGTGAGATCCACTGTAGTCATTCCGTACAATGGGTCTTCCTTTACCCCGCCGCCTCTCAGGTTGAACCATTTGCACCAGAACAAAGGGACCTTCAAAGAAGGTCCATAGTCAAGTTCCCATATCTGCTCTATGCAACCATAATATGTGACCGTGGCCTCATTCGTGCTCTTATCATCAAAGCGGACACCACTATTTTGGTTGGTGCTCTTTTTATCTTGGGCGTTCGTGTAAAATGTATTCCCGTTTATCTCATACCCTTGGAAAGTCCAAATAGTCGAAGATGGCCCCTTAGACAACAAGAACAGCTCATCTGAGACTGTGTTGTTGTTGTTCAGATGCGTTTCCAACCAACCGCCAAAATTCTCCATGTGTTCCTTTGCAATGGCGGAGTCATCCATCCCCGGGTTGTTAGAGCGTACAATATCCTTGTGCATCTGGATATACGGAGCCACCAAAGTGGAATTATGCAGAACTGTGTAGTGTGCTTTTGTGAAAGAATACCCGTCCCTGCATATGTATGATTTCTTTCCTAGAGTGCCTTCTCCACTTAGTCTCCCCTCATGTCGCGATTCAGGAAGACCAATCGACTTAATGCCGGGAATAAAGTCAACACAAAACTCAATGACCTCCTCTGTTCCATACCCTTTGGAGATGCTTCCTTCTGGCCTAGCACGGTTATGAACATACTTCTTCAACACTCCCATGAACCTCTCAAAGGGGAACATATTGTGTAGAAATACAGGACCCAGAATGTGAATCTCGTCGACCAGGTGTACTAGGAGATGTGTCATAATAGTGAAGAAGGATGGTGGGAACACCAACTCAAAACTAACGAGACATTGAGCCACATCCTTCTGTAACCTTAATAGAGTGGTTGGGCTGATTGACTTCTGCGAAATTGCATTGAGGAACGCACATAGCTGAACAATGGATACTCGAACATTTTCCGGTAGAAGCCCCCGCAATGCAACCGGAAGCAGTTGAGTCATCAGCACGTGGCAGTCATGAGACTTTAGGTTCTGGAACTTTTTCTCTGCCATATTTATTATTCCCTTTATATTCGACGAGAAGCCAGACGGGACCTTCATACTGCTCAGGACTTCAAAAAATATCTCCTTCTCTTCTTTGGTAAGAACGTAGCTAGCAGGACGTAGACGTCCTTTATCCGTCCTCATTGGATGCAGGTTCTTTGGGTCTTTCAAAAGTTGCTGGTCCTCTCGTGCTTCCGGAGTATCTTTTGCCTTCCCATACACGCCCAAGAAGCCTAGCAGGTTCACGCAAACATTCTTCGTCACGTGCATCACGTCGATTGCAGAGCGGACCTTTAGGATTTTCCAATAGGGTAGTTCCCAAAATATAGACTTCTTCTTCCACAGGGGAACGTGGTTGTTAGCGTCCTTCGGAACAGACTGTCCGCCAGGACCCTTTCCAAAGATTACATCTAAATCCTTGACCGCATCATATATATCTTCACCACTTTGGAGGGGTGGCTTCGGCCGGCGATCTTCCTCACCTTTGAAATGCTGCTGCTTGCTTTTCTTTCTTAGGGGATGCTGAGTTGTAAGAAATCGACGATGACCCGGGTACACATTCTTGTTACCTACATATATACTTTCAGTGCTATCTAAACAGTGTGTGCATGCATTGTATCCCTTGTTCGACTGTCCTGAAATGTTACTAAGAGCAGGCCAATCATTGATGGTTACAAACAACAACCCTCGTAGGTTAAATTCCGCTTGTTTGTACTCATCCCACACAGGTACCCCTTCATCACGCCACAACTGTAAAAGTTCATCAACTAATGGCCTCAGGTAGACATCAATGTTGTTACCGGGTTGCTTCGGGCCTTGGATGAGCACTGGCATCATAATGAACTTCCGCTTCATGCACAACCAAGGAGGAAGGTTATAGATACATAGAGTCACAGGCCAGGTGCTATGACTGCTGCTCTGCTCCCCAAAAGGATTAAAGCCATCCGTGCTAAGACCAAACCTTAAGTTCCTTGGGTCACGTGCAAATTCCTTGTACTCTGTATCGATTTTTCTCCACTGCGACCCATCAGCCGGGTGTCTCAACATCTCGTCGCTCTTGCGGTCTTCTTTGTGCCATCGCAACAACTTGGCATGCTCTTTGTTTCTGAACAAACGTTTCAACCGTGGTATTATAGGAGCGTACCACATCACCTTGGCAGGAACCTTCTTCCTGGCGGGCAGGCCCTCAACATCGCCAGGGTCATCTGCTCTGATCTTATACCGCAATGCACCGCATACCGGGCATTCATTCAAATTCTCATACTTCTCACCGCGGTAGAGGATGCAGTCATTAATGCATGCATGTATCTTCTGCACATCTAATCCTAGAGGGCAGATAATCTTCTTTGCTTCATACGCACTCTCGGGCAATTCGTTACCAGCCGGCAGCTTGTCCTTCACTATTTTCAGTAAACTCCCAAATCCCTTGTCAGATAAACCATTCGCTGCCTTCCATTGCAATAATTCCAGTGTGGTACCGAGCTTTGTGTTGCCATCTTCGCAAGTTGGGTACAACTTTGTTTTGTGATCCTCTAACATGCGCTCCAACTTCAACTTCTCAAGTGTAGTTTCTGCTAGGGTATGTGCATCAACGATGACCCCACGTAAATCATCATGTATGATGGGATCATCTGGTTCATCATCAGCTTCCCCTGTTGGGTTACCAACATATTCAGGGTACATGTAGTTGTCATCGTTCTCTTCTTCTTCGTTATCTTCCATCATAACCCCTTTTTCTCCGTGCTTGGTCCAACAATTATAGCCGGGCATGAAACCAGAAGTTATCAGGTGGAGGTGAATTCTGTCTGTGTTAGGGTAATCCTTCTCATTCCGACATTTCTTGCATGGACAACACATAAAACCATTGGGCCCCTTGTTATCCTTAGCCACATTGAGAAAAGATTGCACGCCATCCATGTACTCTTTAGAGCGTCGGTCAGCGTACATCCACGGATGACTCATCTGCAAATCACCGCTAAAACCCATTACGATAAACCAACATAATAGGAAACATATCATATTCATTAATACAAGTTCATCACATTAAAACCAAAGTATAGTAGTGACCAAATGTAATACATAGTTCTCATAAAACATAAATTAATTGAAACTAGAATACAACTATCTAAAGAATTTAAATCCAACAACAAATGCGATCAGAATCGCAACTAAGGTAACTATTGAACCAACAGCATAATGATACCAAGCCTCTTGACTAATGACATATTTTCTAATCTTTCTAAGCTTCAAGCGCATTGCATCCATCTTCATCTCGTGAACAGCGACGACGTCGGTAAGCTCGACCCCGTGAGCATCAACGATGTCGGCAATCTTCAAGTCCAATACCATCTTCTCTTCTAGGCATTGGAGACGAAGATCTTCACTTATCTTCAATTTTGCTTTCAAATCGTTGTTTTCTTTTTTAAAAACTCTACAATAGGGTCGGCTGGAATTTCCGGTTCAACTACCTCCTAAATAAAAATATATCTATGTCAATTTGGTCGGCATGATTGTTATAAACACGAAACAAAATAAATAGTGATAAAAATATACCACATCCGAATCATAGACCGGACGAGGGACGACGGGGACGGATATCAAAACCATGACACTATACATAAAAAACATAAGAAAATTATACAAGAAAAATAATTATGCATTCAAATCATACAAGTAATTTTGTAAAATAACAGATAAAAGAAGAGGCTCACCGAGGTGGTGCCGGTCACGGGATGGCGGGGGCTATCGACGGCGGTGAGGACCGAGACGACACTAAAATCCACAAATAATAAATTAATTTGAGCTCAAAATACATAAAAAAATGAACTACCTAGCTTAGGCATTTCATCAAACACCTAGGTAGCACTATAAAAATGAAATGAGCTAAACTTGTATGGAAATGGCTAAAATTCGGCCGCCGGGTGAAAGGATCAAGTGTTGCTAACCCTTGGAGAGATGGGTGCCGTCTATCTTGACAAATCTTGGAAAAAAATGGGGCTACACTTGAGCTTGAGAGAGGAAACAATGAAGATGAGCTTGAGAGTTCAAAAATGGTGGCTGGCCCGGGGTGGGAGATGATATAGCGGGACCTCTAGTCCCGGGCTGTACCACGGCCCGGGACGAAAGGTCCACCCTCCTGTCTCCACCCTGCCGCTGACTGCCTCGGTCCCGGGTGGTATCACGGCCCGGAACTAGAGGTGCCCTACAACCCGGGACCCGACCTGCGCAGCGTCGGAGCAGCCGGCCCGGTACTAGTTCCCTCCTCTAGTCCGGGTTCGAACCACGCCCGGGACTAGAGCCCAACACCCCTGTCCACCAAAGCTCATGTTTCCACTAGTGTTGCTACTCTCTGATTCTTGGCAAGATCGGTACTTGAAGCTGTCCAGCACGAAGTAGCCTCTGTGCATCCGCTCTCGTAGCAGCTTGAGCTGCTCCAGCATGGATCAGCTTGTGATCTGCCGCCCCTCCGCTTCCTCCACCAGGACGTGAAGCCGCAGCAGCTTGCGCCGCACGGTCTCCTCCGCCGGCATGGCGGGCTCCTTGTGCTTCGACAGTCTGTCGATGAAGAAGGATAGGGATCGTTGGGCGAGTTCACCTACGAACGCAGAGAAGGCAACCTGCTCCATTAGAGACTAGCTAGCTAGTTAGCTGGAGGCCTAGCTAGTTTGCTACTGAGTACTGACTACTGACCGCTCCACAACATATCTTTGCTTTTGACGGATGGTGCATTGTCTATGCAATTTGGAATTTGTCTATAATGTCCGGACGTCCGGTCAACAAAGTACACATTTCCTATAGAATGTAGCCGTACACAAATTCTTCACAATCTGATCGACAGCGAAATGGTTGAAACGAAAGGGCAACTGTGACATTTTCAAAACACTTTTAATTAAAAAAGTGTAGTGCGCTATACCAAAATGGCCTTTATATGAATAAAAAAACAGTGCACCAAAATGTCACAACAACTATGGTTTGCTGCAGGTCAAATTATTTAGCTCTTTTAAATTATTAGTGCTTGCACCAGCCTCTGCATAAAATTTCATGAATATAACAGCAAGGACAAAAAAAGACATAAATAAATTACTTTTAAATGATCCCATCAATTACCTAAGATAGAAAAGGTAGACTGCGAAAAGCCTCTTCTGAAAGATTTTTCTCCGGGAAAATTTTGGAGGCAAGATTTTATGCATCGACCGCCATACCCTTTCTATGCATTGTCACTGAGACATACTAGTGTTTCACGTAAACTGATTTGTAATTAGCTACATAAAACCAAACCAAAATGAGCTAAATCTTATTACACGATTAACAAATATGAGATATGACAAGTTATTCTCTAGATAGCACTAACGATCTCATATATCAAAATATCACATATTTTGGATGCAACCACAAGGTTTGGGCATAAGAGATAGTCATTTGAACGATCTAAACAGAAATGGTGGAAACACATTGAATGAGACAAGGTAGTAGATCTGGACTTCACACCCAGTATTTGATCTCAAGTTATTCCTTCTACTTCTTCTCCTAACCTTCTCTTGATTTCCCCTTTTTCTTCTCCATGGAGGCTAATATGAGATTTTAGTCACCACACATAGAGGTGGTTCGATTAGAGGCTTAATTTGGGAGTCGTCCCCCATATCACCCTCCACAACCCATCATGTACCCACATATAATTCATCAAAGCCCCCACCCATATTACACGCATTATGTTTTCCTTGCCGGAAATTTTCCACGGAGTTTCATGTTCGCAGCTCATCCACCAAATTACGGAACACCATCGTGAGTGGATGCAAGCTGTTTTATCCCTCAAATTTGACTTCAAGAGTTCATAGGAAGGTGATGCTGGAAGAATACCTTGGTTACATCATTTTGCTCAAGACCCCCATAAAAGTTTGGATTACCTTGAAGATTTGTACGAGTAGGACCGTTGGGAGCGACCTGACTAGAGAGGATTGTCCTATGAGGTTAGTTGTCTGAAAGTGACCTCGCTTAGCGAAAAAGCAAAAGGGAGCCCGGGCTACATGTAGCCTCTTATTTTGAAATTTTTGAAAACGACATTTTATAGTTTCAAAAAATTCTGAAAAATATTCTAGATGTTGACAATGATGTATTATACCAACTTGTATTTCGAGTTGAAACTTTGAAAATTTGTATTTCGAGTTGAAACTTTGAAAATTGATAATATACATCATTGCCTACTACATCTAGAATTTTTTCAGATTTTTTTGAAACTTTAAAATATTGATTTTAATTTTTTTGAAATAAAGGGCTACGTGTTAGACGTAGCTCGGGCTACGAAACGCCGCTCTCCTCGCTTAGGCCATAGCCATACAGAGACTGACCTCGATGTAGCAGGGTCCAACAAAATAACTTGCGCTGGAGTTGGGTAAATCGTGGGCTGGACTTCAAAGGCCTGCTGGAGTTTGGTAGGTGGTGGGCAGGACTTCACAGGCCTGTCCCGGCAAAGTGAAGTTAACCATCCTTATACATCGCCGACCTCTGTCTCCTTTCTACCCTAACCCCCAAATTGGCCGCAATCTCACAGCGATGGAATCCAAGCGACCGTGCCCTTCCCCAACGCCGCCGCCGCCGGCCGCCTCGCACGCCGAATCTAAGGTCCTCGACGACGACAACCTCCTCCGCGAGATCATCGTCCGCCTCGCCTTCCCCACCGACCTCGTCCGCGCGGCCCTCGTCTGCAAGCGGTGGCTCGGCCACGCCGCCAACCCGGCCTTCCTCCGCCGCTTCCGCAAGCTCCACCCGCTCCGCCCCCTCGGCTTCTACGTCGCCACCGACTCGGCAGGCACGACGACCCACCCGCGCTTCGTCCAGATGCAGCCCCAGCCGCCGGAGCTCGCCGCCGTCTGCCGCCGCGCGAGCTTCGACCTCGACTCCTTCATCTGGGACTGCTGGAACGGCAGCGTCGTCATCATCTCCCCGCAAGGAGGTATTGGGTTGACCAGTCGGGTGTACAGCCCGCTCTGCCCTTCGAGGAGCATGCCCGTCGTCCCAGAGCTACCCAAAGTCGACGAGACCGGCCCTGCCAGTCGCTACACCTGTGAGAAGCTCATCTTCAGAGAAGGCGACGACAACGGTCTGCCCTACCTGTGGCTGTTGATGGAATGTATCCATCAGGGATATACGGTGCACGTATTTATGCTGCAAGACGGTGTTTGGAGCAAGCACACCTCGGCCACAACAGAGTTCCCTTATCTGCCGTCGAAACCAAAATACCTGCTCATCGATAATAAGATCTATATGACGGCCTCTTCGAGCAGTCAAAGCGTTTATCAAGCGGCCACCTTGAACTGCATCCTTGTGTTGGATTTGAAGGACTCGAGTTTCTCGACAATTCAGCTCCCGGAAGGAGTGGAGTTTCTTGATAGAGATGTCATGTTGACAAAGGAAGATGATGATTCCGGGGTTTATCTCATTCAGTTGAAGGATCTTAAACTTCGCATCTGGCTCCATGGTAGCCGCACCAGCAATTGGTCCCTGGTGGATACCATTTGTCTGCGTGAGATGTTTTCTGCCTTGAGGGCGGCAGACCACACGGTCGGTGGCGAGCATACTGTTCTCCGAATGAAAGAAGCCGGGGACAATGCTGAGTTTATCTTCATGGAGATGGGTCAATCCATACTCTACTTGGATATTAAGTGCAGGGAGTTGCGTAAAGTCTATGACATGACTGAAAATCATCAATCGTTGGGTCACATCTATCCTTTTATGATGGTCTGGCCTCCCACATTTCCTGCAACCAAGGATGATCTTGCAAGGTTTGATACGGACAATGCTCTTGCCGAGATAACTAATTTCTGCAATCTGCATTACATTAATGTCTTATCTAGTTCATTGCGTAACTAGGAGTCTAGGATTCTTAACAAGTGAAGATGGTACAACTTATCTGCTGAAATTAAGACATGGATACAAAATGAACATGTTATTTTGATGATAACTCACTTATTGACTTGATTCTGCCATGGAGTAAAATAGATGGTCTATAGTATAATAGTGTTCATGTTAAAACTCTATTTTTAAAGAATTCTGCAAGAAACAAATGTTACTTTTCATATTATAAATTTGATGAACTGTGAACCTCAGGCTATTCTATATGACAACCACAATTTAATGACGGATTCCATGCCTATATGCTAACGCATGTTACTCACTATGTGAATTTGAGTTATCTATCGCCTAATTTACACTGGCAGACTTGTGTTTATGTATGTTATCCTATTCAGATATATCACGATGAAGATTTGTTCGATGCAGATATATTAACTACTGCATGTTACAAAACATAGTGGGTATTTTGTACTTTTTGCTTTTTCTTGTGTGACCAGTGATTTGTTTTGCTGAACTAAGAGCTTTAGCAAATAATATATGTCCGGCTAGAAGATATATGAAGTCATTAATCTATTTTTTATTAATGTATATTGTATAATGACTACAATGGAGTACCATTGCATCATACAATATTGAACTATTATTGTCTATTTCGTTTTTTTATATTTCTGACTATTAGATCTACTTGCAACAGAAATGCCAGTTGAATAGCAAGAGTTTTTCATGAAGTTTCTGGATGGTACCAATGTCAGTGACAAAGTTGCAATCAAGGAGGAGTGAGCTGCATTTTCTCCCAGCTGATACAAACTACTTTCTTAATCGGCAGTGCCCGGAACCAACATTTTGTTCTTTTGTTCCGATTGAGTGACAAGTTCCTTAATTTCTACTAGATCAGGAATGTTGGATGTTATGCAACTGGAGGATGTGTTCCAGGCTTCCAGCCTCAAGAAATCCTCGTGTTGGCATGGCTGATTTGCATGGCAGTGATTCTGTGATTGACATGTACTAAAATTTAGGATGCAGTTGCTGCGATGTATGTACGATTCATGCCTTGAATTGCGTAAAGTCGTGTGTTATTTACTCTTTGTATGTTTGCTAATTTAGAAATATTACATCAATCCTCTCACTGCCAGTGCCAACTCTCTCCAATGGCACATATATAATGGTCCGGCAATATTGATCCTTGGCCTTTCAGATTTTACTTAAACGTTTAATCTCCTAGTCCTCCATTCCAAATTATAAGATGTTTTAGTTCTTTCAATGTGGACTGTATAAGAACTGAAATGAGTGAATCTACACAATAAAACACCTCTAGATCATCTAAATCAGAAAAAAATTAAAACATCATACAATTTAGAACGGAGGGAGTATCTGATTGTAGCCACAGCCTTTTCTTCTCCCTCCAATAGTTGTGAAGAGGAATTAACCGGAAGTCAAAGTTTTTGTGTTTCATATTGCTGTTTAAGATCTGGAACAACAGCACACCTTTTGTCGTCACTGATGAAGAATAATGGATCGAATTTCCATGTCTGATCGATAGTCTTTGCTTCTTGTGTTGCTTCATACATACTCCAGGGGTAAGAAAGACTCATGGATGAGCCATATCAGTTATCACAAACAGTATAGAGTTCGGTGTTCGATTCAGACCACCTCAATAAGTATAGGAAAATGCTATTCTCCAACCGACTGATGGATCAGTCGGTTTGCTCCGTGCGCGTCGCAGCGTTGACCCAGCATACCTGTTACATGACGGAGCTCCTTTTTCTCCATCCAGCCCACACGCGGGCTTCTCCTCTTCCAGCTTCAGGACTCCATGTCGGAAAAAAAAAAGCCCGCGCCGCCGGACTCCTCCGTACCATCTTCCTCACCAGCGACGCCCATCGATGGAGCTCGCGAGTTTCGCCGTCTCCTCGCCATCTACTCCAGCTGACCATGGTCGTGACCCGCCGCCAAGGTATCCGGCCGGCAAGCCCTTCGCCTCGCCCAGCTCCGGCCAGTGCCGCTCCATCCAACCCCGCCTCCTGCCATCGCGTTCTGACCATGCCGGCTGTCGTGCCTCCCGCGAGCATCATGTTGAAGGCCGGGGGAGCTTGCCATGGACGGCTGGACGCCATGGTAGAATTTGGAGAAGACGACGCCTCCCGAGTGGATTGGTTGGGGTACGGTTCACCCGATCTCGCTCTGATGGACCTCCGGCGTGGCGGATTCGTGTCCGGTGAGCTCAAATCGGTCATGGCGGCGCCTCCATGGTCGAAGCTGGATGTCAGTGAAAATCGAGGTATGTAGATGTTGCATATGATGTTTCAACATGCTACAAACACAAGTGTTTTTTGCTACATGAGTGTGTTGAAAATGTAGCAAGCGGTGACATGCTCTTTCATGTTTTGCTGCTGTTAAATTGGGATTTGTTTCATATGTTGTTGGTTTTTGCTACATGACATTTTTCAAAGTGCTACAACATTTTTTGCTACACGATCGTAAACTTTATACATTTGCTACACACAGTACTACATGGCGACAAAAAATTGTTGTGTTTGACTTTTTTTGCTACATTTATCGAACACAGCATTTTCTGAATTTTCTTTGCTACATGCGATGTTACATACACAGACACAAAGTGCTACACACGAAACGTATTTGCTACATAAATCGGACGCGCGAGATCGTTTCACTTAAGTGAATCTAACGGTTGAGAAGGCGGCTGTAGGGAGGCCTCCCTACAGCCGACTGATTCCTAGCGCTGTCGGGATTATATCAGGCTTTGAGTTTCAAATTAAGATGGATGCGATGTTTGCTTTTGCTCGAGATGTATCCACAAGTGAGCAACACAAAATCAATGCATCTTCTACCTCCACATAGGCCTGCAAACTCGAACTCGGCAGAACATGAACAGCAACATCCAGTTCTTCTCGGAACCAGTGGAGATAGACAAAAAAAAAAAAGTTTTTGATTCATTCTGACCTCACCTATCGCTACTCATATTTCTACGTACCGCGATTCGGCCTGTGCTACTCACAAGGCCACAAACTCAGCTAAATTACAGGCAGACCGACCAAACCCCACAAGAAAAAAAAAAACACCAGCACGCAGCACTTCGACGACGACGAGAGTCGGTCACCAAACAAAATACACAGGGAGGGCAGGGACACACGCTCCACGAAGCTGGACTGTGAGGTCGAACGAACACGCCGGCGGCGGTTTCAGCCCTGCGCCTCTATCGGCGACATCATCGCCGAGAACCTGCGCTTCTGGATGCGCGGGGGGAGGTGCTTGTTGTACCTCTTGGGCCCGACCGTCCATGGCAGGAACACCCCGGTACCCCCGCGCCCCATCCTCTTGTTGATGTTGCTGGAGGGCGCCATCACCATCGGCCTCGCGGGCGCGACCATCATAACGGGCGCCGCGCGCACCGCCATCCCCCACGCCGGGGCGAGCATACCCTGCGGCGCCGGGCCGTAGCCAATGATGGCGCCGTTGCCGCCGTGGAGCGGCTTTTGCATGCCGGCAGACGCCGCGGTCGGCGGAGGCTGCCAGAGCGTCATGGCCTTGGTGGGCGACGGGAGCGGGCTGAGGTCCACCGGCGTCGACGGCCTCACCCTCACGAACGTGATGCTCACGCGCTTGTTGGAGGACGGGCACACGACGTGGCGCGCCATGTCCGCGCTGTTCCCACGCATCACTAGAAGTGATCTGCAGAGATGATTCATAGAAGTAAGATACGGGCTCTAGTAATAGCTGAATGCGTTCTTTGATGAGATGAAACAGTGTATACGAGTGAAAAATCGAGAAGATGACAGTGACAGGATTCTGGTAAGCACAAATGTAAGTGATCATCCTACGTACCCTTGCTTCAAAGATAGAGTCAAGGGTCCCTTGTAGTTGCCATTGTTGTCGGTGACAAGTGACCTTCCAAAGGCCATTGAGGTCTCAGACAGCAGGAGAGTGGAAATGGGGTTGTCCAGATGGGGAGGCTTGAAGTAGGGCTGCGAATGTTCATCCTGTGAAACAATTGCACCAATTGTCAGAGACCAAAACCTCGACGACAGGTTTCAAACAATTAAGCTCTTGCTTCCATGTCCATGCCCTGAATAAATGCACTTTGTCTGGTACCAGATTTTGATTGGAGCAATGATATAAGTACTATAGTTCATACAGTACATACGAAATGGTTTTTTAAAAGGACAAAAAAAAATTCCACTCTGAACCCACCCCGTGATTTCTACCATGAGCTCGAAAATGCACATCATCTTTACTCCTGCATGTTACTTACTCTAGCAATGATTTAACAAGTAGTCCCCAAAATTAACTTGCATATCTTGCTGTAAGGACCACAAATATTGAATATGGACAGTTGACCCTAAAATAACCCACCAGCTGTAATCTCCAAATTATTTTGCTGTTTGTATACACAAGTGGCTGGTTTTTAAGAGGAAGAAAAGTTTATACAGACTCCCAATTATGGCTATGAGTTTGACAGCAAGGCTCAGATTTCAAAAGGAATCTATACACTTAATAAGACAGAACGGTTTTGACAGCAAATCTTACGACAGACAAGAAGCAAAATCTCATTTGGTTTCAGTTAGCTATGCTTATTATATAATTAATACACCACCAGCACAATAAAACCTACCTCATCGAAAAAATTGATGATGACACTGTTTGGTTTCCTGCTTTCTGGTATTAAGCGCCAAAGAACAAGGTGGTCAATGACAGCCTGCAGGACAATTGGGATTGGTTCTATATGACCTGCACACAAGGCGAAGGGAAGACAGGTGTAAGTTATGTCATCATTCACTAGTGCCTCTCATTGTCAGGAGATGGAATATTCATGCAAATATCCCACACTCAAAAGAATATTCTTGCAATGTATGTAAACGTAGTATGGCTGCCAGTTTGCCTGAACATACAATTGGTTTCCTCTGTGGTGTGTTGAAATAAAGGGACGCCTAGCTGAATAATCTCCCTCTTGTTCCCTTTGATCTGCTTGTTGAAGAATATGAAGGTTTCGCCTAAATTTGAAACTAGAGAATTAGCACAAAATGTTCAAGGCAACGGCCTGAGGGAAACATGCCAAAAGAGAATCAGTTAAGGTTAACTATCCAAATCGTCCGGGTATTATAATCACTACGTTGATGTCTTGCCTTCTCAAATGTAAGTTGTAAACTTTCACTATATTAGGATGGCTGACAGCTTTCTATGCAACAATAACTACTAAATGGTACTAATTTAGCCTATATATGGAGACAGTTGCTAGAACCAAGAACCTAGAACCTGTAGGCACTGAGTCAGTTAGCACAAAACTACATCAGACAAAACCATCACCGCCGACAGAAAAAGCAGTAGTGCCCGAACTAGGACCACAATTAGGTGCTATCGGCCCTAGAAATATTTGATATCTCAAGAGCATCAATTGGATAATATCAGAGGTTAGTTGTGGGCTTGTGGACACAACAGAAGTAACCAGAAAGGAATGGACACAAAAAAGGAAGAAATAAATAGCAGCTCACAAAACAATGTGCAGATTCTGCATTTTTGAAAATTTCAACGAAGAAGCGCCAAAGCAGCAAAAAACAACTTACCTGAGAGTTCTCCATTTCTGCCAGCCTGACGAATTCCGTTGATAAAGTCAGCAACCTTCATGAGCTCCGATGTTGTGAACACATCTTCATATATCTTCAAGCCCTTCACAACGTTAACCTGAAAACACAAGGTTATAAGCATCCGTTAGAAAACAGCACCTTTACAAGAACAGTTATAAACTGGTAGATCAATGGATGTGCTACTACTTCCTACAGCATCTCTAGTTCTTCAATACAGAAAGTTTGCCGAGTGGTGTAAAGATGGAACTCGCCATGTGCCCCTTCACGGACTCCTTCGCCATGAAACCTTTCTGGATCTTGATCCTCTCGGGGCGGGCGATGCACTCCTCGTGGTCAGAGCAGATAGGGTAGCTCTCTGGTAAGCTGCCTTGAGATCCTTGGTCGGTATTATCTGCTGAGTAATATAGATCTCAGAGGGTTCCAAGCATTGTATAACTGTGCATTTCGACTAGTGTTTTTGAAGTGTGCTATCTTGTTTCAGAAAAAAAACTTCTGCTTCACGGAGAAAAGCATTCGAAAAATGCAACAAATAAATACGGAAGGAACGTGTCATCAGTAAATTTCGACTCTGATTGCTCTCAGGAAAAAAGTGCACTCCAAAAAGCAAGTTATTGCAAGAAGTTCACAAAATGTGAAATGAAGTTAGCATGCTAGATCATCACATCCAAGGAAACTTTAAAGTACCAAATGTATATGATCTCTGCTTTTCTCGCATAGCATAATCTGATGTTCACCTACCTAAGGTTCCTTAGTGGGTACAGTCACGCGCAGCAAACAAATGTTCAGTTGATAGCCCATTTGAAGTTTTGAACCTGTACAAAGTCGCTCTACAACCACCGGCCTTGTCGTGCAGCGTAGAAGAATGATGCAGTTTTACTCAAATCTTCCAAGACCCCCATCATAACACAGGAAGAAACGAGCTCCAGGACACCAAACAAGCAGAGTAGTCTCCTCTTGGTGTCATTTTTCACGGAGTACGGCGTGCAGAGGAAAGAGAGGTTGCCTTTCGTGATACCGCAATAACGAAAGGTGGGTATAAAACGGGAGATTCCCCCAAGTTGAATGTACATGGACAGTAGCACTACACTGGCATAAGTGTGGGGGCACCCTCCGCCTGCCGCTCCGGCGGCGGGAGGGTGGGGGATCCCCGGATCCGCGCTCCGGCGTGTAGATAGAAGGTGTACGGGCGGCGCGGCTGTGGTGGGGAAGCCGGCGCCGTCGTTTTGGAGTTCTGCGGCTCCCCCTCCGCGGCGACGTCGACGACGGCGCCCTCGAGCTACAGGTTTCGTCCCCGAGCTGCTGCGTGTTTCTCCGGCTTCGGCGGCAGCCCGGTGTCGAGTGGATGCAAGGCCGGTGGTGGAGGAGGTGCGAGGCGGATGCGGCGGTGGTGTGCGGGTTGCTGGTGGAAGATCTGTGGCGCTGGCCACAGATCTGGGGCGGGAGGTGCTCGGGGTGCTGCCCCGACCTCTGCTCGTTCATCGTCCAAGATCCAGCTCGTCGGAGTTGGTGGCTCTAGTGGTTCGTCAACGCCACAGTGGTGGCAAGAAGCTCTCCCGCTCCGTGGTGAGGGCTCTGGGCGTCTGCTTTCTCCCTCGTCTCCGGCGGTGGAGGGGCGCGCGGTGGAGCTGCTTGAGGTTGAAGTCGGCGAGGCGCTGCGGTGCCGTCCTTCGTATCCTTCCTTTTTTCTCTGCTTGTAATCGACCTTGTACTGTTCCTCTAGTATGAAATACAAGTATGGAAAATTCAAAAAAAAGCAGGGACCAATACGTGTACAATTATTGAGAGACGAAGGAAAGGGTATCAGGATGGTGATATTTGACAACTCTCGGCATTGCAAGACCTTTCCTCCCTTTCGCCATTGTCAATAGTACTTGGCACATGAAGAACACAAGATTTTCTTTTCTTCCCTTTTGAAAGGTGGCAATCCCTCGGTCGTCGATTTTGGAAGGGTTCTTAGAAAATCTTGTAGAATCAATTAAGCCTAGTTGCAAAGGTTGGTGGTGACTAGCAGCAAACCGACAAGGCTGCTGCAGTGATGATCGCCTAAGGAAAGCATATGAACACGGCCACATGCACATGCGACACTGGCTAACCTAGATTATCAATTCAAAATCGCGTAGGATCATCATAGTATAATCACGTGCGTAACACTGTGCGGCTGTGCCCTGCGGCCTGCGTGAACACCGTAAGCAGCCACGGGCCCAGAATGCACCAATTTCCACAGGATGGCGCTATATGGAGACAAGTCGGGTGTTTCGAGAAGAAGCACAGCAAGGACCAAGGAGTACCCAGTTGACTGTCCCGGACCCACCAGCCAGACAAAGGGACAACCACGTGTACAGCTCATCGGGCTCGAGAGCAGCCACTCCGATCGGAACGGCACCAGATCCAGCCTCGACGGCCGGAGATTTTGGCTTCTCGAACCCGATCAGGGTGACGAGTGGCTGTTCGACACGTGGGGTGCAGGGTCGTGGGAGGAAGAAGGCGTGCAAGAATTTAATTTCTTTAATTTTCCACAGCGGTGGTCATGTGGGTCCATTAACTTCTAGCAGCTCCGTCCGTTTGATTGCGATCAGACGGGTCTCGTCGCGGCGAGCGAGCAGCAGACCGCCGGGCTCCACTGCTCCACCACGCTGGGCAGCCTGACTGGACTGACGCCCTCCTCGTGAGACTCACCGGCAACACGAGGAATTCTGTTCCCGTGCCACGCCTCCTGCCGCAGAGCATGTCTCCCGAAAGCCCTGTACGAGGGAGGCGTTGTACAGAAGTCTCGTTGCTTGGAAGGAGATTTTGATCATTGAATTTTTGAAAGGTGTTTACCTCTCGAATTACTATAGGACAGGCTATGTGTGGAGTTGGGGAATTTTGCTAGCAAGCGAAAAAATGCGGAAAGGTCATGGTATATGATCTTCCTGGTTATACACTTTATAATCACTTGCGTCCCTCTCTAAGGGAATCACTAGTGAGCTACTCCCTCCGTTCCGCTTTATTTGTCGCGTACAAATGGCGACAAGAAAAAAGGAACAAAGGGGCGTCTAAAGAAATCCTTTGACTTTAAACCATGAAAATTCGGAAAAATATTTTATTTAAAAGAAATTTGGAAATTTGCGCCTTATAAAATGTTACTAACTCTTATGCGTTGTATTTGTCGTGCCAGAAAGAAATACCACATCCGTCGTCAGTCAAGACAGAGATAGACAAACCAAGATACACATATTTTGTCCATTCTATGACAATTTATATTGGGTCCGCGCGCAATAAAACACTTTTAATTATCCTTTTGGTTTTATACATTAATAAGTGCATTCCCCAGTTTTGTTTTGTGCCCCGTAGCCAAAGCATGACAGTTTCGTCACTCCAGCCCCAAGATAGAGAGATGCCGTACACATGACGTGCGTGCGTACTGTTACATCCCCTACGTGGAACGCCAAAGCAGCACTCAAAAACACACTGGCCGAAAGTCAAAACACGGCTCCAAATTAAGCAGAGATGTGCAAAGCTGGTGCCATGCCATCGCTAATTAATATTCACAGGTTTTGTCGAGACCGCCGTCGCCAAATCCGGCGAGACCCCCCGGCCACATGCCGAACAGATTCACCTGAAGTATTCTATTCCGCGGCCCCGCGCTCCCCGGCCTACAGCCTATCATCGCTGGTGTGCAGGCTGGTGCGGCCGCCAGGCTACAACGCCGAACGATGCCCTCGAGGCCGCCCGGCCACGGAGGAGGCGTCAAACTCACCGTCACGGCGTGGCGCCTTCTGCTTCACCAGCCGGATAATAATACTCACATTAATCTGCGAAGCACCCACGCTTAAAGTAAACACATGAGCTAATTACTGGTGGCGGGTAGCGGCCGTACTGGCCAGTACTTTCCACCCAAAAGGGTGGCCGTGGGAGGAGGGCGCGTGCAGGCGAACCCAAAATAAAGCTGGTCGAAAGCCCGTAGGGTTTTGGTAGTTCCAGCGGCCTCGTGATGCCGTCTCACGGGCGCCGCCGCCGGCACGAGCGGCCACGATTGACCGGCTAAACCCGTCTCCGCCGTCCGATCCTCCTCCGGACGAAGGGCTAATTACTCGGCTTCTGGTGGGGCAGGCTGCACGGAAATTATTGCCAGTTTTTTCCCCTAACCACCAGACCGTAATGGACACCCGTACGCCTGTTCGACGACCCTAACACGTTAATATTAGGAAAACCATGCCGCTTTTGCAACAGTGGTAGGAGTACCATAAGATAAACGTCATTTTGAAGTCTAATTCGACCCCTTTTTGGTAAAGAATAGGCCCCAATAAAACATGAGATAATTAAGTGGGAAAACTTGCGGAAAAATCCACTGCGGCACGGCAACGACCAGATCCATCCAACGTTAGCGAGCCGTGGGGGGCCGAAACTGGAGATCGGTTTGGGAGATAAACTTAACGGAGGAAACACGGCGGATTTGGAAAAAATTCGAATGCGGATGACGGAAAAGGAAATTTTCGGAAGGGACGGCGTGATTATTAGAGTATTAATTGGTGCACGGGAAGGATGGATTAATTAATGGGGGATGATTGTACTTACGGCCGTCGGGGACGGCGTCGTCTTCGGTGGAGGCCGCCTTCCGCTCCGACGAATCTCCCGAGGAATCTTCGCCGTCCAGCTCATCGACGGCGGCGTCGTTCGGCTGCTGCGCCTCCGGCTCCGTCGCGGCAGGTGCCATCGGCTCGTGCACGTGCTCGGGCACCGGCACCGGCTCGGCGGCGGCGAGCTCGTCCATGGGCTCGTGGATCACGGTGGACGCGGCCTCCTCCTCGGAGCAGGCGGCGGCGGCGCGGGCGTCGGCGACGCGGCGGAGCTCGGCGGCGACGTTGTTGATGGAGTAGAACTTCTGCATGTGGAGGACGGGGAACCAGTTGAGGCGGCGGCGGTGGAGCGCGGCGTACACGGCGTCGTACTCGGCGGGCCCGCCGATCTGCGCCAGGTGGCCGCACAGCGCGTCGATCACCGCGTTGGCCGCCGCGAACTCGCCGCGGTACCACCCGATCACCGCGTCCCGCGCCGCCACCTGATCCGGTGCCGCCGGCGCCGCCATCGCTCCTCCTCCGGCGATCGCCAGACCAGCCGAAATGACCACTATTTATCTCTTAATCTCCTTGCACGACGTCCTCCCTGATATATATTATCTCGAAGGAAGGAAGCTTTTGTAATGGCGTGGACAAGGCCGGTGTTGGATGTTCTAAATCGGCCGAGGACGGTGTTGCGGGGAGCGCTTCTCTCTCGGGGCCGCGCCTATAAATACCCCCGGCGACCCGTAGCCAACAGCGCCCAGGGCAGGGTGACGTGGCTCAATGGATTAGCTAGCGGGTACGGGCGCAGATCCGACAAGGGCAACAGGCAGTCAGTTAAGGTGGCCGGCGCGTGTGGACGGCGCGCAGAGATGGGCTGCGCGATTCGGCGCACGGCGACGTCACGCCGCCGGCCTCAACGAACGGAGTGCACCTGGTCTTCCATGGACCACGCAACATCCTAGCCGTCCATTTCTGAACCCCACGTTCTTTCTTTCTTTTGTTCTTGTTTGTGCAAGACATGATTGGCACGGGGAAATACGGCAAGATTTTTGTCTGTATGGGGTGGACGCGCACTGTAATGTGTGAGCGTCGGTAATTAAGACCCCTTTTGTAAAATCCGGCTGTCTTTTAAAATCTTGTAAAAATCAAGTGTCATGAATATTTGTTTCCTTTTCAGAGATAATAGCATATATACAGAGAGGGTTTGAGGGAGTCCATGATGATCATTGTGAGAAACCATCTTCTAATAGAAGTAACATGTAGGTTAAAGCCAGCGTCGCCCTCCCTTTCCTCTCCCCGATACAGATCTGAGAGGTGATTTTGAGAGTCCACCGTCGGTCCACCTCTTCCGCCGGTGAGGCGTGGGTTCCCTCCCCTCCGTCGGCTGCTCCGACGGCGGGAGGGTGGGGGAAGCCCGTCTCACGGCGTGTATTCATGGTAGGGCTTGGCAGGTGTCCGGCGGGCGGCGCTTCGGAGGCGGAGGTGTTGTTGGTTCGTCTGTTGTCCGCGCAGATCCCCTCCGGCGGTGGCGTTCCCTGGGGCTTCACCGACCTGCGCGCGATTTTCCCTGCACCACGGCCAGATCCAGGTATGCGGTGGATCTGGATGCAGTTCAATAAGAGGATGATACAGAGGTTCTTCGCGGCGGCGCCGGCGTTCCCGGCAGTAGTCTCTTCGGAGGCGGTGCTCGGTGACTTCCCGTCTGCGGTGTGGTGGGCTCCGGCGATCCAATGTTTGGGGAGCTTCAGCAGCGGCGCGCCATCGTCAGCTCCGGCTCGTCGTCGTCGTCGGGATCCAAAGGGCTTCCTTGTAATTTTTCCTTTGTTTCTGGACCTTTCTGTAAGTTCGGAGAATTAATATATCATCCCTTTCGCAAAAAAAAAAATAGAAGTAACATGTAAATGTTTTTAGCGAGAAGAGAGCACTCCCTTTGAGATGAGATGATGTCATGGCTCCCCAAGATATATCACTATAATCTCTAGTGTTCCGTATGCAATTTCTCATTTTATTCAATAATCGTATGAATATGTGCATTATTTGTTAGATAAGACAAATAATTCGATGGCTGCGACATATTGACACACAGAGTTAATGGAAATCGACGAGGTGCGTTGGGTCAAAAGTAATAATGCACGGAGTCGGTTCGTACAGAACTACGGTAGTACGAAGACCAGAAAAGTTACAAGGAATGAAATGTAACGGACGGAAATAGGTATTTTTGTGAAAGAAAATCCAACTATTTTTAAACTCCTGTAAAAATCAGTGTCTGAATATGTTGTTTCCGTTTCAGAGATAACATATATATATAGGGTTATCGGTAGTCCATAATGGACATTCTGAGAAACCGTCTTCGAATAGAAGTGCCATGTAAATATTTTTAGCGAGAGGAGAGAAAACAAGAGAAGACCACACTCTCTTTGGGATGAGATGATGTCATGGCTCCCAAGATATCACTATAATCTCTATTGTTCCTATGCAATGTATTATTATACTCAGTAATCATACTAATATGTGGATTAGTTGCTATAGATAAACAATTAATTCACGGAGTCGGTTCATACGGAACTACGGAATAGTACGGAAGAACATAAAAGTTAGAAAAACCTAGCCGTGTAAATACTTGGTTCTTCCCGTGAGTTCCCCATCTCTTGCTGCCATTTTGGTGCGCTAGGAGACGGAGAAACCACATATCTACATCTATAGTGTGGTTTTTCTATGTTATGATTGTGTGTTCTAAGTGACCAATGTTTCTGCGACGGAGACAACGTCACAACAAATAAAATTGGGAGCCTATGGTTTGTTGGCCGACACGATCTACATTTTGGTGTGACTACTGTGGCCGACGCGATCGACATTGGGAGCCTATGGGTGTTTGACCCTGCAGATCGTTGACTTCATATCTGACAGTTTGTTGTGAGAAGTTTCGGTGGTGGTGATGATGGCGATATGGTCGTGTTAAGTTTTGTTTTGTAAGTGGTTCTGCAGTTTTGTTCTTTTGTGCTCGTAAACTTTTTTTAGCCATCGTAAACTTCTTTATTGGTAGCACGAAAATGATGGGGTGGTTTGGCGATCTGTCTTGTGAGGGGTGTATCTCAAACCGTAACCGTCCTACGATTTAAGGTTGCGATATATTGGGGTGGACGACGCAAGCGGCTTTTCAATCCTTCGAAGTTACTTCAGCTAGTGTAAATTCTGTCTTTTTTCCAAGAAATCTCAAGAGAACCGCCACCCCACATATGTACATGCGGAGACCGCACCCGCCCAATTTGCACCATGAGACGATGCGCCGAGGCCACAACACGCCGGCCATCCTTGTAGCCCGCCGAAACTTGAACTTGAGAGACTTGACCCTACCCCCACAACGCACCCAGAGCAATACCTCATTGTTGTCGTCGCCCACGGCAAAGCTACGGGGTTTCCAAAAAGCTTTTCGGGCAATGGAGAGGCCAAGAGAGATGATGGGGTGTGGCGGTGGCTACGTCACGAGACACCTCACGTGTCACCCCTAGGAGGAGTGACGCGGGGACAGGAACTCGTTATTTGTTACCCTTTGATACAAAAAAAATTCCAGATTTGGTGTTTTGTGTTTATTTACAAGAAGTTTAGAGGAACGTGAAGATGGAAAACGATGGCGACTTGAAGGAAAATGATGTGACTTGTAGTTTTATTAACGACCTTTGCTGTTTGTGTATGTTTCAGTTTTTCTGCTGCACTATGTCTAGTGAATTAATAAAGTTGGATCTTTTGCTAAAAAGTTAATGCATGAAACTCACAAAAAATACACTGACATGTACAACAACAGGACTTCGAGCATGGATGATACAAGAGAAATCAATCTTCTCTACTCTTGAAGATGCCGTGAGAATTATTCAATCGACTAATCGACATGCCAAATCAGGCTCAAATTAAGAGGGAGAGAATGGTCGCAGATTGGTCAACCATGATCGACCCAGTGAGTTGATTCCGATCTTTGTACCTCGACTGTGACTTTATGGCTAGCAGGCTAGGTTACCTCTTTTTCCTCTGTTGTTTAATTAGACTAGCAGAAAGTAAAGCGTAATGACGATTGGTTTTCTGAATCTTGCGTGATCAAGTGACCTTGCTTCTATGGCAATGCATGTACCACCAGTCCAAGCATTTTTCTAGGGTACCCATCTGATTGGAACTTTGAAAGAATAATTCAACAACATGACTACTGCACCTCTCTCATTAAACTTCTCGTTCGGGTCGGCTGAATCTTCTCATCCCAGTCCTGGCAATGCCAATAAAATCCAGTTCATCATCCTCTAGGGCATTATGATCTCAAATCTAATACTAGTACATGCCCCAAAACCAAGTGTAATTTGGAATAGATGCGGGCAGCTCGATGGCTTGCCTCGGCTCATATCTCATGTATATATATGCACAGATTACATAGTCGGTTTACAAGTAAACTTGGAGTCCAAGTTGATTACCAAACGTCAACTACCAAAACTGCCTCCTGGAGATCGTATCCGATCGGGTCTGCCTAACATGCCCCCGCAGTCTGAGCTGGGAGGTTTACTGACGTGAAGACTGGATGCAAACTCATGAAATAATGCTGTCGGCAACCCTTTGGTAAATATATCCGCAAACTGTGAGCTGGATGGGACATGAAGAACACGAACCGAACCAATGGCAACCTTCTCGCGGACAAAGTGAATGTCTATCTCAATATGCTTAGTCCTGCGGTGTTGAACTGGATTGGCAGACAAATATACTGCACTCACGTTGTCACAATAAACAACAGTCGCAGTGTCAATGGGACGTCGAAATTCCATGAGAAGGTGACGGATCCAGCAAGTTTCAGCAACCACGGCAGCAACAGCACGATATTCAGCCTCAGCACTCGAGCGAGACACAGTTGGTTGTCGGCGTGAAGACCATGATATGAGGTTGTCCCCTAAGAACACACAGAATCCCGAGGTTGATCGTCGTGTATCCGGGCACCCAGCCCAATCGGCATCCGAATAGGCAATTAGATTGTGAGAAGAGGAAGAGTGAAGAACAAGACCGAGATCAAGAGACCCGCGAAGATATCGCAGAATTCGTTTATAAGATTGAAATGGGAGTCACGTGGATCATGCATGTGAAGACAGACTTGTTGAACTGCATATGAAATTTCAGGACGTGTGAGAGTGATGTATTGTAGTGCTCCGGCAAGGCTACGATAATGGAAGGGGTCAGAGTAGGGAGGTCCAGCCGAGGCTGGAAGTTTGGCTTTGTGTCAATCGGTGTAGGGGAAGGATGACAGTTACTCATGCCAGCCCGAGAGAGAACATCAAGAATATATTGTCGTTGAGAGAGATGGAGTGTTGTGGTGTGCGAGTGACAGAGATGCCTAGAAAGTGATGCAAGGGTCCGAGATCTTTCATGGCAAATGCAGAGCCAAGGGTAGTGATAATTTCGCGAAGAAGAATAGAAGAGGAGGCTGTTAGGATTATGTCATCAACATAAAGAAGTAGGTAAGCTGTGTGATCACCTTGATGATAAGTAAAGAGAGAGGCATCAGATTTAGATTCAAGAAAGCCGATCGATCTAGCATGAGATGCAAATCGTTGGAACCAAGCCCGGGGTGCCTGTTTGAGACCGTATAAGGATTTATGAAGACGACATACATGAGAGGGAAACTGAGAATTAACGAAGCCTGAAGGTTGTTGGCTGTAAACTTCTTCAGTTAGATTTCCATGGAGAAAGGCGTTTTTAACATCAAGTTGATGATGGGCCAGGACTGAGAGAGAGCAAGAGAGAGAACAATTCGAATAGTGGCTGGTTTGACTACAGGGCTGAAAGTTTCGTCGAAATCGACCCCAGGCTGTTGAGTAAAACCCCGAACTACCCACCGGGCTTTGTGACGTGCAAGGGAACCATCAGAGTTGTATTTGTGGCGGAAGATCCATTTGCCGGTGACAATGTTGGCGCCGGGAGGAGGAGGGACAAGTGTCCATGTTGAATTGTGCATGAGTGCATCATACTCGTCCTGCATTGCTTGACGCCAGGCAGGATCGCGGAGAGCAGTTAAATAGTTATGAGGTATAGGGGATGATGTAATGGCAGAGAGGTTTAGGCGGTCTGGAGGACCAGGAAGACGTCCGGTTGTTCGTCGAGTACGATGATGCGGTGGGATAGGTGGTGGTGGAACATTGGTTGGAGGGTGCTGGGAGGTGGTATAAGCGGTGTTGAGGTGGAGAGGGCGGCGCAGTATTGTCATCAGGACGGCTAGACGCGGCAGAGAACGGCGACGCGAGAGAGGGAGCTGCCGCGGCAGGAGGTGGAGGAGTTGGGGTTGGAGGGATCGGGTTGTGGTCGGGTATAGTGAGGGGTGTTATAGGTATGGAGATGGGTAGAGTTTGTAGGTGTGGATCCAAGGGATCAATGTTTGGTGCGGTGGTAGTGGATGTTTTGGAGAGAGCATACGGGAAGGTGTGTTCATCGAATGTGACATGACGAGAGATGAGTATGCGTCGGGTTTGAAGATCAAGGCAGCGATAGCCACGATGCCGAGAGGGGTAACCTAAGAAGACACAACGAGTGGCACGAGGGGCAAGTTTATTCTTTGCAGTGGATGCAGTATTGACATAACATAGACAACCGAAAACACGAAGGTCGTCGTAGCGAGGATGTTGGCCAAAAAGAGAGAAGAATGGTGTGTTATGGTTTAGGGCAGCCGTGGGTCGGATGTTGATTAGATATGTGGCAGTGTGAAGAGCTTCGGCCCATTGGGATGGAGGCATGGATGCTTGAAAAGGAGAGTACGAATAACATCATTGGTGGTGCGGATGGCTCGTTCTGCTTTGCCGTTTTGTTGGATGTATATGGGCAGGAAAACCGAAATAGTATGCCATTAGCTGTACAGAAGGTGTTGAGTTTGGTATTTTCGAATTCTTTGCCATTGTCACATTGGACAGAGCGAATGGATAGGTTGAATTGGGTGCGGGCAAGAGCATGTAACGCAACAAAAGTAGCATAGACGTCAGACTTTTTGCGAAGAGGAAAACTCCAGAAAAATGGGTATAATCATCAACGATAATAAGATAGTAGCAAAAACCAGACGAACTAGGTACAGGGGATGTCCAAAGATCACAATGCAAACGTTCAAAAGGACTAGTGGTAATGGAGGTGGAAGCAAAAACGGTAGTCTAACATTTTTTCCTAGTTGACAAGCGTGACATAGAGAGGATCCTAATTTATTTGTGGGGATGTGCTGCTGTTGGTGAAGACGATGCATGGTGTGAAGGCCTGGATGTCCGAGACGGCGGTGCCAAAGCTCGGTGGAGTGGTGGGCGGTGAGGGCTTCATGGCGAGGAGCTTGACACATGGTGTAGAGAGGGCCGGGACTATTGCATCGAAGAATCACGGTCCCGGTAGGAGGGGCCTTCACAGAAAAACCAAGAGGATCAAATTCGATAGAGCAATTGTTGTCAGTAGTGAATTGGCGAACAGAAATAAGATTTTTGATAATGTGAGGAACAACAAGTATATTTCGAAGATAAAGAGGCTTAGTGTTAGATTGAATATTTTGAGAGCCAATATGGGTAGTAGGAAGAGTGGCGCCGTTACCGACGGTGACAAGTTGAGAAGAGCAAGGTGTGAGAGAGGTGAAATTACCATAATCGGATGCCATGTGAGCGGAGGCGCCGGAGTCCATGCACCAATCGCTGCCGGGAAGCTGCATGTTGTTCAGCGCGGTGATGAGCGCGGGATCCAGAGTCGGCTGATGAGAGGCCGGTGGTGGTGGCGGCTGGTGACGTAGCTGTTGGAGGATGACCGTAGGCGGTGTAGGCTTGAGGTGCCCCGAGAGCCGGGGGAGCGCCAAGTAGACCTGGGTCGGGAGAACGCCAAGGCGCCGGTGTACGGGGTTGGGCCTGCTGTTGCTGAAGATTTGCACGTGTCGGGCGCCGGTCCAAGGATTGAACTGCCATGGGCTGTCACGACCTCGTCCACGTCCTGCACGGCCACGGCCGCGACCGCCGCGATAGTTGTTGTAGTAGCCTCCAGAGCCGCGGCCCCCGGCACGGTCACCCCCGGCGTAGTTGTTGAAGTAGCCAGAGCCGCGACCGCCGGAACGGTCGCCCCCGGCGTGAACGCCCCCGGAGCGATCACCCCCTGGAGCTGGAGGAGGAGGGCCACCCCCGCCATGGGGCATGATGCTATTACCGCATGCCCAGAGTGCGGTTGACGCGGCGTTCTTGGCGTCAGTCTTCTTCTGCGTTTCCTCGAGGATTAGAGCCGACCGTGTCTGCAGGAACGACGGGAAGGGAACCTGAAACGGGAGGAACGAGCGCAAGTGCGCATAAGAGTCATTGAGACCACGAAGCAGGGTGAGAACAAGGGTCTCGTCGCTGATGGCCTGGCCGACGTCGGTGAGGGAGTCGGCTAGGTTCTTGAGCTTGGCGCAGTAGTCGCTGATGGAGAGATCGCCCTGCGGGGTGTTGCGGAACTCCGCCTCCAGCTGGATGGCGCGGTGCTTTTTGTTGTCGCGGAACAGGTTCTCGATGGCGTCCCAGATGGTGCGGGCGGTGGAGCCGGCCGCATGACGATGCCAAGAAGGTCGATGGAGATAGAGCCGTAAATCCAAGAGAGCACCGTGAAGTCATCTCGCGCCCAATATGAAGACGGCGAGGTATCGGAGGGAGTGGCGTCGGCGTTGCCGATGACGTGAGCTGTCAGGCCATAGCGGCCAAGGGCGACGAGGAAGAGCTCGCGCCAGTTGGTGTAGTTGCCGGCGTTGAGATCGAGGGTGATCGGAACAAGTTTGGTGGAGGTGGCATAGGTAGGTTGGATAGGAGGAGAGGATATGGTGGTTTCGGCCGTGGCGAGCTTGCCGTTTTGATTGGCAGCGGCTAGGTCATTGAGGGAGGTGGCGCGTTCGTCGAGTTCTTGAGCGCGGCGGGCTAGAGCTTTTTCTTTGTCTTCGATCTCGCGAAGCTTGGCAGCGATCTCGTCGTGAGACATGGCGGTGGAGGAGGGAGGGAGAAGGAGAAGCTAGGGTTAGGTTTTAGGAGCGAACGTGCTCTGATACCATGTAATTTGGAATAGATGCGGGAAGCTCGATGGCTTGCCTCGGCTCATATCTCATGTATATATATGCACAGATTACATAGTCGGTTTACAAGTAAACTTGGAGTCCAAGTTGATTACCAAACGTCAACTACCAAAACTGCCTCCTGGAGATCGTATCCGATCGGGTCTGCCTAACACCAAGGTTTCATGTTAACACATGCATCTTGTTTGCTCTCAATGTTCATTCCCTTTTCTTAATTCACGCGCCTTGGGATCATGGCTTTGATACTCTCGTTAAAAGAAAGGTTCTTCTTGGATACCTTGGTTACTCTGGAGTACCCCTGCTTGCAGAGGCCATGTCCTGTTTAACATAGAAGAGCGATGCATCTAATTTTTTTTCAGTTGCTGAGATGGTAGAGCGAGTCAGTTAGTGTTGGAAACTGGAATCAAGTTATGGTGGCTTCATTAGTTTAAGGGCTATTTTATATTGGCCCTGAATCTGATTTGGTTCTGATTAAATAAGAGCAATGCACATCTGGTGGTAGGTGGCTGGATGCGCTGCGTCTGTTCTGATTTGAAACACGCTGTGACACTGAATACACCAACCCAATTACATAGTATATGGCATGTGATTAACGATTTATATCATGTGAACGATTTATGTTTGTCCTTCAACTTTAGTAGGCAGTATATATGATTGATGACGCTTTTTTTTCATATTTTGATCGGAATTTAGTTCTCAAGGAATAATATCCCACCAAAGACTTCGGTTACTCCATAGATAAGTTCGATAAGACACGCTAAAATGTCGTCCGTTTAGAGCAAATGTAGCACCAATGGAAAAAATCAGTAACCGGAGCTTTTATCTACTCAAATGGAACATCAAAGATATTGTTCACACACGGCCTTTGTATAATTAGGATGCACACACGCGAAAAAGTTACAAAAAAATGTGAATAGGAAAAAATCCATCTAAGATGATGCAGTGCCGATAAAAAACTACACCGCCATCCATATGGCATACACATCCCACTCGTTTCAACTGAATATATGCCACTGTAGATGGCTCCTTTGTGCGACGGGCGCCGAAGCATAGACCATACTAGGAGTATGGCAACAAACTGAGTCACTGAATTGTGGGACCAAAAACGTGGAAGAACCACAAGCCAGCAATCCTAGGGAGTTTAGATGTTGTAGAGATATGGACCTACCTACAACGGAGAGGCGATTTTTTTTCAAATACGATGTCATCCATGGATAGCCAAAGAGTCCAACACAAGGCCGCCACCCTACCCGTATATGCGATTGGAATTTGTGATGAATAGCCATATGAACAACCAATCACGGCTCTCGACCAAAGCACTTATAATTTTTAGTCAGCTATAGTTTTTGACGGAAAAATGTTCAACTATAGTTTGTTTCAAGAAAATCACAACATTTTAGAGTAAAGGTCACATTTTGAATACATATATAGGTTTGAACGCAACCTAGTCGAAAACAGAATTCCCATGTTCGTGTCATCATTATCTCATCAAGCACGGGCACACATATCTTAATCCTAGTGTCCAAAGAGTTGACATTTTTTGGTGTATAAGCCCTTCCCCTATTGGAACGGGTACTGTCTTAATCAGAGGCGGCATGAATATTAATATCGTTCGCGTCATCGATCATTAGTTACTCCAGTTAACTGGAGATCTAGGCTTTCGGCATGACAACCCACTACTACTTCCTCCATTCCAAATTAGATGACTTCTTTTTCTCCACATGTGGATATATCTAGACATGTTATAAGTATAGATACATGTGCATGTGGACAAATAGAAGTATCTAATTTGGAACGGAGGGAGTATCTGTTATGAGCAGAAATCGCATCTGCGATTACATGGCTGTAGGGTTGTAGCACCTGCATTGTTTGTACAACTTTGTTAAGACAGTGTTATATCATTCAGGAACCAAGTTGCACTTGTAACAGCCTTGTATATATGTGGATTCGATTGTCATTAGTCATTACCGATACAAGGACCATTTAATTAACCTTTGTTTAGTACAAGAGCAGTGGAACTCAGTGTGTGATCATACGAAGAAAAGAAACGGCCGAGCTTGATGAGTGGAGTAAATATATTATAGTACGAAGAATGGAAATGTGAAAACTCAACGACAGCGACGAACTAAGGAAAACCGTGTTGATTGGCCGTGTGTCCATTCGACCGTTTTGTTGGCCGTGACAACAAGCCCCTTCATGACATGATCCCGTCAGCGAACCTTCTGCCCAACCGAAGTATTCTAATCGTCGCCTAGCCAGCGACTACGGCTACATGATTCCCTAAACTAATGGAATCTAAATGCCAAGTTTGCCTCTTGTTTCGAACTCAGCTCCATGACAGGCAGTTGAGATATCTTAACTAATTTAGCTTGTCGTCATGGACAATAATGCTCGTTATTTAGCATACACGGAGTGTAGGATATTCAAGGGGGGTCTAAGTTAATGGCCCATGCCTTGAGCCGACAGCTCTTCAGTGTCATTTTTTTTCATTGATTATTTTAACCATGGGGATCTTGGATTTCTTTTTTATAAAGTGCAAATTGGTCGACGCCGATAGTAACATACAAGTATACAACTGTGCTTAGAACTTGGAAGGTGGCGTGCTAGAGTTCAGCCAATTAAAGGCATTGTTACACAGTGGACCTTCCAAACTGTGTCATTTACGAAATGCCAAGTATTTTGCTTGATTATCTTTTTTTTGAAAGATCCGATCGCAAATAACAGGCAGCCCAGTACACATTATAAACAGGTCCAAAAGAAAAGAAAATTACAAAGAGGACCAGGAAATATGCAGAGAGCCCCCTAAGCCGCCGTGAAGAAACACGATCAGATCCCGCATCCGCGCTCCGAACCCTAGGCCTCGCCGGAGTCGCCGTACCTCTCGCCGCCGGGGAGCAAGCACCTCCACGCCTTGTAGAAAGCCGCAAGAGCCGTCCGCCGCAGGCGACGGAACCGAAGCCGATGAACACGCACGGCCGCAGCGCCAGCATCCCCGCACCACCTTGCAACCCGCCGACTCGGCTCCGCCCGGGCCAACCACCAGCAGCACCACACAACTTCCCGCCGAGCACTCCCCTCGCCACCACGGCCGGCCGGAGCAACGTCGAGGAAGACCACCACCAGAACCACCACCAAAAACCGATCACCAACCTCCAGCAACTTCCCCCCACACCACCACGGCAGGCTAGAGAAGCAAGGCAGGAGGAAGAAGGTGCCGGACGAACCTCCACGACCTCTCCGGCAACCACCGGAACGGGGAATAGAGGGGGAGGACAAAAGCTTTAACACCGCCGCCATCGCCACCGTCTCGATGTCGGCGAAAGCCACACCCACACGCACACCTACACCTATACTATACACGCACAGCATCCTTCGGAGCTCCCCCCTACCTCACAACGCCCGCACGGCGGCCGGAGGCAGAGGGGAGCGACGGATTCGCCGGCGAGAACAGAAGCTACGCGGTCGCCTCCCTTATCGCCTCCTCTCTACTGTTCACGGGGAGAGGATAAGGAGACAGTTGATATTTTGCTTGATTATCTGAACTATAAAAAGTGGGTTCTGTGCTCTAAAAGAGTTCAACCAAGTCATGTATAATGAGTAATTCTTTTAGAGCAGTTTTGGATATTTGAGGAGAGAACGATTCTGCTAGAGCTGACCCATCGGCGTAGCCGGGGAAAGATACGACCGGCCAGAGTTAAGAGGTCAAAGTTGCCCTTTAGAGCAGGATCTCAGTTATGGCCTATCTTTCCCGGCCTCGAAAGGCTAAACAGGATCACGGCCAGCGATTGATGCACGTCCTTCAAACTAGACATTTTTTTTCTTTTTTCCGGTAAGAACTTGAAATCCTTTGGGGGCACTAAACGGTGCAAATGGCTCAATGCATGGGATGGCCGGTGCGGCATCAGTACATTTGAAAACGATAAGACTTTGGTTAATGCTGACCACCGAATTAATCCGGGTTCCTCTTTGCTTAGATTATGCGGTCTTGTTTTTTTCTTTATCAACACATCATGTAGTTCACCCTAGAAGTATATTGTTTTAGCAGATGGAAGTCAATTAAGTACACGCGATCAACAAAGACCCTGTCATACAACTAAAAGTTACTCAGAAGACCTTCAAAATTGTCAACTTTATCTCCATATATTTTGCCTGTTGGCGTTCCTCCAAAATTCTGGAGAAAAATCACAGAAGACTAAATCCAAACAAGTTGAACTAACCTCAAAGGTTTTGAAAACCCACGCGAGTTGTTCACGAACCGTTGAACGCGTTATGGCCATAGACACATCTGTTCTAAATCTGACCGCCGAACCGCCAATTGATCACGTACTACAGACAAAGTCACACAAAGGAGTCTACGAGCACACAAAATGTAACATCCTTACGAGATTGGGGGGGGGGGGGGGGGTGGGTGGGTGGACCTCTGTTGAGTTTTTCCTTCGTGTTAGATTTGTATGCCATTGTTGATAGTGATGGCATTCCAATGGTGGAGGCGGTGCTGCACGGAATGAAATTCCCACGACATTTTTCTCGTCTCGGTCTGAATTTCGTGACCGATGTAGTCAACATCAAGGCGGTGTTTTGCTCCCACATAATTATAGATTCAGATAGGACGGTTTGTCGTCCACCTGTCGGCTTATCTTGAGGATGGTGGCGGTGTTGGTGATACCAAATTTGGTTTTGTGAGGGATAACCTTTCATTTGCTAGCTGATGTAGGCATAAACTGTGTAATAAGTTTTAGGCTTTACCATGCTAAAGTCGATTATTTTACTACTGCTATAGATTAGGAATCTTACATTGAATGTTGCTACTGAATTGTAGTTTCACATACTTAGTATATATCAGAAGCATCATGCTAGACACAAGAAGCACGCAAATGTATGTCCGATGTAAATAACGGTTTCTGAGTTGTTTCCATCCTATAGCTTTTGCGGGATGCAAACTTCTCATTGTATGAACATTTGTTTTGTTTAACCGAAACATGTCCGACTAGAGCTAGAACCTAGGTTTTGATGTACCCTCTCTAAAAACTTAGTAAAAACTGTATTTCTAACCTTTTCAAATTTAAAAATAAGGTATGCACATAAGTATTGGATATAAATTTACACTTATAAAGTTTCATAAGATAATATGATCTTCACGGCTTGTGTAAAAAACATAAAATGTGAAGTCTCATTTTTACACCGGCTAAGGATGGTCATAAATTATTTACCAAAAATTATGGGCAAGTATCAACTCGACATATATGTGATTTTTTTAATTAATATTAAAAACCATTTTCAAAACACATAAAATAAAGCATGCACATAAAAAATGCTTATAAACATTCACTTATAATTTATGTAATTTGATCATCATGACCTCTGTAAAAACAAGAAACCGTTAAGGCTCATTATTACACAGGCCACATATGGTCATAATCCTTTTTAAAAAAACTTAGGGGTAAGCAATAATTCAATATAAAGGTGCATATTTTGTTAAGTAAAATTTAGAACTCAAAAATAAAAAAATTACCAAGTCTTAAAGAGTGGGTGGTACACTGATTCTCCTATATATTTTCCAACTCCTGACCAAAAGTTGGAATTAAGACACTCCCGCTGTCCAAATAAATGGCTTATAAATTGAGTAAAAAAAATCAACACTCTCTAAGTTTAACTAAATATACATATAAGAAAACATCAGCAACTATAACATTTTATAAATACGTTATGAAATTATATCTTACGGTGAATGTATTGATATTGATATGGTATTATAGATTTTACGGTTGTCGCCTTCATTATCTGGCGTGGGAGTAAAACATAGATTTGTAATACAGTTCCGTATTTTCCGGTTGATCATGTATCTCTGCCGTCGCCACATCCCACTACGAAAGACTCGCGGTCGTTCGTACATCAGTTGTACGGACGTACGAGCGTGCCAAGTCCGCAAGGTTTCAGCATAGTACGTGCCACACCCCAGGACGGCGAGATCACCACTACCGGCATGCACTAGTTTATTGGCCGTCCCTGTAACCCGGCCGGATCGAGCAAATCTACTCGCTTGATTGATTTGGCCGCATTGCCGCCGGTGCCGCGGCCCGCCCCAGTTCCGCCGGGCACCTGAAGGTGACACGAGGGCATCGGCATCGGCGTAACAAGTGCCGGGCCAGATGGACACTCGTACACGAGAACACGAACTGAGATTTTGTTTGTAGGAGGACGTCTCGATCGTAGCCAATAAGAAGTTGTGGTCGGAGGACGATCATGATCGAAGCTTGCCTGCCCCGGTGGCCGGAGTGACTCGGCAAGCAAGGATGGCCTCTCGAGCCGGGGAAGATCTAGCAAGTCATAACTACGTGGCAATCATGCTCCCTGACAACAACAAATGGGCAGGGTTCAGCTGGTGTGGCGCGCATGTTGTCTGTCTAAACGCGACTTTGAGATCAACTTCCGTTGCTAGAGAGATGGAGCTGTCAGATAATTAATTAACTATATCGAACGGAATATCGCACGATGGAGCCGGCCGGTTAATCAGCCCATAATTGCTCGATCGCCGTGTCAGAAGATCACATCGATCGATCACACTAGCTAGCTGTGGATCGCAAGAGCCGACCTTTTGGTTCCAGAGAAGGCAGTGCTTGGCGCCCCCGCCCGATCGATCGCTGCTGCTCTAATTAAGACCATGAACGTGACTCGAACGATCGATCGATCCGAGAGTGGCGTAAAATTGCCGGCAGCGATACATGCATGGATAATCATGTCGAGATCCCAGTTGATGCATGTTAGCCTGTACCAACGTGCGGTCGCCGTCGAGGCGAGCTCGACCTCGCGCGTGCTGTGCACCGCGCCAAGAGCTTTTGTCACCGCGCGGTGTGTAGGCTTCCGGCGGGAACGGAATCGCGGGATCCCTCGCCGCCGGGAGTGGGATCTCTGCCATCATATGATGATGCCGTTCCGGCGCAACGATGTCCACGCACGCCTCGGCGCCATGCTGAGTGAGCTGAACAACATGATCTAAGCAGTCTAGAAGCCTTACCCGGTTCCAACTTGGTTCATAGTTCCAACCAATTACAAGCATCTGCTTCCGTTCGACTCGGTTCAGCTGTCTAGAATCCTAGCCTGTTAATTCCAACTTGGTGCAGAGTTCCAATGACAGTCCTTTGCTTCTGGAAGCCATTTCTTCCAAGCCCGGGCTACAGGCTACCGGCCAAGCTAGCGTTGGCGGCATCTCTCGCTATCGGCCCTGCTCCAAGTTGCCCGCGTGCACGCTGATTGGCGATGAAACCCAAACAAATGTCTGCACTGTGTTTTTCGTTTCACCGAGCTCTACGCGCGCACAGGACACACCGGTACGGGCGCACCAACGGAAAGCCAGAGCGGCGAAAGTTGCCGCCGACTTCTGGGGCCTCCGCTTCCATTCCCCGAGCGGAACAATCGCTGATACTCCATGGGCATATACCATATCAGGCACTGTGAACCTGTGATCCTCGACAGATAATTGACCTGCGTCAACGCTAGGCAGCTCCTGCTCTCTTCTGAGTTTAATATATCATCCACCCTTCCAGAAAGGAGACCACTTTTTGCGTCCTCGATATTTCGATCTTGTTAATTTCGACCGGACTATGTATATATGTCCTTGGCGTGCTAGTCTGCTAGCCTAGACGGGAATTGCATGTCACTTGTCAGTTGCCTCAGTGGAAGGGGAGCGGTGCTCCGTGCTCTCGCTTTCGGACGGTACAACTCTCGGCACCGGATCCGTATGGCGAGTCTTCATTTTCATGGCGAAAGCCGCTTTCCATTCGCCATTCTTTTGTGATCCTTTCGTCTCCCATGCCATCAAGGAAAAGCAGAAGAGTATGTAAAACGAAGGGCAGCTAGCAGTGGAACTAAACAAGTCGATGGTCGTTATAGCAACCGCGTCTGTACATCGAAATTACTATTGCGAGAGGCCAATGGGTGTGCTGCATCATGATCCATGCCCACCGGTGCATCCACCACTTTCAAAACATTTAACAACTCCCTCGTCCTAGTTGGGAAACCGGTCTTTTCTACTATTCCTGTTATAACTAACCGGTGCAACCTAACAAAATATCCCAGACCTAATTAATCCCTTATGATTAGGTGTCCATCATGTCGTGTGTTCTTGTTTAGTGCATGCAGGCATGGTTCATGTTCATGCACACTGGACCTAAAATGTTTTATTTTTTTCCTTTGTGAGTTAACGCTGACGCTACCAAATCTGGGCCACTCATTCCTGGCAAAGGCAGAAGGACGAGCTTTATGATATGGCATTTCTGTGTATGTATGTACTTTCGATGCCCTGGCTCGATTGATCGAGAGCTAGCACTGAGCACACCTAATTAGTTTGATGACATAGACACTACAATACCATTACCTCCGAGTAATATTATAGCTCTAAAGCGAATCTGTTACCGTCGATTATATGTTATTGGTGTATAGTGAGGTGTTTTGCCTCCAAAGATCCCAGGACTCTCTGTAACAAAGGGCAGCCCAGTGCACGTAGCTCCCGCTTGCGCATGACTACTTTGGGAGGGATCGAGTATTCTATATGTATTCCAAAAAGTACAAAATTAGTATTTTGAAGTTTCAAAAAGTTCTAAAAAAAGTTTCATGTGCACATGCATATGCTTTCTATATATCTGCATAGTTTCACTAGATAATATGTTCTATTCTAGGCATGGGCGAAACATTTGAGTTCAATAATGTCGCGAGAGTATATTCTATTATCCGAGCTTTTGCTCGATTGTAATATATGTCAAGCTCCTTTCTTAATCCATGAATGAGGCAAACCTTTCACCTCTATTTAAAAAAAAACTACAACCAGCTCAGTTCTTTCGGTTGCAGCGACCTCTATTGCGTTAGGTCAGATTAGAGTTGTGAGCTTGCGTTTTCCTTTTCTGTTGGCATGGCTAGAGCTCCACCGATTGTGATTTGGCTAAATTTGAACCAGGTGACGTGATTCAAATCTCAGTTGTAACTCAAGTGTAACTGCAGTGGCGTATCCAGTGGGGGTGCCATGGGTGCCATGGCACCCCCTAAAAAATGCACACTTTTTTAATTTAGTATCAACCAGCCTTATTCTATGTGTATAAATGTGATAAGAATAATTATACATGACATATTTAAGCTATGAAAACACAGTTGGCACCCCCTGTGATTTAGTCCTGCATCCGCCACTGTGTAACTGACTTACCAACACGAATCACGACGTAAATCTGATGGTCCCTATATTTGTTTTCTGAGTTGCAGCCCATATGCAAACACAAAAATCTCAGTTGCAAAACTCATGTACAACTCACAAGTGGCATGAATCACGATGCAATACAACAGCCTATGACTTGACTGAGATTTAGTTAATTTCCAGTCGATTTGAGAATTAGCAAAACCATTTCTTATGACTATTCATTAGAATGTTGTGGACTGGGTTTTGTGCATTGTTGGTTGCAGAGACCGGGACGATGTTTTTTGTCCATTATCTGTTTACGTTATTTTTTCGAAGGTCACGTTTATTCTCCGAGCCTTCGGGTAGCTAAACTGTTGGTTACGTGAAGCTCAACAGGAAAAGGTAACCAATCTTACCCGAGCGCTTACATAAGCCGCGGCCTCTCGATCGATCGAGCACGCGAGGCGACCGATCGCGATCACAACGATGCCGTAGCGCGAGGCACCTCCAAGTGTTCGCGCCGACGCCGACGACGACGACGATGCCCGGGTGGCACTGTGTGGTGCCGTGCCGCATCGGCAGCACCGGTCTGTGTCAGTCACGGGAGTTCACCGGTCAGAGAGATCGCCGTCCCGGAATCCGGAAACCCCTGGTAAGGTGCCGGCGGGCAGCAGCTTTCCAAGCCACGAGCACAGGTGCGGCAAGAAAGGAGCGGACGTACCAGTAGTAAGTTGCTTAAAGGCAACGGGAGTTAAATTCGTAGTAGATGCCATTCGGTTCGACAATTGGACACGACAAGCGGACGTCGTGGATGCATTTCCTGGGTTGCGTAGGGGATCGCCCCAAAAGAAGATACCACTGGCTTAGCTAAGATAGATACTGCATCTAGATAGCTTGGAATATGTACAGAGCTCAGTGAATTTTATTGTAGGCGCACAGTGACGGTCGGCGTCAACTTTGCTATTTGTTACAGGACTAGAAACAGGTGTTTTCAAATCACAGCTAAGTAACATCTAATATAAACAGAAGGCTTATGTAAATACCAAAGTGGTGAAAACATCTTGATCAGATGCCTACTAGTGTGGACTGAGAATAAGCATTTTATTATGATCACTTCAGGAACCTAGTTACAGGGGAGACACCATTTGCTTACACGAACCGACCTCAATTATTTGGCCCTTGTCAGCAAATTTGTCATTTGATTTGCAGTTTCGGTTCCAACCTCTCTTCCTCACTACGTGCCTGGCTTAGCTTATCAAGGAAATCCGAGCTGTGGGGTCAGCTGAAGATTTGTCTTCGTTACTGATGAGACACGAACAGAGGGATATGAAACTAGCTTTTCGACCGGTTTCCTCCCAAACGCCTACCACTTCCTTTAGCCGTTCATCATTCTGCAGGCTTGATGATGATGCATATGCTCTGGCAATTGCAAAGAGCTAAAACCACTGTTTTTCAGGATGGCCCGCCTTGATTTGATACGACAAGTGATAATATTTTACTCCTAGCCTTTTTGTTTCGCAGGAATATGACATATTACTGAATTAAGAAGGACAACCAAGTACCACTTCATAAAAAAGGGGGCAGGCAAAAGGTTGTTGCAGAGGAAGGTATGCTTTTTAACTTTTACATCTAGCTTTTTTTTTGTCTCGCGGGAATATGGCATATTACTCAAATTAACACAACAACCAAGTACTACTTCATAGAAAAAGGGGAGTCATGCACAAGATTGATGCAGCAATAGCATTGCCTACTCCCGGCCATGAGAAAGTTGCTTTCCTCAGCATGTACTTACAGGAAGGTACGGTTTACAACTTTCCAAAGACTGAGGGGCACTAATTGCAAAGTCTAGGAAAAAAATATGCAAGATACTCAATTCCTTTATACCGCAATGAGATGGCTTTGTCTGCACTTCTTACTGAACTACGATATGCTCAACTTATTAAAATATTGTGCAGAATAATTATGCAAGAATTAGTGGCAGGTTTCGCAAACTGGGTAATAATCTAAATAACTCATAAAATACTAACAAAAGATGTGAGTTTCTCTTTTATTTTGTCTACTAAAGATAACCATAATGATGATGTATATGTTTCTTTTTTGTTTGTTAATGAAAACATTTAACTAATGTGAACTCATGGCGCCCACGTCGCTCTGTAGGGGGTTGACTCTGGTAAAACCCTAGCCTCCGCCCCTGAATCCTCCCTCTTCGTTCTCAAGGCCGTCGCCGGACGATGCTGGCAGGCAAAGCCCACCAGGCGGACGGCACCGCTAGTCTATGTCCTCGCTCACGTTGGGGGGGGGGGGGGGGGGTGGGGGGGGGGGGAGAGTCCTGGTCTTCATCCTATCTAGGCGAATGACAGTGGCTTGCACAATGTCTCCTCGGTCAGTGGGAGGTGGATATGCGGTGTTGGAGAGCATCTCTGCGATGTGCCCATGACGGTCCTTGGCTACTCGACAAGAGCACGCAGCCTTCAAGGAGGGTGCATCGTTTCATCTCCTGGCTTCATGCGTCAGGCT
>CAMZMU010000037.1:30846706-31048924 GCA_947311845.1 Poa pratensis
TTTCGTTAGAGTAATGCATGTATTTTTATCAATTGTTTTGGGTGTTCATTTAATTACCATGAATTATAGTAGGCATATCCCACCTAGCAACTTTTGTTCTAGAAAAATCGGACTATTCCATGATCAGGTGAGTGGATTTTTAAACCTAGGTATAAAAGGACATCCTTGCAGATTCATAGATCTGTATAAAAGGACATCCTTACATATTTTCAAAACTCCAAATTTTATCAGTTTCTTTTATTTTTTGTAGCCTAGATTTCGCATGTTTGTAAGATACATCATTGACTATATTCAGTTATTTTTCAGATTTTTTTGAAACTCGTAAATACGATTTTCGGATTAAAAAAAGGATCACTGAACCTCGAGTCGAAAAAGTACACTTTGTACTTCAACCTTGACTTGTATCTCCTGGCCTAGGATAAACAGCGGTGATGGGCGTGTCCTAAATCTGCTGGGCGTGGATCATTCGGACCGCACAACTTGCCACCTCAATTCTTAACATGTTGTTTTGCCTTTGTCCATGTCAGCCCTGGCTTACTCCAAAACTTTGGGAGCTGTGACATCACATCACTCACGTTGGACATATATATACATGCCCATCTGTACGCACATCCTGAGGTTTTGGATGGATGAGGGACACTACGCACCGGGGGCAAATTTACAGAGGGCCCTATCATATGCTGTAAAGCGAAGATATATTCCTAATTATCTGTCATTAAACTCCAACACAGAGTGCCCTTATGCTTTATCCTCGTGGCCAGCAATTGCACTTCAGAACTGATGGCTCACAGTTCCTTAGCTGATGGAGGTGTACAAAATCCTCGAGCAATAATGTCCATGTCATAGCCATTCTCCCAGCCTGATGTTGATGTATATACGCAATGGTTGGTTGGTGCTTCGTTTTGGCCTTTTTCTGAAAGAAGAACTTTCTGTACTGGTCTATTTCTGCTGATTTGTGGTTTGCCCTTTGGAGTTGGATAAGAATGAAATCCACACTACAACGTGGCTCACACTTGTTACTACTTTGTGGACACGGTACATAGTACAAAATGACAACACAAAATTACTTTCCGCAATTGTATTCACCCTGTATATGTTGAGTAATTGACCAAATCGCCTTCCAATGGAAGAAAAACCTCTCTAGCCTTTGTACATAAATATTCAGATAGCCACCATTCTCCACGTTATCTGGAGGATAAATCAAACCGACCGGATTGAGCTCTCAACCCCAAAGTACACCAACATGTGCCAAGTGGCAGCACCTCTTATTTAGACGTAGTCCCCAAGACTTAAAAATTCGAAGTGGCCCAACATAGATGCTACTCATGACTTCCGAATATCGAATATAAAGTTACACTGAATAGTCGTTTTGCATGAAATTCAAATAAAGACAAAAATGAAAAAAAGACGATAACGTAGGTGTCTGATCATGGGTGGTGCGGCGTGTGTGGCTGTGTAGCCGAAGTGAGATGCGTTAGGATAGTACGTCAACCGAATAGACATGTCACGGAAATTTTCATAAACCAATGCAGTCTTAGGCAAACAGTTGCACAAAGAGTGACTCTAATTATTTTTTCTGCATAATTTGTTCAATGAGATCAAAGTAAGCAGCCACCGTGTCCCTTTCACGTGTGCCTGCAGCATGCCCATCCGCTGCTTCCTCCACATTTGTCATACCTGGTTAACAACGTTTAAGAGAAATATAACTTGATTGTGAACAAATCTATGTGTCCCATGGCACATACAAACATCATCCAGATTACGATCTTTAAGCTGGATTCCATCATTGGTGTTCCGTCGCTGTCCACCGCAATCACCACTTTGTCCTCGCTTCGAGCCGTTGTCTCTCCCTCCGTTCCAAATTAATTGACTTTCATTTGTCCACATGTGGATGTATCTAGACATATAACCATGTATAGATACATCCATATTTAGACAAATGGAAGTCAATTAATTTGGAACGGATGGAGTAATAAGAAACGAAAGACATTTGGGATAAAGTTGCTCAGTCTTGGTGCGGCTCGACCATGTAGAGCCGTCGCTGCTGGTGGTCACATCCAGCTGTCGCCCCCTAGGATCAAGGGGAAGAGGGGGTGGGGGAGAGAGATTCTTTGGTTTTGCCACCAGCCCGGCCGAGTCGAATTCATGTGGCTAGGCTACGCAGCGGTCCGACGCCCGAGTTCACGGTGGCTGCCAGGTCACCCCATGAGGCGGGCCTCAATTATAGGATATATTGTTAAATGGTTTGATTAGTTAATTAGATCTCTTTGCAAACAATTGCCCTTATAGTCATTTGTGTATGCACAAAAAAACGAGTCACCGTTTTCGGCAATACTGTCCCCAAAAGTTACTGGTTTGTGCAATTTTCTCTGTGTGAGGAGAACACACATGAATTCACCAATATTGGGGTTACTATAGCAGTGACTAGATTGCTTTAGTGTGAACTTTGTAAGGTCTTCGGTCTCAGTGATTCTTCGATTACATCACCACCGAAGTGTAAGAAAGATAAAAAACAGAAGTGAAAGAAAAATCGAGTTGCCTTAATAATTGCAAAGGTACTTTTGTGGATGTGGTCTTGTAACATTGGCATGCAGCCTTTTTTTCTCTCGAAGGAGTCAGTACTTCAAGAGTTTAATTGTTCATAAAAGGCTTTAAGAGTATAGTAAAAAAATCCTAAAACAAATATAGTCAAATCAGCTTTGTACTCTCGATCGGCATATATTTTCAGACATCGCTGTTTACATTATGACCACCTATGTTTATTTGGACGGCCGAGGTAATAGCATGATTAGTTTGTACATCATAGGGGTACAGTACCTTAATGATCTATGTATTCTATCTTTTGCTTATTTGTTAAAAGAGTATCTAGGGTTGGTTACGTGGTACCGGCCTATATGTCTGTAGATTAGTACTTGTACTTTTCCCTACTCAAGTGAAAGATGTTCCATGTACATGTCCACCTCTAAGCAAGTATATACTTTTGCATTTGCGTAGTTAGTGGAAAGCATGCGCATAAAGATGCCCTTAAGCAACATTCCAAAAAAAAAAATTTAGAAAAGGAGCAACATTCCAAATGGCTGGCCAATATTAGCAACATTCCAAATGGCTGGCCAATATTGCTTCAGGGAGATGACATCAAAATGCGTTACCTTTCAGAGCACTGTCCCAGCCTTTGCTTTTGCAATTTAATTAAGCTTCCTCGCCGTCAGTTGAATTAAACGCGACAAAACAATACCATGATCTCAAGTTCCAAAATGATGTATCCATGTTCTCCGTTAAGAAAAAGCTGTGTGCATCGATTTGATGCAGAGGCTGGGGGTTTCAACCTCCATTTCGAAAAAAAAATGTTCTCCGTTAAGATGCATCCAGCACCTAGGTTCGTTTTTATCGAAGTATGGGTACTTTTTCAACAATTTCATGAAATAACATCTGAATTTAAGAACTTAATTACGAGCTGCAAAGAAACAACATTTTATTATTCCGTTTTCAGCACATACCCCTACAAGATCCCTCACTAAAGTATCCACCCCGGTAGCAAAAACCTTGATCCCTGCTGGTTAATTTAATCGGAGAAGTTGGCCGGCAAGGGCCGTTCCGGTGACAGGTGAATCGGCAAAGTTGATAGCACAATCAGTCGGAGAATAGATGTTGCTGTCACCTTTAGATTTACAAAAGATCAATCCTTCACGGCTCCACGTAGGAATGCATGCATGCATGCATGCATCAGCTCACTGATTAAGTTGGAGTTCAGTATTCAGTACCAGAGCCCGGAAACAACTCGACAAACCCTAGATGGCTAGTGCTACACCACGGTCTGGCACGAGCAGGCCACCATCCAGCACTTTGTAAATGCAAATGTCGTAGTTACCTTTCCACAGAAGCTGCATCATACCCTCACTACATATTCAACTTAGCCAACAAAAATTGTCTCCCAACCTTCCAAAACAAAGTGATCAAGCCTACTCACCTAAACCCCTTCAATACAGCAGGTTCAGCTTTCCTGGCCGGCTGATGATGTCAGCTTAAGAGCTAAAAATAATGGCCGGAACCTTTCTGCTCGATGTGCTTTGCATGTGCACTCGCAGATTCTGATCATGTCATCTGGCATCATACACCCTAATTAACCCTTAAAAATGGAAGTCTTCCACAAAAAAATAAATAAGGAAAAGTCTATATGGTGATGATGCACGAAGGACCACATAGTTAATGGACTGGAGACATGTTTTAGCGGAATATACAAAAACCAGGACAAACGGTGGAACAATATGCATTAGGCAAAAGGAAAACCACTTGGTACTAATTTTAGTACCATGAAACTTCAACTCGTTAGTTAATGTACTATGGTGTTTCAGTGAATCTTCACTGGTAGTCGGAACTTAATGCCTTATCCTGGAGAGAATAAATGTGTTTGGCATCTGCTTCCCGATAAGCTAAAAGAAGCCTATGATTTCAAATGGACCGAAAGTCTCTAAAACATCATAAAAGTACCGATCTCTTCCTGAAAAGATTGAGAGTGTCAGTTGAACAGACAGCCAATGCATAAAACCGGCACTGCATATACCACTGTGCATTCATCTGTACAATTTGGTTAAATTTGTCACACGATGCCGATCCTTTATATAATTGATCTCGGGTAGATGAAGTCTCTCGCTTCCGGCTGGAAACATAGTGGTGAAAGGAAGAATAAAGAGGTCGGTAAAAGACAGTCCAAGGTTCTACCGCCGTCGCGTGTGGTTCTGGCTCGAAAATAGCAAACTAGTTTTCCTAAAAGACAGAAGGACCGATGATTAAAATTCAAGGGCGAGTTTCACATAAGATAAACAGAATTCTGAATTGAACTTGAGCTGAGAAATATAGAACACCCCTCGTATCCAAAGATATAAAATCAGGTTACAGGGTTAGGGCCTCTTTGAGGAAAGATTTGAATAGCAATTTTGGACGATATAAATCCTTAGATATGTTTGATTTGTAGGATTGAACTGTTAGAACTAAAATCTAATCTAGAACAACTAGATAGATGTGACAGCCATCTAGAACACCTAAAACGGGATCATATTAGAGGGGATAGAGATTATTACATCCTCCAGCACTTGAAGCCATCGTCGCCTGCTCGGTGCAGGCGAGGTTGAGGGTCGGTGTAGAGGAAGTAGTCGTCGCAGAGGTCGATGACGATCGCGGGAAGGTGCGGATCCCTTCCGGTCTCCACCGGCACTGCCCCGGAACGGCTTGCCGAGATTCCAGCTCTTCCCGTCGCTATGCGCAGGCCACGATCGGAGTGGGCTAGAGATTTAGGGGAGTAGCACGACTGGAAACTAACGAGGCGTAGATGACCAGCGCCGGACTCCCCCTTATATAATGTGCGCACGCAACAGGGGAGCCAGAACCATGAGTTGGTTAGGGTACCCCGATCAGGGCGTTTCTGTTACGTACGAAGAGGTCTCGAACGTTGGTTCGTGGGCCTCTCCTTTTTCGTTATTTGACTCTGTCTTTTATCCGTTAAAACTGACAGATCGATCCAACATTCTCCCCCTAGATCGTTAGGTTTAACTTCTTACGCCCATTCTCCATAGGAATAACATACCAAAGTGAGGTGTTACAACAGCTAATGAAATGTCGTTGAACCTCAACACTTATGGTATACCAGCCTATTTTGAAATGGAAAACATTCTTCTTAATGGGGAGTGGTTCTTTATTGTGGTCCTTTTATTCCAGAATCATAAGGCTTCCAGTAATCCCATGCCGGCAACATGCTTGCTAAAAGTACTGGGTGGTAAGCCTTTCGTTAGCGGATCCGCAAGCATACGAGTCGTACTTATATGCTTAACCTCAATTGTTTGATCCTGGATTCTATCTTTCACAACATTAAACTTAATGTCAATGTGCTTGGCAGCAGCACTTGACTTGTTGTTACTCGTATAGAAAACTGCGGGTTCATTGTCGCAGTATAGCACAAGTGGTCTTGAAATGCTGTCAACCACTTGAGCCCGGGAATGAAATTCTTTAGCCATACAGCCTGCCCAGTGGCCTCAAAACATGCTATAAATTCTGCCTGCATCGTAGACGAAGCAGTTATCGTTTGTTTGGAGCTTTTCCACGATATGGCTCCTCCGGCAAGTGTGAATATATAACCTGACGTGGATTTCCTAGTATCCACACAACCGGCATAATCAGCGTCTGAATAACCTACAACTTGCAGGTTATCCGACCTTTTATACGTAAGCATGTAATCTTTCGTACCTTGCATATAACGCAAGACTTTCTTTGCGGCCTTCCAGTGGTCCGGTCCTGGATTTGATTGGAATCTGCCAAGCATTCCCGTTACAAAAGCCAAGTCAGGGCGTGTACAGACTTGTGCATACATGATGCTTCCGACAGCTGAAGCATAAGGAACCGACTTCATTTGATCAATTTCTATTTGGTTCCTTGGACATTGAAATGTCCCAAACTTATCGCCCTTGACTATAGGAGCAGGTGAGGGAGAGCACTTATGCAAATTGTATTTCTTCAGTACTCGCTCAAAGTATGCTTTTGGGATAGTCCTAACATCCCCTTTGACCTATCTCGATAAATCTCAATGCCAAGGACATACGAGGCTTCACCGAGATCCTTCATATCAAAATTGGATGACAGAAATTCTTGGTCTCGTGCAGCATATCCTTATCGCTGCAGGCCAACAATATGTCATCCACATATAGGACTAAAATCGTGAACCTACTGCCTTTAAATTTAACATAAATGCAGTTGTCCTTACATTCTCTGTAAAACCAAAAGCTCGAATAATCTTGTCGAACTTGAGGTACCACTGTCTTGAAGCTTGCTTCAAGCCATAGATGGATTTCTTTAAACGACATGCTAAATGTTCCTTTCCTTCCACGACAAAACCTTCCGGCTGAGTCATGTAAACATCTTCATTAAGGTCACCATTTAGAAATGCCGTCTTAACGTCCATTTGGTGTAATTCTAGGTCGAAATGAGCTACTAGAGCCATGACGATCCTAAAAGAATCTTTAGATGACACAGGAGAAAAGGTCTCATTGTAATCGATTCCTTCTCTCTGTGTAAAGCCTTTCGCCACAAGTCTTGCTTTGAACCTTTCGACATTCCCTTTGGAGTCAAACTTGGTTTTGTAGACCCATTTGCAGCCTACTCTTTTAGCACCACTGGGAATTTCTACTAAGTCCCAAACATCATTTGAGCTCATAGATTTTAACTCGTCTTCCATGGCAACTTGCCATTTGGACGAATTCATACTTTTAATGGCTTGTTATATGAGGTTGGATCCTCCACCTTTCCTATATCATTTACATCCTCACTCATGTAAGTGACATAATCTTCTGAAATGGCTTTCTTTCTATCTCGTTGTGATCTTCTCACAGGAGGTGGTGGTGGAGGAACATCATCATTTTGATGATCTTCTTCATTATCTGTATGGTGATCCTCTTCACCTTCTGGATTTTCATTATTATTTTCGGGATCACCATTGGGTTCAGGACCTGAAACGTAAGGTTCAGAACCAACATTACGAGTCACTTTTCTTCGTATTGGCAGAACAGCTCTTGGATAAGCGGGAATGCAACACACACCCGCTTCTCCTCAAGGTCGATCTTTCTTAATTCAGTGACTTCATTATCTCAAAAAATACCGCTTGCCGAGTCTCCACAAACTTTGTGGTATGATTTGGACAATAAAAGCGATATCCCTTTCCCCTATGAGGGTATCCAATAAAGAAACAGCTAACTGTTTTTGGATCTAATTTCTTAAGTTGTGGATTGAATATTCTAGCTTCAGCGCGACAACCCCACACACGCAAATAATTCAAGCTCGGCTTTCTTCCCGTCCACATCTCATAAGGTGTGTTCGGTGCTGACTTAGTGGGAGCAAGATTTAAAATATGTGCGGCTGTCTTTAATGCCTCCATCCATAGGCTTACTGGCAAACTTGCATGACTAAGCATACTTCGCACCATGTCCAGAAGTGTGCGATTTCGACGCTCAGCCACGCCATTTTGCTGAGGTTCACCAGGCATTGAATATTGGGCGACAATTCCATTCTCAGCTAGGAACTTGGCAAAAGGTCCTGGAATTTGCCCATAAGGAGCATGTCTACCATAATACTCTCCCCCGCGATCAGATCGTACACTTTTATTTTAACATTCAGTTGGTTCTCAACTTCAGCTTTGAATATTTTGAATTTCTCCAAAGCTTCCGAACGATCACGTATAGGGTAAATATACCCGTATCGGGAAAAGTCGTCTGTAAAGGTGATGAAATATTCAAAACCGTCTATAGACTTAACATTAAGGGGTCCACATATGTCAGTATGAATAAGTTCTAGGACACCCGCAGATCTTACTGCTCCTTTCTTAATCGTTTTTGCGTATTTTCCTTTTATGCAGTCGACACATTTGTCTGCATCGGAAAAGTCTAATGGAAGGAGTACGTCATTTTTAATAAGTCTTTCTATTCTCCCCCTCGAAATGTGGCCCAAACGACAGTGCCACAATTTCGAAGAAGTACTAGCACCCTTCCATTTCTTCTCAACATTAGAAACATCACTCACATGCAGAACTGAATCATTCATTGATAACATATATAATTTGCCTCGTCTGACACCGAGGCCAACATTCTTATTACAATAATTCAACTCAAATTGTTTGTTGCCAAACTTACACTCAAACATGTTATCATCTAGGCAAGAGACTGAAATCAAATTCCTACTTAAAGTAGGTACATAAAGAACATTATTCAAATGAAGACGAAAGCCGGTGTGGAGCTCCAAGGTGAGTGACCCTACAGCTTCGACATCGACTTCAACTCCATTGGCGACTTTAAGTCTTCTTGCCCCCTCTCTTTGGATCATACTTAATCCCTGCATGGAATTAGCAACATGAGCAGTTGCACCTGAATCAATCCACCATGTGGTACTAGAGAAATTAACATAAAAACTTTCATCAACAAAAGTAATTTCATCTGTACCTTTCTTTAACAGCCATTTCAGGAACTCTGGACAGTCCTTTTTATAGTGCCCTTCTTTCTCACAGAATAGACACTTGTTGTTTGAAGACTGATCAGCCTTCTCCTTTCCCTTAAACGACTTTGGCGCATGGTTCTTAAAAGGCTTCTTTTGAGGGTTGGAAGAACTTGGCCCATCATGTTTTCTCTTGGCGGATCCAACATGAAAAACCTGGTCCTTTCCTTGCCTCTTAATCCTCTCATCTTCCTCAACGAGCCTTGGGGATAGTTCGTTGAGTGACCATTTTTCTTTGAGAGAATTATAGTTTATCTTAAATTGTTCGAACTCTGAAGGGAGGGACTCTAAGATCATAATCACAAGGAGGTTATCGCTAAGCTCACAATCTAAAACTTTCAACTTATTGGAAGCATTAACCATCCTCAGAACATGAGATCTTACATCTCCATCATTATTATACTTTGCAAGGAGCTTCTGAAACAGCTCTTGGGCATAGACCTTGTCGGAGCCCTTAAACTGCTCCTCCAAGGCTACCATGAACTCCTTTGCATTGTCTTTCTTGGGGAGAGCCCCAATAATATCTGGAGATATTGAGGACTTCATCAGCAGCATTGCTACATGATTAGCCTTCTCCCATTTTTCCATCTTGGAATCATAGGATTTCTTTGCCTCATCATACCCTGTGGCACCAACAGTGGGTGCCACAGGTTTGTCCTCCCGCAAGGCATAATCAAACTCACTGAAAGCCAAGCAGAGTTCCATAGAATTCTTCCAACGAGGGAAGTTGCTACCTGTCAAATGCTCGACAGTGTCTGGTCTAAACGGAGCGGAAGCTGAAATTTTAAATGGACGCTCATAAGTATGGCATGAATATAAACATTACGTTGGTAAAAATAAATAAACATGCCAAAATCTTAAAATTCTAACTCTACGCCAAAACACCGTTGGGCAGTAATGACATAAAATTAGAAACACTTTAGGGGTGACATGTGAAATTAAAACAACGTTGGTCAGAATTAATTTTACTGTCACATCATTCTCAAATTTGACATCAAGAATTTAACTTAAAAAAGGAACTTTTTAATTGATGTCAAACTTGATATTTCAACATTTAAACATGCTAAATATTCTAAACAAAAATTCTCGTTGGTTCATTTTCGTTCAGAACAATAACATATTTCAACTCATATTTTAGGCAATATTTTCTGTATATAAAACAGTGCGTAAAACTTAAATGAAATAACTTAAATATAGCACTGAAATAAAAAACAGAAACTTAAAGAAAAACTATAACGTTTCGGCAGCCCAGTACTACTACTGGTCTGGCCCAACTTGGGCACAGCCCATCCTCGGATTCGGCCCAGCTTGCGACCGAGGCCCATTAACATCCCGCGGCGAGCCGGAACCGTTGGATGAAATCCAACGGCTGCCCGTGCTCCGCGGTTGAACAAAAGCGGCGTCGGTCAACGGTACCCTAACCCTAGCCATTTGCCCACTCGTCTCCCCGATTCATCCTCTCGCAGGAGAGGCGGCGCCAAATGCGACCGCGCTGCTCCGCAGCTTTCCGGCGGCCGAGCGCGCCCGTGAGAGAGAGATGGCGACGGCGGCGCATCTCCCTCCCCCTGTTCCTTCCCGACGCGGTGGCTGTGCTCAGCGGAGGAGCGTGCGTTGGGCGAGAGCCCGCGCGCTCTTCCGTTGAGCATGGCTGCCGGCGTCGTGTGCATATGGGGCGGCGAGGAGGTGATGCCTGTATCGACGACGGCGACGACCGGCAGGCGGCCGACGTCTATGTCCATTCCGCGCGAGGCGCGTCCTTCCGCACGCCCTCTCCGATGGGAGAGGAACGGCGTCGCGGGGCCGTCGCCCTCGTGCAGCGGTGGTGCTGCACGGACCCGAAGGTGGAGGCGACGGTTCGGCGTCTTACTCGGTGAGTTTCCCGATCTTAATTTGTGCAATTTCTTGCCAATTTGAGTTCTTTCGAATGGGGAATTTTTCAAGGGTTAGGGTTCCTTTCGGGCAGGAGGGGATTTGTCATTTTATTGCCAATTTTCGTGCTCCCCTCCTTCTAATTGCTTTAACACGACTAACAGCAGATCAAATTAATTAACCGAAACATGATTTGCTCAAACTGAAACGTAATTAGTTAATTAAACATGATCAACAGTGCATGTTAATGAACAATTAGACTAATCCGAGACTGAAACATGAACTTACTTGCCTAAACATGAACTTTAATAACCAAAACTTGATCAACAGATCCTAGTTAGGGTTCTAGTGCTATCACAGAGGCGACTGATACCAATGTTAGAACTAAAATCTAATCTAGAACAACTAGATAGATGTGACAGCCATCTAGAACACCTAAAACGGGATCATATTAGAGGGGATAGAGATTATTACATCCTCCAGCACTTGAAGCCATCGTCGCCTGCTCGGTGCAGGCGAGGTTGAGGGTCGGTGTAGAGGAAGTAGTCGTCGCAGAGGTCGATGACGATCGCGGGAAGGTGCGGATCCCTTCCGGTCTCCACCGGCACTGCCCCGGAACGGCTTGCCGAGATTCCAGCTCTTCCCGTCGCTATGCGCAGGCCACGATCGGAGTGGGCTAGAGATTTAGGGGAGTAGCACGACTGGAAACTAACGAGGCGTAGATGACCAGCCGCCGGACTCCCCCCTTATATAATGTGCGCACGCAACAGGGGAGCCAGAACCATGAGTTGGTTAGGGTACCCCCGATCAGGGCGTTTCTGTTACGTACGAAGAGGTCTCGAACGTTGGTTCGTGGGCCTCTCCTTTTTCGTTATTTGACTCTGTCTTTTATCCGTTAAAACTGACAGATCGATCCAACATGAACCACTTGGATGTTTTGCTAGGAAATTGTTCGCACTAAATTTTATAGAAAAATTAGCATCCGTTCAAACATATTATTCAAAGTCTTTTATTTTTCCCGTGATGAAATCGAATAAATTTTGATTCATATGGAATTCTATATGATTGAAATGGACATGACATTGCAATCTTGCGTTTTCTTTTTCTATTTTGCATTTTTCCTATCCTAGGAATCAAACAAACTTTGCTGCATACGAGTATTGGAGGGAAAATGACATTGCAATCTTACATTTCTTTTGTTCCTACATTTTTCCTATCCTACAAATCAAACAGGTTCCTACATTGAAATTCTATAGAGTCTGGCTGCTCGCCGAATGTACAGGGGAGTAACTGCGACTGCGAGGTACTAGTTGCAAACTGATGTTGAAAGCTTAATTAACTTAGCTACGTAACTCATCACTAATTATCCATGGATGAATCCGTTTTTGTTCAGGTGATGGCCACCCAGAACGAGGCAGCCTGCTCTGGCTCCCAGTTGTTGCCGCACCTTGCCGTCGCAACACCTTCCGACTCCACGCAACCTGGCTCCCAGTTGTTTCTACTCGTTAGCTTCCAAGTGGCTTTGTAATAAGAAATATATGCTTCTTCAGTTGTTCTGTGGACTATTTGGAATAACAGGAACAATATAGTGTTTAACAGAAAAACTTGGATTAATCTTAAACAGGTGTGGAGTTTGGCTCTGACCTACCTAAGGAATTGGAGGGTCCCCTACAAGGACAGCGACTGGGAGCTAGTCGACAGCTTCGCGGCGCTGCTGAGAAGGAGACTGCAATCCCCGCTGGAGTTGGAGCCGGGCTGAGATGCATCTCTTTCGAGTGGACTTCCACCTGGAACTTGACTGCGGGGAAGACACATGGCGGCAGGGCTTCGATGAGATACCTGCATGATCATCCTGAAGAAGCGGATACCGTCCACGTCGTCACGGACTAGAAGGCTCGCTTTGAGACTTCCCCTGATGCCTCTCTTTCACCTCTTATCTGCTATAAGATAGAAGAGATGGAGGCGCTATCTTTTGCTAGCAACTACATTCTGGTCTTCTACCAGATGTCCCTGCTACTGTTCTGTTTTCCTTCCTTTTGGCAGTGCATTTTTGCTGCCTTCTGCCTGCGTGCGGAATAGACCTTGAGAACCTGCTATCTTGTGGGCTTTTATTTCCTGTCCTTTACTTTCCTGTCAGGGCTGGCCCTGAGCAGGTGCGGCCTGTGCCACCGCACAGGGCCCCCAGCTGCTTGGGGCCCCCACTCAGCAACGTACATGCAAGGCCCATTAGTTTAGATAAAAATTATAAACAGCCAGCCCAATCGCTAGCAGCTTAGCGAGGCAACGTGCATGCAGCTATCGTCAACGAAAATATCACCGAGCGTTACGCATCGATTCCAGTCTTGGCCGCCTCCGTCGTCGCATCGTCTTCTCTCGCCTCCTCGTTCTTCCCCATTCCCTAACCGACGAGGATGGAGCACCACTCTCCCATTAAGATTTCTAACCGTTTCGAATGAATTAAGGGAGGACGAGATCCTGGTTCGTTGAATCCCTTCGATCTGCAAAAGTTAGTAGAATCTCCTCTCCCCATAGCCTTGAGAGAGATAAAAGGTGGAAGAAGGATCAAATGCAAGGGGAATAGGACATGGTGGCAGCAGCAGCCATGAGACCAAGGAGGGCAGGGAGCGGCTCCCGGCGGGTCACGCCAAAGGAATTGTCGGCGGTGTCACTTTGCAGCCAGGAACCAACAAGCGGAAGCGAGCAACCAATAAGTTTCATCCCTGCTTCAGGTTCTTTTGTTTCAACTTTTAATTCCATGTTCTAATTCTTGTAGCGTGTGTGTTTCTGCTTGTGTCATGAAGCGACAACATAGAATTGTGTGTTATGTGACGTGTCTTTTGAAAATTTGGAGAGAATTGTTTTCACTATATAAGTCAGGGGCCCTATTCTTTTGTCTTGCACCGGGGCCCTGAAATCTCAGGGCCGGCCCTGTTTCCTGTATCGAACGCAATGGTTTCGTTTATCTAATAAATGGATCCGGGGCGAGTCCCTGTTAGTCTAAAAATGTTGTGCATAGTGCATCATACAGTGGTTCAGTGCAGTTGCCCCCAATTGTGTTGCTCACCATTCATCGTATACGTTATGAAATACAGTATTATCAAGAAAAAGGCCTGAATATGTTGAACAGAGTGTATAGCGCGACACTCAGGGAAATGATCGACGGTCTGTCAATGCCAACCTAAGATTATTTCGACGATTACATCCGTTAGAAAATAAACCGTATCATGCTTGCGGTTGCTAAGGCGATAGTATTACAGTTCCCTTAAACAGTGACACCGTACTTCATGTTGTGGCTGCAATATACGTATATTTCTTAAGCACCAATTGCGAAAGCATCTTGCAATAATGTAAATGAATTCCTATTGCAAATGTCCTTATTCTTTATCTTCACAGCCACTAATCGGACCACCAGAATTGGTGGTTCACAACTCGTTAACCGAGGTGTGCACAAAGCGATCCAGCAACATTTTACATGAGATTGTCTTTTCCCCAGCTTGTTGATGGCGATGTATGGACGCAATGGTTGGCTGGTCCTCTCTTTTTTTTGAATTTTTCATACTTGTATTCATACGGGAACAGAACCAGTACAACAGCACATACAAGCAAAGAAAAAAGGAAAGTACAGAGGAAACTGCAGAGTCTCGCCATCTTCACCGTCGAGGTCCACCACCGCGCGCATCCACCGCCGCCGGAGACGACGGAAGAGGCGACCGCCCGGCGACCTTTGCCCAGGAACAGAAGAGCACCAACCCCAGGGGTTTTGAAGAGCCGCAGAGACCACCAGCTCCGGGGAGCTGGATCTGAGGACGGTTGTCCACCATCGGCCGGGGACCTTCCCCGCACATCTTCCGCTCCAGATCCGTGGCCAGCGCCGCGGATCAGCCTCCAGCACACCACCCACCACCACCGCAGCCCCTCCGCACCTCCACCACCGCCACCACCACTCGCGATACCCGGGGACGAACGAGGCCAGCAGATCCGTAGATCGCCGACCTCCAGAAGCCGCGCGCCACGGAGGAGGCCCGAAGGACTCCGCCGCAGGAGGGGAAGCACGCCGACGCAAACAACCACACCGACAGCGTCACCACCACCACAACGCCGCCGGCGGGCACCCCACTGAGCCCTACACTATGTACAGCCAAGATCCGGGGTTCCCCCGTCCTCCCGCCGCCGGAGCGGCCGGCGGAGGAGGAGGGAACCCGCGGCTCGCCGGCGTGCGAGGTGGGTCAACGGGGCTGAGCTCAAAAATCGCCTTTTTCTCACTGTAGACAGAGAGAGGGGAACGGCGTGCGAGCGAGGCCTTGGAGATGCTGCATGGCCTCCCCTGGTCCTCTCTTTTGGCCTCTTGCGGAAAGAAGATTTTCCCTATACGAGTCGTTATCTGCTGATGTGTGCCTTTACCTTTTGATTGTGGATAAGAAAGAAATTTGATGGTGAACATCTGTTACTCTAGGTTTGTGGACACTATATGAGCAGTATGTATTATATGAATAAAATATTTTATGCAAGGTTAGAATAGTTCTGAGGAGATTGTGAACAGTAACGTATGACAAAACTATTTTAGACAACTGAGTGTACCCTCTGTATGTTAACTGATTTGTTACCTTTCAAAACAAAAGGATAAACAACATATAAAGGTGTAGAAGTCGAACACCGTGCGTCGGTGTCTGCAGGAGGTTAGGGAATCGGCCACCCTCAGTATCCCCATAGGAGGTGGCGGCCAATAGGGTATTGCAGACCATATAGAGCTCATTAGTTAGAGGCATGAAAACGAGTATAAGGACACCCCATTGGACATGGGTTCTACATCAGTCAAGATAGGAAAAAAGTGCATGTGCAATGTGACACGCAAAAAATGGGCGACCGTAGGGCTACTCACATCGGCAACGGAGATTTATGGATGACCATTGCCGATGTGGGTAAGACACATTAGTCATGGACATGTTAGCTTCCCGTGGGCCACATTAACCATGAACTTTTTTCCTTGCATGTGCTATGTGGGCAGGCCAAAATCCTATTTGACCGGTTTTTTCATACATGCAGATTCCCTCTCCATAAACCCTAGCTACCCGCCACTCCACACTCCCTCGCCAGGAAAGCAGCCATGCCCTACTCCCTCTCTACATGAATCCTAGCTTGTCGCCACTCCCACCCCCTCTCCCACTCGGTAGCAATAGCTCACTAGTGCTATCGTTGCTACTCGCCATTGTGTCCCCGCTCCATATGCGCCCTACCACCATAGAAGAAAGTTATCTTCTCCACTGGTGACTTCTATCTTTCACACCACCCATCTCCCGCCGAAGGACGTCAACTCCTCCTTCTCATCTTCCTTCATCGGCCCCGTCGCCCGAAGCTGAACACTTCCTTGCGTATTAGGAGGAGGATAAGGCGGTCGCGCGGGTGAACACCACAACACCCTCTTATTTCCTCCCAAGGAAGACAAATGTGGGCGAAACTAGAGGACCCTGGCTCGGACAACGACATTGACAACTCTGGCTCTGGTTACAAGCGACCCAGCTTGTTTTATCTCTTGGTAATACGTCAAGTTAAATCTCCCTGCCAGCCCCTTATGGACATATTGCATTTTGTAGGTAGTGAGTTATGCCAAATCAGCCATAACCAATTGTGTAACTTAGCGGGTAGTTTAGCTTTCCATGTATATTTAAAAGATCTATTAATACACCTCACTAAGTAGCTTATACAAAGTCTTTAACAGTAAATTTTCTGGATTTGTTAATATTCCATAAAGATTGATTCACACCCTCACGTAGCGGATGAGTTTAAAGCATGCCTTTCATCCTTGATAACTGCAACTGCAAGTTTTCATCCAGCCACATCTTGTGTAAATTAACCGCCACCAATCCAAATTTATGTGTGCAATAGTAATTTTATGATCAACACAAACTTCAACAACTAAGGGGAAGTTTTTTAAAAGGTTGGTAATCACGCCGAGTGCCTCCCCAAAAACTCATTTGATAGGGCACTCTAGATCCACGCACAAAAGATCGTCAAACAATAACATATATTCTTTTAATTATTTTCCAACCAGTTTTATAAGGTAATCTAGGGTTTACCTATGCATTTCTTATGCATTTACATTGCCATCTCGAGCTTGAGTAATCTAGGGTTTACTCTAGCAATTTATTTTGGTTAATCTAGGGTTTACTTATGCATTTGTACCAAATTTACTGCTTACTTATGCATTTTACTTATGTCCTTTAGTGCAATATGGGAGACGGAGGAGCTGACGGTGGACTAATCCAAGAAAGAAGTGAGATTTGAGGGAATTTTGTTCTCCTACTAATTAATAATAATAAACCTGACGTATTCAAGGGGATTCTATCCGGCTAATTCAACAATAAGCTTAAGCAAACAGGTCCCACCTATCAGGAATATAGTTCGCGAGATCCATATGTATGGTATGCAAGGAGGGGTGTCGATAAATGACCACCAACTCCAATTTAATAGTAAAGATTTATGAGGAATGACTCTTCCACTTGAGCACTTGATCACGTCTTCAACTGTGCGGGAGCAATAGGAGGACTTCTTTCTCACTAACCTACCCTGGTTTTATTCCCTACATTTTTAAAAAAAAATTACTGAGCTTAGGTTTTTGTCAAACGAGGTTCAGCAAAGTGATGGCGTGTAGTTCACACGTTCGTTGTGAGACCCCAAGAGGAAGGTATGATGTAGTGCAGCAGCAGTTTTTCCTTGAAATATGACCAAGGTTTATCGAATCAGGAGGACACGGAGGTTCTTCACAAGGTTGTTGATGGGTGCCGTTACTCGATCACCAACGTGGAACCTGCACACAACACAACCAAACTATTTTGCCCCAACGAAACAGAGAGGTTGTCAATCTCTCTGGCTTGCTGAAAACAAAGAATTAAACGCACAGTGTGGAAAACAGTAGTGATTGCAGAAAGTAACAAGGAACAGATGATTGCAGTAGGTGGTTTTATCAGTATGAGGGAAAATGGACCGGGGTCCACAGTTCACTAGTGGTGTCTCTCCATAAAAGATAACTAACATGCTGGGTGAACAAATTACAGCTGAGCAATTGACAAATAGAGAGTGCATGACAATGCAATATATGACAAGATGTTCATTATGAGATTTAATTGGGCATTACAACAAAGTACATAGACTTGCTATCCAACTCATCTATGCCTAAATAATCCACCTTCAGGTCAGCACCCGCATCACTTCCAGTATTAAGTTGCAAACAACAGATTATTGCATGAAGTAAAGTGTGTAATGTAAACAATGCAAATGACACGTAGACAATGCATCATTGTTTTATCCCTAGTGGCAACAGCACATCCACAACCTTAGTCGTTTCTATCAACTCGAGCCCAGATTTCTGGAGGCATGAACCCACTATCTAGTATAAATACTCCCTCTTGGAGTTACAAGCATCTACTTGGCCAAAGCATCTACTAGCAACGGAGAGCATGCAAGATCATAAACAACATAAACATATAGATTGATAAACAACTTGCTCATAGTATCAATATTCATCGAATCCCAGCAAACACAACATGTAGCATTACAATAAGATGATCTTGATCATGTTAGGCAGCTCACAAGATCTAAACATGGAGGTACAAGGTGGAGAGACAACCATCTAGCTACTGCTATGGACCCGTAGTCCAAGGATGAACTACTCACGCATCACTCCGGAGGCAGGCATGGCGATGTACAGCCCTCCGGTGATGATCTCCCCTCCGGCAGGGTGCCGGGAAGAGCTTCAGAACCCTCCCGATCTAGGGTTGGCGACGACGGCGGTAGCGGAGCTTTTCGTGGAATATGATCGGTGTTTTTAGGGTACGCGGAACATCGGGAATATATAGGCGAAAGGGCGGCGTCGGAAGCTTCGCGAGGCGGCCTCGCCAGGGCCCGGCGCAGGCCCACACTTGGCCGCGCCCTAGGGTGGCGAGGCGGCCTCGTGGCTCGTCTCCGTCTCCCCTTCTGGCTTCTGATCGTGTCGGTGAAAATATGAGCATCCCTTTTTGTTTCGTCCAATTCCGAGAATATTTTGCGACTAGATTTTCTGAAAGAGAAAAACAGCAGAAAACAGGAACTGGCACTCTGTCATCTTGTTAATAGGTTAGTCCCAGAAAATGCATAAAAATGCTATGAAGTGTAAACAAAACATGTAGCAATTGATATAATAACAGCATGGAAAATCAAAAATTATAGATACGTTTGAAACGTATCACAAAGCATATGTTTCCCCCACTTCTTTAGTACTCCCTCTTTTCATTCTTGTACGTCATATTAGTTTTTCAAGTCAAATTTATTTTCATAAATAAATCTAGAAAGTCGGTCAAAGGTTGTAAAGTTTATCCGCCAAAAAAAAAACAGATTATAAAGTTTGATGTTTCAAAAAACTATTACACTTAAGCAGCCATAAGGGGAATATATATATCCCTAGCGTTAGTGACATAGGAAGCATAACTTGGGCGGACAAGGTAGTTGCATTGCGTAACTAATTTGTGTAACATAAGCCCATATACCCATAGATGACCGATAAAACCTTAATTTGCATGTGTTACCGACCTATTCATACTTTTCCATCCTATTCATACTTTTCCATCCTATTCATACGAGGTAGCGCTATTTTGTGGTACCGACCTATTCATACTTTTCCATCCTCTAAACAAAAGCATGTTCGTGCACTTGCCTGCTTTTGCCTTCTTAAGTAGAAAGATTGTACGTTCATAACTCTTTGGGGCTGAGAAAATGGCAGGACAATGTTGCTCCAGGAGAGATGACATCGGAATGGCCCTCCCTATCCGTTGATATTCAGCTATGTTCCTTTGACATTTGATGTTCGTCTCCCTTTTGAGTTTTGAGTTTTGACACATGTAGTGCCGAATAATTAACATTGCCCTATTTAACACTGCGAATTTACAACCACTTCAATTCTACGCTGCGTTGTAAGAAATATATCAGATGCAGAGGTCGAGGACACTACTTCCTTCTGAGGAAAAAAATAGATTTTTTTTTTCAAAAAGGGGAGCCCAGACTCTGCATCGAAGAGATGCATACGGCTTTTATTTCATTTATTCAACATAGACTGGCAAAAGCCTTACAAACAACGATCATACAAGCCGAAGCCACCAAACAGAGATAGCACCACAACTAACACAAACGATAGAGTAAACAACGGGGCCTTATGCCCCGGTCACACCCATCGCCGGCTCCCTGACCAATTCCAGAGATAGCGCCTTGTGCGCACACACCGGAAGTCGCCTCCGCTAGCTTCCACCAACCCATCTCCAGCGTGTAGACTGAGGCGAAGACCCTCGCCGGGCCTGCTATCGATGCCACCACGACGCCAGACAGCGCCCCCGCCCTGCACGAGTCCATCATGTCACATCTGACGCCGATACCCCGCTGCACCATGCCACCGAGCCAGCCGTCGTCGACGCGGTAGATGCAACACCGCTCCACCTTCCGCTTCCTCCATCCAGCACTTGCTCCAAACGATGCCCTCAACAGGCAGAGCGACAAGCGCCACCATCGTTCGATCCGGGAGACCAAGATCTAGGGTTTCCCCCGGAGCCGCCCGAGCGAGTAAACGATGGCTGCAAAGACGATGCCATCAACAAGGTAACGGTGTATAGACACCGCCATCATCCGCCGGGGCTTCGGCTTTCACCGGCAACCGCGTCTCCTCCCTTGCGACCGGCTAGAACACCGTCGACCGCCCCGTAGGAGGACGGCCAAGGCCTACCGCCACCACCCGCATGGCTCTGCCCACGCACACCGGGGAGCCAACACACGCCTGCAGCCACTGACGGTCGCCGCGATCCGCCGCCCAAGATCGCCGATTGCCGCCGCGAGAACAGCCCCGCCGCTGCCGTCAGCCTCCCGGGCTTCGCTCGGTGGCGTCCTCCGGCGGCGGCGGCGCGGTAGAGGAGATTTATGGCGGCGGTGCTAGGGTTGGTTGGGTCGCCCCTGTATCGCCTGGGTGGGAGCGATACGGGGGTGGGAGTGCGAAGGAGTCCGAAAAAAATAGATATGGTGCATGCTCGAAATGCACGCATCAACTCACTGATTTGGAGCTCAAAACCACGGCCAAGATAACAAGTCGACAAAGCCTACCTCTATGGACGGTTGACCACCATGCTCAAGATTATATTTTACTCCGCTAGGAAGCTGTTTTGTCCCCCAAAACCAAAGTGAAGCCTAGCTAGCCAGTCACCTTCCCCCTCTGAAAGTTGAAACACGGCAAACTGACCAGTTCATCCTCCGGCGGAATGATGTCAACTTCAGCACCTTTTGAGCCGTGTTAAACAATGGGCGGAACCTTTCTGCGCGCCGTTCTTTGAATGTGTCCAGCTCTCCAGCACCGTGACCGTGCACTCGCAACCTCCCCTCAAGTCATCGCACATCGTAGCCTTAACTTAAACAGAAAAAGTTTATGCTTGCTGCTGATGATGTAAGGAAGGATAAGCTAATTAAAGGAATACACAAGACACGCTTTAGCAGTACAAGTAGATGGAATTAATACTAGGAACTAGGCACCCCACTAGGTGCCGGTACCATGAAAGTTCAACTGCTTGTTAATTAGTCTATGCTTCAAATAAATAAATCTTTGATCGCGTACCGGTACTACATTGCTCGAAAGTTCAACTACATTTCCCAATCCTAGAGAGAATAAGTTCAGTGTTCGACATCTGTTAACCACAAAGTATCCTGTCCTAGAGAGAGAATAAGTTGAGTGTTTGATATCAGTTCCATAAAAGAGTTTGTTCGTGCATGTTTACCGGGGGCGATCCAATTCCTTAAAAATATTGGGACCACATAATTTTACAGCCGCCAGATTTGGGGGCAATTCTGATGCATCCAGCTGGAAAAACTCTGAGTTAATATATGAATCAGCAATTGTCATAAACATATTAAATTCTAACACTTCCGTGTACAATTTGCAAAGTTTGCGTGCCGGCCCTCTGGGCTTCATTCATTGAACTTGTGGCATTCGATTGGAAAGTACAACATACATATATATGTATTTCAGATATATCTACCCTACATCAACTGCTCTACAACATCATCATAGGTACAAGACCACAAAAAATGAAGAAAATGTCAACAAAAAGCAAACGTTGTCATGATCCATGGAGATTTTGGATGTCGACTTTCAATGTTTGGAGCTTATGCTCGACAGCGGACAACTCACCCTGAACACCCTCCAGCCAATCTATTTTTCGCTGGCATGCGTCCTGGTATGGTTTACTGGCAACATCGACGAACTGGACTAGCTTACTAGCACTCTGAGATATATCCTTTGAATAGCTTCATCAACTTTGCGAGATAGTTCATCGGCAGCCTTGCTGACCTTCTCGATCGCAAGCTTCCGTCGACCAGGGAAATTTGATATTGCAAAAAAACCTGAAAAAGGACCGATGACCAGTTAAGTATGAGCTCACCCCATGCATTCCAAACATAATTTGTAGAAGAGTAGTTTATAACTATCAATAAGAACTTACCCGCCAGCTGAGCAAAGAACAAGAGCAAGTAGATCTTCAAGCGTAGATGTTAGAACAGAGGTCAAAAGAGATGCAGACAGTCCAGCAACACCAAGCCCTCCAAAAGTTCCCGTAGCCTTGACGAAACAATAGCAGAGCTCAGAATGATAACCAGCCATGAAAGTACAACAAAAGCAGAGACGACTCTAAAGTAGACACGCTGAAAATTAAACTCATGACAGAGCAACCAGCGGTTTGAACTTGGAATTCTTTTCAAACTACGAGGTCCAAAACCATATATTCAGTTAAACCTAGCATACTTTGAAGCCCTAAAAACGGATTCTAATCCCTCTGCTACAACTTATAAAGATTATTTTAAAGGTGATATTTATCATATTCCACTATTTTTTTCTGTTGACATTTATTTACAACAACCCACTCAAAGCACTCTCCTGCCCTTCAAAAACAAATCAAGTACCATAGTTTAGTAACCTCCCCTTGCACCTTCCTCAAATGTGCAATCTCCTTGATCCATACATAGTCAAAACAGGGCTGGGTGACCAACTTATACCGCATGCATGATTTAGTGAGAGGGAGGGGCATTATGCTCTGACTTTTTTTTCCCGTAGTGTAAAGACTCTGGTACCACATCTTATTACATCTGATCATTCAAAATACTCTGAAAAGGTATGCACTCACATAATCCACTAAACCATAGAAGCTGGGTCATTACTAATTCTCCAAAGCGAAGATAGCTAATGTACAGAAAGGTACCACAATTAAGCTTACGCTCAGGAAACTTCACGTAAAAGTTTTCTTTGCATACATGTGTAAGAACAGAAGCTTTGAAAACTAATTATACAGCATGTGAATAAAGACTAGTCTCTTTTTATCTTTCCAAGACAATAGATAAATCAACACTTGTAGCATATTCCAGCAGTTTTAGCTATTATCTTGGCATAAAATTTTGTGCTGATGTTTGAGGGAGTGAAAGTCGCATTTTCTTTTTTGTCTTCTTATTATAACACTTAATTTGACAAACTTCTGTAATGTTTACGGAATGAAAATAAAATGTATATGTTAGTAGACATACCACTTCGCGAATTTCTTCTTCAAAAACCTTAGCAGCAGCACTAGCACTGAAGCCATCCAGTGCCTTTATGCTGAGTTTTTCTCCTTCATTAACAAGCTCATTTGGACCTGACGGGAGCCATTCTTCCTGATTAACCAATGAATCCCATCTTTCATGGAAACATTCCAGATACAAATTTGCTTCACGGGTATTGCTAGAACTCAACCATGTTGAATATTCACTAAGTAAACCCTAAACAAAAGAAAATGTTTATGGTTAGAACATGAAACAATAAGCATGGTGAAGCAAATAATAACATAAGAATAACGCTGAACAAAATATTGCAGCCTTATACAAGGCTTAATACATTTAAAAACACGCTGCTATATTGTAAACATTAAATGAAATCAACTCATTTAAAAAACTTCTACAGATTAGGTGGGCATGTCTGTGTCCACATGTCTATGCTATTCAATGAACTGCAAAACAAACGTGTAGCCAAATGTAGCCATAACTGCTTTTTGGCTTTTGAAACTAGTTCCCTACGTTCTGAGGGTTGTTCCAAATTGTGAAAAAGAGGGAACCGGAGCAAGAGGATGCTCCGATGCCAAATTCATCTCACACAATAAATTATTATATCTTTTTCAACTGCCAACTCAATGATTTTTTTGTGAGATAAAGAGAGAGAAAGCTAAGTTTCTATGTCATTTTATTCAACTTTGGGACCCACAATACAGAAAATTGGAACCACCTACGTTGTGGACTCATGGCTATATTTGACTCTCTTGCCAAATACTACTTTATGTAAAATTTGGAACTATCAACGCTGTGGCTGCCCTGCCCATAAAATACTGCTGAGGTAGAAAGTCATACTTTCACGGGTCAAACCAGTGAGCACAAGATGTGCGGTGAACAAGTACTGACAAGCCAGTTTTCACTTGTTCTACTTGGCTAATTTTTGTGGTTAGTTTTGAGTTCCAAGTTCAAGATGTTTATTGATACCTCTGAGTTATAATTGTCCACCTAATATGTTGCAGCCAGTATGGTGTAGCCAGCTAGGAAGCAATAGGCAGCAAATGGATGTTAGCCCAGTTACGTGCCTAGTTGTTGGCAGCAAAGTTGGAAAATTCGGGCATGAACAATACGCATGCAAATCTGGACAAATACTATATTGTATGAAATCAAACTTCACTCATGGAATACGATAAATGTAGTTGAGTTCCAAACGTACGGCTGCATCGTCAAGGGCAGGACTCAGAATATCATTTTGAACAAATGATGTGGCTTTGGCGGAAGGGCCTTTTTCTCCTGTAAGCATGTATGTAAAGATAAGGTCAATGTTTGACAACTGAAGCGTAGATTCCATTAGTGTAATAGCTCGACTTTTTGCTCTCTCAATCTGCGTGAACAAAAGAAAATAGAAGCACATTATCAATCAGCAGGAGAAGATGTATTAAGTATGCAAAGTATTGATGTCACCAAATGTCAATGCAAGGTAAGCAATAGAAATATAAAATATCACTGTATATTTGGGGCATATTGACCGCACAAGCAGACTAAGGTCTCAGTTGAAGGCGATGGCATGGGAAAATGACTAAAGTACCCATCATAATTGCCCCTTTTTGAAGAAATATCGAGTACAACTTAGACGCAACCTACCACTACCACACACTCACACAACACCGAATAAGGCAGAATACCAAGCATGCGTAGAAATAGTGTGGAGAGAGGGGGGAATACATAAGCAAAAGTAGGAAAGCATCATCAAATTTGTATGTATGCCATTATTTCACATCAAACCAAGAAAACTATAAACGGTGTGCCTTTGTTTTCCAAAGGGGTGAGTATATCACAACAGAACTTCAATAAAGTAAGGGTAAAACAAAATTAGTCATATCTGAAACACTTACAAGAGATGAAATCTGCTTCTGCCAGGAATTGCTATCAGCTTCAATTTTCACAGCATAGCTGTTTGCACCAGAAACAAGATCCCTGATGGATGTCAAGTCATCAGTAGCCTTTTCATACTCTAGTTTCACAAGTCTTTGACATGAAGTTAGCAAACGATCTGCAATTCCAATTGGTGTTTCAAGTTTCAGTCGGACCCTTTCCTTTCCATTATCTGTTGATCCGTCTAAAAAGCTCAATAGGTAATGTTCAAGATCATTGAACTTGCTGCTTCTCCACCTAGGGTCACTTAACAAAACTTCCCCATAATGCTCTCTGCCATTGTTCTCTGAATATGAAAGTTTGACTTCCAAAGCAGAGCGTGAAGATACAGGAAACAGTGTTACATCCTCCGTGTTGAGCAATTTCCTTGCATTTTCCTTGATAAAGGCAGTGGCCTCTTCGAGCTACAATTGGATCAAGAAGTGAACCCACAAGATCAGTGAAAATAGCAAGTACAAAACACTATCATGCTGAGATCTTGAACACTGAAGATATAAGCATCAAACCTCGTCACTGTTCCGATAGAGGTCCAATTTGTTTAGAACAAATACGACTTTCTTCTTCCACTGCTGGACATACTGGAGAAATCCGACCTAGAAGTTCAGAACAAACATTTTAGCTCTATTAGGAAGTACAAAAACACAATGCATCCTTCATTAGAAAAACTGTACAAAAACACAATGCATCCTTCATTATTTCTCGTATGTTTCTTACCTCACTCTCAGTCAATGGTCTATCTGATGACAGGACAAAGAGTATTAAGTCAGCTCGTGGAACATATTCTTCAGTGAGTCGCTGCTGCCTCTGGAGAATAACATTTGTTCCAGGTGTATCAACTAGGTTCATCTGTTCAACAATACACAATGAAGATCTCATGAATAAGGACATGAAGTAAAAAAAACAAGGAAATGGACTGCTAATTTGGCCTTGCAACTAGGCAGGCGTGCAACCTAGAATACTAAGAGGAAATAAGGTTGAGCAGGACTGCCATTGCTTTTGGCACCTTTTTAAAGATGTAACAGTGCTGATCTGCAGACAATTTGATACAACTAATACATAGGTGTGTTTTGTGAGATCTACAGCATTTCGTAGGAGAAACAGATGTGTTCTTGATAATTCATCCATATTCCTTTAAGACTCACAAAATGCTTCCTCAGAACTAGTATATCTTCGAGCTTTCTAGTGGTGTAAAGAGAATGCTATGATATATTATGTTCACCTACCCTGATGTAGCTAGTTTATTTAACCAACACAGTATTGGATAAAAGGCTAGAATCTCTAATCGAATGCATTCGAGGAAACAAGGTCGCATTTAAGAATAAAATCGCAAGGATACTCCTCTGAGGTTAGCGAGACAATCAGCATCATTGCACTTAATTTGTATTTACCTCCTTTAAAATTGGAGCCGATAAATAGCATGTGAATTGACCATCCGGGTGCCTCTCGCATCGTTCTATGCTTTCAGGATCAACCTCTGAATACGACAGCAGTGTGATCTCATTTGTTGTGGGCACAACTCCTTCCTGAAGATACTTCCTTCCAAGTAGCGCATTTATAAAAGTTGATTTTCCCGAGTTAAATTCACCCTGAGATACATTGCAGCAAATAAGAATGAGTGTGCATAAGATTAATTAAAAAAACAGTTTGTAAGAAAAGATAAATGGCTTGAAGATTATGGAGCAAATACAGTCAATTTTTTGTAGTGAATAAGGTATAGTCACTTTTCAATTCAAAGAAAATGGTTTTGCATGACAACAGCCAACAAATAAGTAAAAAGACCAACAGTTCAGCTTATGCAACTACAGAGCATGACCTATGTTGTCACTTGTCACCACTATGATTAAATTGAAAACTGATTATGCCTTACAGCAGCATCCGAAATCTAATGAGCTTTGTGTTGGTTTATGCAAATGCCTAACCATCAAGGATGTAAATAGTTAAATGAGGATGATAAGGCATAGAGTTTTCAAAAAAAAATGAAGAGTAGATTTAAAATTATCATAGGAACAGGCATCAGCATAGTGGAATGAATGTTTCTCCTATTATAGAACAGACATGTACAAAGGACAGATAGAAGAAGAAGACAAAATTTGAGGTTTCAACCACATTTCACGAGAGAGGAAAAAACCAAGAAAACCACATTAAATGCAAGTGCCAACATGGTCATATCTTTTAATGGTTCTAAAACAATACACAAACACTAGTGTTCCATGGTAGGAAAAAGATGTTAATTGCTTCTTCATGGAAAATGAATCGTATGCCACGTCAAATTAATCACAAAAGAACCACTTTTAATGTATTGTGTGTCTCAGTAGTAGAAAAGAAATTATCTATATATGGGGTCATGGATGATGTCATAATCAATATATAATGTAAACACAAAATTACCACAATAACCAACAAAAATGGCTCACTCAGGCGGGTAGCAGCATCAACTAGAAGTTCCGCCTCTTCCATCTGTCAGAACGTACGAAAAATTACATTCAAGTGAAGCACATTGTAGAGACAATAATATGAATAATACTGAGTTCACTCCAGGGATCTTTAACTACCAACTGTGTAACATTAGATGATCACCATTGGTGCTGCCTTGCGGATAACAGCAACAGCTTCACTGAGAATAGGTTTTTCCGTCGCTATTAGCTGCATCACTTTTTCATCCAGTTTTGTAAATCCAGCAACTTTTGTCTTCTCACGTGTTAGGACCATTACATTATTTGTTTCTTCCGGCATACTAGCAGAAGACGAGTAAGTGACTTGAGGTACTCTATCGGTGGCACCCACTTTCGAGAAATCCCTTTCTATGATAGTGTCAGTGAGATGTTGGATGCCAGCCAGAGTCAAAACAATTCCAGATGCACCAGACTGGAACAGCTTGGATGTGGTATCAGAATAAGACCCTTCACTTTGCAAATCAGTTACAGTGAAGAAAACTGGAATCTTCACTTGCTGAGCACCAGCACCACTGAGAACACTCGAGAAGTCGTCAGTTCCGGTATTTACGATAAGAAAATCTGCCCCTTCGGAACTCGAAGCGGTTCTGCAGAGTCAGAGTTGGGAGACCGTATGGTTCTAGCGACAATGGGGAGATATATGGAGTCAGAGTTGGATTTCGTCATCATACTCCTTGCAACAATAGCAGGAATGCCTGCATGAAAAAAATAGATAAGAATTTCTTAAGAAAATCGTACTCCTATGTTGCAATGCAGTTGATGGTATAATAACGTACTGGTGAGCTAAGTGAGAAAATAAACTGAAGACGTGCAAAATGTAAGTTCGAGGACATAGTAGTACAGTACGACATTGACATTCTGAATAACTGTCAGTCCACTAAAGCAAGCAGCTACTACGCAAAACGAGGTGAGGAGAATTGAGTCACCAACCATCGTCGGCAAGCACGACGCCGCTCGCCCCGACCGCCGAGGCGACGTCGACTCGCTCCGCGATCAGCAGGTAGGCGCGGTCCCCGACGGCTGCCTTGAGCGCGCGCGCGGCCTCGTACGCGCGGCCGCCGCCCTCCTCCCCGGCCTCGAGCACGACGATCCCCACGCCCCGCGCCACGGCGGCGGCCACCGCGTCACCGGAGCCGAGCGCCTCGTCGACGCCAACGCGGAGGACGAGCGCCGGGACCTGGATCTCAGGCCGCTTGAACCCGCCGGGGAACAGCGTCCTGGGCGGCTCCTTGGCAGCGCCGCCGCCTCCGGCGGCGGCGCAGCGGGGACGGAGGCGGGGGCGACGGTGTGGGAGGAGGCGACAGTGGTATGGGAGGCCCCGGCGGGCGGCAGGCGGGCGCGGAAACAGGAGGCGGGCAGTGGAGGCGGTGGCGGTGGAAGCGGCGAACATGGAGTGCGACAGGGATGGGAATGCGCGCGCGCGTGGACAGCGGAGCAGAGCGAGGCGAGCATGCGAGGTGAGGAGTGGGAGGTGGAGCCGTGGAGGAGTGAGTTTGTCGCGGATTTGGTTGGATAGGGTGAGGAGGACGGAGCGCGGCGGGCGGCTTCTACCGGTCAAGTGACTAGTCGTTTGATTTCACTTCGAATCAAATGCAAAAAAAATGAACATGAATTTTATGGAAAATGTGTTGCTACTAACTTTCTTCTCCGGCTTAATTAGATAAATGCCACTACAATTTTCTGAAATACCACTACAATTTCCATCTTTTGAAAAATGCCACTAAAACTATGCATCACATTCTCTACATGCATTATGTAAAAACAAGCTCCTCCTAGCCAGATCACGTCGCAGTGCTCTGTAGGATGCGTGTCACCTCTAAAAACACATGTTCGTGCTTACGGTGTGTACCTTCGACCCCACCGCATCCTCCTGACTGTTAGAATTTGGGCCCATTACATGGGACAGCCGACAATTTCTGAAATCTTAAATTGGCACATGTGCATGGCAGGTTGTGGAAGTGTTAAAGTATGCTAAAGTTTAGTCTCACATGGAAAGTTGAGAAAGAGTTGCACCATCTTATAAGGTAGAGTGTTGTGCTACTTGGTGTGCTTGTGAGAACAGAATGCTCTCTATCTCGCACTCCTCCTCCGCCGCCGCTCATCGCGCCGCAACACGCCGCGGGTTACGGAAATGAGCCGAACCGACGCCTATATTTTTGGTCTCCGGAACCAGTCGTCTTTGTGATCCTGTACAGGAGAGGGTGAATTAGGTTTTGGGAAGCGCTTTGCGCGACTGCTCGCCGCTTCCACCATGGGTCGTCTACCAGCCGGAGCTGCGGATCGTCTCCGTAGACGTCCTCTTCTTCGACCCGTCTTCACCAACGTCATCGTCAACAACATCACCGCTGCTCTCGCCGTGGTGAATCTGGCTGCATCGACTGCTTCTTCCTCTACAAACGTTCGGTATGTGCGACGTATTCCGAACTGTGGTTTTACTATGGATATATTGGCGTATGTATTGTTGCTGTTCATTTTGGGTAGTACGTCTAATATGTTCGTATTTCACATGTTAGTAGTTGATGTTGTCATGTTTAATATTATGAAATTATTGCCTAATTTTCCAACACTGACCATGCACCGAGCATCCTCTCCCTGCCCAATTACAATCCACCGCAATCAGGCCTATGCTGATATCAGTGGGGGAGCTAAGATTACAAATGTGTGATGTATATTCAAAATTGTGGTGTCAAATACATGTATTTGTATGGATTTTATATGTTTGACATAATTTATAGGCTATATATATGAAGTTTTTGCCAAAATTCTGTGTAGTCATTTGATTACACAGATTAGGCGTGGCTCCGCCACTGGCTGATATTGTCGCTCTCCTCCGATTACGAGTAGAGAGTGGGATTTTTAAGGTGGTACACGGGAAATCCATTTCGTATCATAGGAGCATATGCTCCCATTGTTCAAAAATGCAATTTGAAATGTCAAAAAAAATCTGGATGTACATCTGGATATTCTAGGTTCGCACATAAAATTTCACGAAAAAAAGACATTTTTTGTGGTTTGTGTTAAAAAAGACAAAAAAAATGTCTCACAAAAGCCGTTTTGTAGCACACCAATTTGTCTTTTTTACACCAGCCACACAAAATGTCTTTTTTCCGTGAAATTTGGTGCATCTATATATATATATATCTAAAAAACACGAAGTGTCCCTTCGTGAAGCCTCTCGCTTTGTTTTTTTTTTCTCCATGCATTTTCCTTCGTCAAACCTCACCGTTATTTTTCTACCCGCACTTCCTCCTGTCATCAGCCTTTTCTTTTTCTCACGTCCGCTCGCGCCACAGACTGGAAGGCCGCCGCCGCATCTCCAACCTCGGCCTCCTAGCACGGCCCTCACGGCCAACCCCGCCGCATCTCCGTCCCCGGCCGTCGCCACTGCGCATCTGCCATCCCTGCGATACGTCGTTAGCTTCGTCCAACCTTCGTCGCGCATCCCGCCTCCTCCTCGCGTGAATCGCTGAATCTGTGCAAGCGTCTGCATACGTTTCCTTCAATCAATCCTCCTGATCCTCCCCGTAATCACCGCCCTTTGCTACCCGAGAAGATCTTTCGCTTCCCCGTCTCATCTACGAATCCATACTTCTGCCCTTTTCCTCCAATCCTCTCTATCTCTCCCACATACTGCACGCGCCGCCGCCGCCGCTGCTCACAATGCCCCCACGCCTACGTCGCCGTCCTGCCCGCGTCGCCATCCTCGTCCTCGATCTTCGGGTTCCTTGCCGCTGCCGCTCTCGCTAACCTCGCCCTCGCTGGTTACGAAGACCAAGTCGCCTTCGCTGATGGGTACGTTCACATCGCAACCCTCCCGTACCATAGACCCGATCAGCTCCTCCCACCTGTATATCTGATTTTTCTGGCACGACGTAGCGGAACTTCGAATTATTAGCTTAGATAGATCGATGTTCACTGCTATGGGGGAAGCTACACGGCATGGCAGTGCTAGCAATAGGGCTTTTCGAGGCTTCACTTCAATTGCTCAGAATCGCATATTTGGGCTACATGAGCAAAATTGCTCTTAGTTCGCAATCGGCGTAACTGTGCCCATTTATCAAAATCTGAAGCTCATGCCCCATTACATAGAGCTTGCTGGTCAACTCTATGATATTTGGGATCTCATGGATGCTTCCTTACAAGAAAGGATCATGTTTGATCATGTCACATGTAACAGATCAGCATATGTAGATGAAGTCGCCGCTCCTGGAGCTCTCTGGCATGAATTATGTGTTATGCTCCATTTGATCTTTCCTTCAAATTCAGGCTGTGACAGAAGTTCAAAGCTAGACTTGCTAAAATACAGCAAGATGAAAGAGATCGCTTTCAAGAAGCAAACTGAGCTGGAAGATATCTATCCGGTGCTCACACAGTAGTAGACACCGCTCTGGCCCATTTCACATTATTGTCGCTGATTGAGGCAGGAAACATAGAACCAACAGGAGTAGCTTCTCAATTCTCACTCGCAAATTTAAAATCTTTCTGCAGGATGACAACAAATATAACTCAAGTGAGATGCCCATCTGAATCTTATACGTGAAGAAAAAGCTCGTAATCTTGTCAGCAAAATTCCAGGTACTTGTCTGAAATACAAACAAAACATCCGTTGTGAACATTTTCATGTATAGGAAATCGATTGATGTTCATTGGGCTTATTTGTTGCTATGCTGATTACTTTCTTAATAATGGAAGCCGGTGGTTGAAAATAATGTACGGCTTTTGAGGCTTTTAGGCCATGTAGCTTTCGAGTGGATTCTTTTTCTTTGTTGTTGTTCATTTTACTTATTCTAGCTGTTGTTGAGTCCTACGCAGTTGATGAACAGGCCAGCTGTTCCAGCAGTTGAAGTTAGTTGTTGTTCTTGCAGATCAATTCAGATTGTGTTCTGGGACTTTTAGGTTTGAGGTTTTATTGCTGCTTTTGCGTAGAATGTCCACAAACATTTTCTCGGCTTAAATTTCTGTGTACATGCACGGGTTTTTGTGGTAATGCATTATATTACGGGAATTATATGGTGCCAACATTTGGTTTGTGTCCGGACGCCCGTCGCCAGGCTGTGCCGTCTGATCCAGTTCCATCAACTGGTGCTTTATATGTGAGACTGATTGTGTACTTTTGATTGTTGTTACAACTAGAATGCTGTTATAATGCAGATGAGGAGGTTTCTGAGGACGACTATGTTCGGACTCAAGTTTTTTAAAAATTATTCATAGGGAGTCAATTGCTCTTGGTCACGTCAATTGAGGATGTAAAATTTGTGCCAACATGTGCCCCCAATGTCTTTGAAATTGAGGAGGACTTCAGGAAGTCAAGAGTCTACTCCCAGACGGGTAGCACAGAGCTAATTCAGGAGGCTATTGATAGCTGGTGAGAATACAAAGACCACCACAATGTTTGTTTGATCATTATGAGTTTATGTCCTGCCAATTATCCCCATCGCTCTATTGAAGTATTCTTGAAAGTTGTTCATATTTTGGAATATTTATACTGTGTTATTGACATTTTCATGATACGGTGCACATGCTAAGATTGTTGCACTGAACTTTCTTATGTTTCCATTTGCAGCCCAGTTGACTGTATTCATTGGACTTCTACGACACAACTTTCACTCCTCGAGGATGAAATGCAACTTCACCATATTTCTTTTTGACGAAGGCAGACAGCGCTGCTTTCTTTTGATTAGAAGAATAAAGAATATGGTGTACGGTTACAATACAAGATAGTTACAGGAGCTGTGCAGCTAAGGGTACAAAAACAACAACAGCAGTTTAACAATGGCACCCTGCTAGGTTCAGCGAACGCCTAGTCAGGTTCCAAAGGTCTTCTGGCAAGCTGGCCAGCTTTTGATTTTCCAGCCACTAGCCAAACCGTCGCTTCTTCGACCACCTTGCTAAAGACAATAGAAGGCGGGGAGAGCAGGTTATTGAAGACTCTGGCGTTCCGCTCTTTCCACAGCGACCAGCAGACAAGGTTTATAACAGCGTTCATGGAACGAGCAGCTTCCTTTGGTTTATTCTGAATTTGATCTAACCACCAGAGGTTGAGAGAGGAAGCAACAGCAGGTCTGGGGTTGAGAGTGATCTGCAGCTTCATCTGAACAAGACACCAAATCTGACAAGAGAAAGGGCAGTGCAACAAAATGTGAAAGCTGGATTCGTTGCACGATCGGCAAAGCGGACAAATGGGATCACATGGCCATCCACGCTTTAACATGTTGTCAGCTGTGAGGCAACGGTTTAGGCAGGCTAACCAAGCAAAGAATTTGCATTTCAGAGGAGCGTCAGAGTCCCAGACAGTCAGCGGCAGAGTTGAGCGAATACGACCTTCGAACTGCATTAGATATGCAGATTGGACAGTGTAAATCCCGTTGCTTGTCCACCTCCAGATGAGGGAATCCGTAGTGCCGGCAGTTAGATGAGTTTCATGAACTATTTCCCACATTTCCGTGAACTGGTCAATCGCCAACGGTGAGAGGGAGCTTCTGAAGTGTCTAACCCAGCGATTATCAAGCAAGGCCTCTTTGATCGTCAAGTTTCTTTTAGTGCAGTGTTTGAAAAGTTCTGGCCATCTCTCTTTGAAGGGAACGTCTAGCAGCCATGGAATGTGCCAGAAACTTGTGAGGCCACCATCGCCAATCTTGAACTCCACAGAGGCAAAAAAACAGCTTCTGAATGTAGTCGTCCACAGGAATGGGAAGCCCCTGCCATGGTTTGGACGAGTCCATTCAGCTTTGCCACAGCCAACGTACCTTGAGCGCATTGCTGTGCATCTGCAGGTTCAAGATGCCAAGCCCACCAAAGCAGCTGGGCGAGCAAACCTGATTCCAGTTGACCAGACATCTACCTCCTGACGCCTCGTCCCTTGCTGCCCACAGGAAGCTGCGCAGGATTTTATTTGCCATCTTAAAGAACCATTTGGGGGCTTGTATCGCAATGAGATGGAAGATCGGCATAGCAGCTAGCACATTCTTGACCAACGTCAGTCGGCCACCAGAGGAGGTTGGCATTTTCCATGAAGAGGCCTTCTTGCTGAGCTTGTCAAGAACAGGCTGCATTTCAGCCTTTCTTAGCCTATAGATGGACAGCGGCATCCCCAGGTAGGTCACCGGGAAATTTGCCACAGGACAATTAAACTGGTCTAGCGTGGCAGCCAGATTTAGATCATCACAGCGAATTGGCATGCAGGAGCTCTTAGCAAGGTTGGTGTGCAGACCGGAAGCAAGGCCGAACAGACGAAAAATATGTTTTACTGACAGCATTTCAGCGGGGTTAGGGTTGATGAAGAGGGCCACGTCATCAGCATAAAGCGATGCACGAAAAGTAAGTGTCTGACGCCCAATTGGCTTAAGGATATTGGAGTTCTCAGCCTCGGCCAGACAAGCAGCTAAACAATCCATCACATTGGCAAACAACAGAGGTGAGATGGGGTCACCTTGGCGCAAACCCCGCTGATGGACAATCACTTCAGAAAGACGGCCATTAACCAATATCTGAGTTGAGGCAGAGTTGAGGAGCACGCATATCAGATTGATGAATTTTCTGCCAAAGCCTTTTGCCGTCAAGACATCAACAAGGAACTGCCAGGACACAGAATCGAATGCCTTTTCTATGTCCATCTTCAGAAGTAAAGCAGGGTATTTCTTTTGGTGCAACGTCTTTACCAAGCCTTGGACATAAGCAAAGTTATCATGGATGGTTCTTCCCTTGACAAACGCACTCTGACATGGTCTCACAAGTTCACCCATGCGAGGTTGAAGTCTCCGGGCTAGAATTTTCAGTATGAGCTTGGCAAAACTATTGATCAAGCAGATTGGTCTGAAGTATTTAGGCGTGGCAGCATCTGGTTTCTTTGGAATGAGCACCATGGTGGCATCGTTCAGCATGCGGAGCTTGTCACAAGCAAGGCTGTCAAATTGTTGCACAGCCGCCATTATGTCATGTTTAATGATCTGCCAGCATTTTCTGTAAAATAAACCGGTGTATCCATCGGGGCCTGGGGCCTTTTCAGGTGCTAGATCATTTATGGCCTCTAGAACCTTGGACTCAGCAATTGGCAAATCAAGCTCATCAAGGTTGATCGGCAAGATACCAATCTCTTGGAACTGGAGCACGGCTTGGCGAGGGGTGGCCGAACCCATAGAGCTATCAAAAAACTTCCAGATTATCTCCATCTTAGCGTCTTCATCCACCACCGGCACACCATCTGCAATCAGCTGTGGAATATGGTTTTTGCGACGACGAGCTGAAGCTTTAAGATGGAAAAACTTAGTGTTGGCGTCACCTTCTTTCACCCACTGAATTCTAGATTTCTGCCGCCATAAAGAACGCTGCAGAGCTGCAATTCCCAACAGATTTACTTTGAGAGCAGACGGAGGCGAAGCTCATCAGCTGAAAGGTTACGGTAATCCATTGCTTCATCCAGGCGCAGGATCAATTCACTAGATATAGTGGCACGCAGCTGTAGGTCACCAATGAGCTGTGCACTCCAGGACTTTAGATGTTTTCCTAGCCTCGACAACTTGCATCTCAGTCTAACAAAAGCATCAGAATGTTGAACTAAACCGTCCCAACTTGCAGCTACCGTTTCCATGAATCCCTCAAGCTGAACCCACCGGTTTTCAAAACGGAACTGGCGGCATGGCACAAAATCAGTGTCAAGAGACAGCAGCATAGGGCAGTGATCGGAAATGTCAGAGGACAAAGCTTGGAGTAAACATCCAGGGAACAAATCTGCCCACTCTGAACTATAAAGGACACGATCAAGCTTAACCATCACCAAATTAGCTTGCTCGTTGGACCAGGTGTATCGCCGACCATGAAGGTATAGGTCCATCAGCTGCAACTCATTTATGAATCGACGAAAGGCTGTCATCGTCCGGCGATTAATGTTTGTCGAGCTTTTTCTTCAGCAGCAGCAATTAGATTAAAATCCCCACAGACAATACAAGGGTGACCAACATGAATCAAAGGCTTGAGCTCATTAAGAAACCGAATCTTATCAGCAACAGATTGGGGTCCGTACACAGCGATCAACCGAAATTCAGACCCCGAGCTGCGCAGAACGCAGTCAAGAGACACCCTGTCGTGGTGGGATCACGGCAGATGCCATGGGTATGGCTTAGTTGGGGCCGAATGGTCGTTGGGGGAATCCGGGGAGGGTTTATGCACTCAAGACGTGCACAAGCAAGAACATGCAAGAAACCACAAGAACATGAACAAGAAACCAAGAAAGCCAAGAACACAAAAGACACCACGATGTACCCAGGTTCGGGGCCTTCGTGAGGAAGTAAAACCCCTACTCCTGCCTTGCCTCTCTCAATATATCAGTGTGGTTCTCAGGTACAAGGTGCTCCTCGAGCTGTATGTTGCTACCAAAGTGAGAGCTCTAGAGGAGATGAAACTACGAAGGGGGAAATGAGCTAGGGTTTGTGCCGCCTCCTCCCTGGAGGTAGAGATGCCGCATATATACACAGGCCGAAGTACATTTTTACCCCTGCCTACAACTGACAATGGCATGGCCAAAAGGTAGAAGACAAGCCTCTGCCTCCTGCCAGCCCAACGGCCGGACTGTCAGGCCAGCCAGGCCTAGCTTTCCTCTTCTGGTCATACTTCAGTAGCCTGCCGAGGTCTAGCCTGTAGACCTTTCCCGAAATAGCCGAGTCAGCTCCTAGGCCCCCGAGCTTCCGGGAAACCCGTGGACGGACCTCGCCGTCCTCTGAAGCCTCGGGCTACGAGCTCTGCGGCACCCGTGACCTCTCTGACATGCCTCGATCCTTGCTGCCAACCTCGGATAACACTCCTGATCATATACCTCGGTAGAGAATATCTTATTCCTGTGGTAGCTAGCTGACTGCCCCGAGGTTGATACCTCGGAGGATATACCTCGGAAAGTATACCTCGGACGTACACCTTACGTCGGATGACGCCTCCTGCGTCCTTGCTCAATCGTTCCCTCGGACAGCTTACTGCCTTAACCTTACATGTCTTTACCTCATCATTACCCTACCCGGGGGTAACCCCCCGACAGTAGTCCCCGAAGCTGATGTGGTCTCGCAGCCTCGGATGAAAGGCCGCATCAGGTTCAACCCGAAACCACATGCGCTACGATGTTTTGCAGGTCACCGAACCAATACCCGAGAAATCCATCGGTCTGTTCCTCGGGCCACGCTGCTTTTCCGAAGTATCCGCCGAGATCTCGGACGTCAACCCCTCGATTTCTGCATCCTTACTGACTTCGGTCAGAGAACACTGTTCACGTGTCCCATCCGTCACTTCCTGGTCCACGATAGTCAAAGCACTCGAGTGCTTTCCACCACGCGGCCCACGTCAGCGGAGGTTTCCCGCTTGCGCCGCTTCGCGCTCCAGTAACCGCGCCGCACGACGGTTTGCCTCCTGCAACCGATCCTGTGGCCTGCTCGCCCACCGCTATCTTCGTGCCACGTGGGCCATTGTGCACAAACGATCCCACTCGCCGCTCCGATAACCGCGCGGTAGTGCGCAGTTACCGCCCGCGGTTATAAATACGGGCCCAGGGCAGTGCTTCCCTCTTCTTCCTCATTCACTCGCCGTCTCGCCTCCATCGCAACCAGTGCCGCCGCTTCCGGTTGAGAAGAAACGCGTTCCAGCCGCCGCCGACGAGCAGCTCCTTCGTCGCCGCTGCGACCGCGTCACCGGCGCCGCCCTTCAGCACCTCGTTTTCACGGTATGTACTCCCTTTCTTGATACCCTAGGCATTGCCTAGGTTTCTTCCTCTTCGCGCTTTGGTTCTTCATATGTTCTTGAATAAAATTCTATTTACCTCCTCCGGTAGATCTTACTCGCATACTTTTTTGGGTAGAAATGAGTTTCATACCTCGGACAGACGTTCGCCTAGCATATATGTGCCTCTATGTACATTAGATAGCCGTCCAACTCCTCCTGAGTTAGCCAGATATAGCCTTAGATTCCAGATTTACTTTTTCCTTTGCTAAACTTCTGTGCATTCTCTGCAGATTGATTCTGCCGAGATGTCTCCTCCTGAGACTTCGGAACAAACCGAGGTTCCAGACCTCGAACTGGAGGTCGGAGAACGAGCCGGCTGGGAAGGTTCGGATGTAACTCCGGACGAAATCCAGTGGCTCAGGGCGACTCGGCGGATTCCCGCCGGGGTAGAGTGTCGCCTGCCAGAGGGCGAACTCGAGCCTCAAGTCAAGCAAGGGGAACGGGTGGTCTTCGTCGCGCACTTCCAGCGCGGCTTCGGACTGCCCGTTAGTGATTTCTTCCGGAGCTTCCTCGACAAGTTCGGACTCCAGGTTCATCACCTCCCCGCCAACGCCATCACCACTCTCTCCTGCATCGTTTCCTTCTCTGAGGGATACCTCGGCCTCAAAGCCACGGTAGACCTCTTTTCTCGCTACTTCCAACTCAAGCGGCAAGTGATCCCGGATCCAAAGAACAAGGATCTGCCCAAGCAATTAACCGCCTGCGGAGCTGCCACCATAGCTCCTCGCCGAAACTCCATCTTCCCACGTATCACTACTCCGGACACCGTTCGCAAGTGGCTCCGGACGTGGTTTTACGTGAAGAACTCCGGCGAAGAGGACCTCCTCAACCTGCCGGCGTTTAACCTCAGCCCTCCTACAGAACAGCTCAACTGGGACTACACTCCCCCTCACACGGCGAACTCAAGTCCATCCATGGGTACATTGCGAAATGGCAGGACCCGGAGGACCCCGGAAACGACGGGAAAGTCCTGACGGCTGATGACCTGGCCTGCACATTCGTGAAGCGCAGGGTCTCCCCTCTCCAGGCGAGGTCTCACAAGATCTGCCACATGAGCGGTCTTTATGACCCCACCCGCCATACGCACGTTGCACTGGACAACGCCGCGGTAGCTCGGCGAGTCCGAGCTATCACCAAGTCCAAGATCCTGACGCTTGGACATGGGGAAGGGAACCCCACTACCGGACCAAGCCAGCGAAACAGGTACGCTATTCCGACGTTTTCTTCGTACTCCTTTACCACCGAGGTCTTGCTACCGACGTTCATCTTGACAATTTTCTTCCTAACTCCTTTTCATATGTCTGCCATACAGCTGTTCGCCCGCCAGACCGCCGAGGATGGAGTCCATCCTGCGGACCACTTCGGCAAGGATCTCCCTGTCGAGGACCCACCATCCAACGTGGACCCTGACGACGAGGATTATATGCCCATTGCCTCGGCCCGCATCACCACCGCGGGTAAGCCTCAAGCACAAGCTTCAGTTCAAGAGATTTCGGATGACGAGGAGGGGTTTCTCGTCATGGAACCAATAAACGCGGTACCTATCTCCTGCCTTCCTCACCTTCCGAACTTTACTCCAGCAACCAGCCGGAAACGCGCTGGTGCCGCAACTTCGGCCGCCGAACCCTCCGGACCCACTGAGGCTCCGGTCAAGAGACGTCGGCTGAAGAAGTCCGGAAATCCTCCTCATGCCCGGGGGGCAAGAGGTTTCCTACCTCGGATGGGTAATGCTTTGCTTCTATAGCCAACAATGTTTGTTGCTTAAACATATTATCTCGGTATTAACACTTGACCATCTTTTTCGTTGCAGTGCCCCATAGACGTGGATCAGGAGGTATCCTCCATGACTGCACCCGTTGGTGCCTCTGAAGCCACGACCCCCCGACGAACTCTCGCCCCGGATCTCCTCCACCGAGGTCTGGCCCGGCCTTGGGGAAATCTGCCCCCACCCGAGGTCAGACTTCTCCGCGTCCTCAAACGGATGCGGGGACCAATCGCGCCAGAACTCCGGCTACCGCCTTGCCGGAGCCTCGACTCTCCCCCCGCAGCCAGACTGCCCGCAACCAACAGCAGCAACAGCAGAAGCATCAGCAGAAGCAACAGCCCAAGCAGCAGCCCCAAAAACCAGTTCGCCAGACTACCTTGCCGTTGGAGAAGGGCAAGGAGAAAGAGAAAGAGACGGTGAAGTCTAAGGTCACCCCCAAACCAACATCTGGGTCTGGCACCCTGACTATCTCTTCTCCTTCAAGGATGCAACCGAGGTCTCCTCCCCCGGTGACACGCCGAATTCCTCCATTCGCCGCACCCGTTGATGAGACTGCCCCTCCGGCCGAAGAATATGCTCGGAGGGCATCTCTTATATTGGATAACCGGCCTGCTTCAAGCTCCGAGGCTGCTTTGGCCTTGGAGGCCTCGGTTAGGGGCATCGAGCAGGGCGGACCGTGGGGATTTCCTCCTCTGCGCACTGACAGTGACCAGAGCCTCGGCTCCTTGGAACACTACAATGCAGACTGGAATTCTGCAGACGAGGTCTCCTCGGCCTCCCTAGCTGCTCCGGTGGCTGAGCATCCTGCGGGAAACAGCGCCTGCGGCCGAAGCGTATATGATCTACAAACTGCTGCCCTGCGTGCTGCTCAAAACATCGACGTAAGTCCTATTCTCTTTACTTTCATGCAGTATCTCATCTAATATCCACCATTCCCAGTCCCCGAGATTCGAGGTAAACTATTGACGCTCCGCCGGAGTTAAAATTGTTTGGCTTGAATCTCAACTTTCCATTTTCATCCGACGTATCCAAACCATTTTATCTTACTTTAGCATGCACCTCGGGTACGAGTCCCCGAGACTCCTGTCGAGGCATACCCCGGCAACATTTTCCCAATGATTTGACTCCGAGTCCCCGAGACTCTTGTCGAGGTATAGCCTTTCTAACCGAGCTATGTTTTTCTTCCTTGCAGAATACTATGAACGTCCGCACGGATATCTTTCATACCCTCTTGTTTGACCACAAGAAACTCCACGACGAGCACAAGGCCGTCCTTGCAGAAAAGAACTCTTTGGACGAGAAGCTACAACAAGAGAAAGCCGAAGTAGCTCGTCTGGTAAAGGAGCTCAAGCGCATCACTGAGCTGCGGACGTCTGAAAAAGAGCAGCTGCAGGCGGAAAAGGCCAGTGTTGTCGAAACAGAGAAGAAACTTCGGGAGGATGCCGCCAAGGATCACCAGAAGCGCTCCAGTTAGCCGACCCGCGCCACCTCGGCCACGAGGCTTTGGAAGCTCTGCAAGCGCAGGTCAACCAGTTTCTCCCGACGCTGCAAACTATCAACCGCGAGATGGACGGTAAGTTTCTTGCCCCCTTAGCTTTGCTTTGTCCTCACACATTGGCTCTGCCGAACTTTCTTTCATTATTAACATGCTATCCTTCTGCAGAGCATTTCACCTACACCCAAGTCTCGGCCCGCAGTATCACTGCTCGGCACAGGGAGAGGCGTAACGAGACGAACCCCGTCTGGACCGTTGAGGACCACATCGTGGCCATCAAGGCTCGGATCATCCCTTGAAAACCATTGGGTCGGAACTTCTTGATGCAGGTCTGTCTGCTTTCCGAGCCTTATGGCCTCTTGCCGACGCTCCCAAATCTACGCCCGAGCTCGCCGCCAGCTTCGCGAACCGAAAAAGATTGCGAGAGTGGCTCATCTTCAGCTCGCGCTGGAGCTGATGCCGCTCTCAGGTTTATCATGACTTGGTGCGAGAAGATCGACCTCGAGAAGATGAACACTCTCGCGAGGCTCCCTTGGTCGTCGACCCATCCTCGCGCGCGCCAAAAGATGGCCTACTTTGCTGGATATGCCAACACGAAGAACTTGAGCGAAGGAGACACCTACTCCGACGCCGAGGATTACGAGCCAGAAGACGAGGAATACGAAACAGAATCCGACGTCGAGGCCGAGCAAGGTGACGGCGGTGAAACCCGCGAAGCAGAAACCGAGGCTTCTCCACAACCTGGTGCCGAGGTTACTGCCGACGTTGCCAGCACTTCCCAGGCTACCTCGGCTCCGGACGAAATCCCTGCTACATCGGCTGCTGCCGACGTAATTCCTGATGCCTCGACCTGAACTTATGCTTGGCCAAAAAACTTCATTAAATCCCCGGTATGCCGGGACGCAGATGTAATCAAACTTAAGTAGTTCCTTTGCTACCTCTATTACTATCATGCTCATTCGAACCATGCTTTTCTAAGCTTTATGTCGAATCCTTTTGAATGATTGCTCGAGTTTACTTTCGTGTTTACTATATTTGGCATTCTTTGCTCTTGTCTGCCATTCTGGCGTTCGACAGTCGAGTCACAAGATTGTTGTTCATAGCATACAGTACTTGGTAAATTCCGAGGTATGTTTCAAAGTCATCCGACATAAAAAAGAAGTAAAAACAGGGGTTAGTAAACGACATATGCCGAACTGTCTTTTTGGACCGAGTCCCCGAGTTCATTTTCATGTTTCCCATGTTCTTTCGTCTTTGCTCTTGACTGCCATGCTGGCGTTCGTCAGTCGAGTCACAAGATTAGTTACATAGCATACAGTACTTGAAGTTTGAGACGAGGTTCAAAATAGTTCGGCATACGAACGAAAAAGAGTACAAACAAAAAGAAACATGCAATCATAAGAGCGAGGCAGTCCCCGAGCTCACTCTCGAGGTGCCGAAGTTTTTATTTAAAGATCAGCCGAGGTACATACATTACTTCCTTCAACAGTAGAAGGGTCGGAGTAGAGCTACATTCCATGGACGCTGAAGCTCCATCGGGTCTATCCAGCCCATCTCCCCTTGGCTCCTGTGCATCTATAAGATAGTACGAATCATTGTGCAAAGCTCGGCTCACAATGTATGGTCCCTCCCATGGAGGTGACAACTTGTGCCGACCTTTGCTGCGCTGAACAAGCCTCAGCACTAGATCTCCTTCATTAAACTTTCGGGGTTTTACATGCCGACTTTGATAACGTCGGAGACCCTGCTGATATATTGCTGACCGAGATAAGGCCAATTCTCTTGCTTCCTCGAGCAGATCTACAGCATCTTCCCGAGCTTCTTTAGCCTCGGCTTCTGTGTACATTGCCACTCTGGGCGCATCATATTCAATGTCGGTTGGCAGCATTGCCTCGGCCCCATAGACCATGAAAAATGGCGTATAGCCAGTTGATCTGTTCGGTGTGGTCCTTAGACCCCACAGAACTGCTGGTATCTCATCGATCCAACACCCCGGTGTTTTCAACAGTGGTTCTACCAACCGAGCTTTGATTCCGGCCAATACCAATGCATTTGACCTCTCTACTTGCCCATTAGCCTGTGGGTGAGCCACCGAGGCTACATCAAGTCGAATTCCCTTACTCATGCAGAACCGAGCAAACTCTCCGACAGCAAAGTTCGTGCCGTTGTCTGTAATGATACTATGAGGATATCCATATCTCAGGATTATTTCCTTCAAAAAGGTCACCGCCGTATGACCATCCACTTTTCGGATTGGCTTCACCTCGATCCACTTAGTGAATTTGTCCACCATCACCAGTATGTGAGTCATATTGCCTCGGGCTGGCTTGAATTCTCCCACCATGTCCAGACACCAAACTGCAAAGGGCCACGTGATAGGAATGGTCTTGAGCGCCGAAGCTGGCATGTGCTGCTGCTTGGCGAACCTTTGGCACCCTTCACATTTCCGAACTATATCTTCTGCATCGGCATTGGCGGTGGGCCAATAGAACCCGTGCCGGAACACCTTGGCCACCAGAGCTCTTGTGCTGCAATGATGTCCACATTCTCCTTGGTGGATTTCTAAAAGCATCTCCTTGCCTTCAGCTGGTTCGACACACCTCTGCAACACCTCGGTCACACTTCTCTTGTATAGCTCCTTGTTGATGATGGTGTATCCCTTAGCTCTCCTCTGGATTCTCCTTGCCTCGGTTGTATCACTTGGCAAACTTCCATCGGCTATGAAGTTCATGATCTGCTCCGCCCATTCCGGCACTGGATGCAGAGGAAAAAGCCTCTCATCTATCTCCATTGGTTCGGTCGCCATGATCTCCTTCATGATTTCCTCCACCATTGCTCGGCCAGTCCCCGAGTGTTGGTGCGAAGTCCCCGGGTCAGACCCGAAGTTCCCATCATCTATCTCCATAGGAAAAGCTCCATCAGTCCTCGGATACTGCGAAGCAGTCCCCGAGTCCGGCCAAACGCATCCGACGTCTACCTCCATAGGAATAGGCTCAGACTCCGAACTTGGCGGTAAGAAAATTGACTCGGAGTCAGGCGAGGGCTTGATTGAAGGAGTTCTCAAATGGTTCAGCGCTATCCCCGGTGGCACCGGTTCTTTGGATGAACCGAGCTTGGACAATACGTCGGCGGCTTCATTCTCCCCCCGAGGTATGTGCTTGTACTCACATCCTTCGAAGAACCCAGACACCTTTTGCACATGAAACCGATACAACTCCATGTTCGCATCCAACGCATCCCAAGTGCCGGTGGATTGATGCACCACCAAAGCTGAATCGCCGAAGCATTCTATACGCCGGACACCTATCTCCTTTGCCACCTTGAGCCCATGGATCAGGGCCTCATACTCCGCCACGTTGTTCGACGCCGAGAAATGGATTTGCAGCACATACTTCAACTGGTCTTGCTTCGGCGAGGTTAGGACTACGCCGGCACCTAATCCGACCTTGGTCTTGGACCCATCAAAGTGCATCTTCCAATAATTATAGTCCGGCAAGGGCGGCTCATATTGCATCTCGGCCCAATCGCATAAAAAGTCCGGCAGCGCCTGCGACTTGATTGCATCTCGCCTTTCATAATGCGGAGTGTATGGAGATACCTCGATCGCCCATTTGGCAACTCGCCCAGTTGCGTCCTTGCATCCGATGATCTCCGAGATTGGAGCATCACATACCACCGTCATGGGATGCTCTTGGAAGTAATGCTTCAGTTTCTTAACCGCCAGGTATACTCCGTACGTCATCTTCTGGTAGTGGGGGTAGTTTTGCTTCGACGTGGATATCACCTCGCTCAGGTAGTAGATTGGTCTCTGCACCGATTTGCCTCCTTCGTCTCGCTCCACCACCACTGCAACACTTACGACCCGGTTTGTAGCCGCAATGTATATCAACATCGGTTCATTCTGCAAAGGGGATGCCAACACCGGAGCAGTGGACAACATCTTCTTCAGCTCATTGAACGCCGCGTCCGCCTGCGGGGTCCAAGTGAAACTGGTACTTTTCTTCATAAGTTGATACAATGGTAAGGCTTTTTCTCCTAGCCGACTTACAAACCGACTTAAAGATGCAAGGCATCCCGTGAACTTCTGCACATCTTTTAAACAGTTCGGCAACTTCATTCTTTCGATAGCTCGGATCTTAGCCGGGTTAACTTCTATACCTCGGCTCGATACGAGGAAACCGAGCAATTTTCCAGCCGGGACACCAAAGGTGCACTTGTCCGGGTTAAGTTTCAACCGATACTTTCTTAAATTTGCAAATGTCTCTTCGAGGTCTTCGATGAGAGTATGCTTCTTTTTAGTTTTGATAACAATGTCATCGACATACACTTGCACATTCTTGCCCATTTGAGAATGTAAGCACTTCTGCATACACCTTTGATAAGTTGCCCCGGCATTTCTCAAACCGAAACACATGACACGATAGCAATACGCCCCGTACGGGGTAATAAAGGCAGTCTTTATTTGATCATCAGTGTTCAGTGGGATCTGGTGAAAACCAGAATATGCATCAATAAAAGACAACAGCTCACATCCAGCCGTAGAATCGATCACTTGATCAATCCGAGGTAAAGGAAAGGGATCCTTCGGGCACGCCTTGTTCAGGTTGGTGAAGTCAATGCACATGCGCCACACCTTGACTACCGCCGGTTCGTCCTTCTTTTTCTCCACGAGGACTGGATTAGATATCCAGTCCGGATGCAGCACTTCCATGATGAAGCCTGCAGCCAGTAACTTCGCCAGTTCTTCGAGTACCACCTTTCTTCGGTCATCTGAGAGCCGCCGCGTCGGTTGACGCACTGGTTTCACCTCTGGCCGAACAAACAAAGAGTGCTCTGCCAACTCCCTCGGAACACCTGGCAGGTCTTTAGCCGACCATGCAAAAATGTCCCGATTCTCACGGAGGAAGTGACAGAGCGCGCTTTCCTATTTCTCGTCCATGCCAGTACCAATGATGGCGAAACGCTCCGGGTTCTCCGAGTCCAGCGGGATTTTCTTGGTCTCCTTGGGCACCTCGAATGAAGCGCTCATGTCCGGAGTAATTAGTCCGGACATGCCGAGCTGAGTAGACTGCGCCATTGCCACCACCTTCTGAAGTTGCTTCTTCTCCGCCGCGATCACCAAGGACTCGGCTAAACTGGATCCCGCCGAGGCACATTGCATAGCCTTCTTGTAGTCACCAGAAATGGTTATTATTCCCTTGGGCCCCGGCATTTTCATCTTTAGGTAAGCCACATGAGTGGAGATCATGAACTTGGCCAAGGCTGGCCTTCCCAGCAAGGCATGGTAAGGGCTCTGCAAGTCCACAACCTCGAACTCAAGACTTTCAACTCGGCTGTTATCTCGGGTACCAAAACCCACGTCGACCCAAATCTTTCCCATAGGTGCACAAGAGACCCCGGGCACAATACCGTGAAATGTACAGCTGCTAGGCTGCAACTGGTTCGGTGAGTATCCCAGCTTGACCATTGTGTCTCGGTACATGATATTTATGGCACTCCCATTGTCCACCAAGACTCGGGTGAATCTCACATTGTTGGTCGGCCCACAAAACGTCGGATCCACCACCAGTGCATAGTTTCCAGGGCTCGGCATGATCCGAGGTGTATCTTGCCTGCTCCAAGTGATCTCTTGCTCGGACCAGTTCATGTATTTCACCACCGCCGGAGATACTGCATTCACCTCCTTGGCACGCCTCAGCATACTCTTCTTATCAGTTGACTCAGTCACAAACACCACGTAGCTCTGATGTACTTCCCTATAATCGTTACCGGGGTTCTCATACCTCTGATTCTCAAAGGACCACGTTTGGCTTTGGCCGGCACCACCGTTGTTGTTGTTGCCCTGGGCACTCACTGCATTCACCGGTTTCGCCTGCACCGTCTTCTGATTTTGGGCCGCATGCACCGGGGTTGAATTTGCTCCGGTTAAGCTCTGATTCTGCGCCGCTATGGTCGGCTTATGCTGCTGCTGCGTGTTCGGATATTGAGGTCTACGCCATTGGTTCGGTGGCCCACTCCGGTTTGCCCCAGCTTTCGCCCCTTCTGCAGCGGTTCGGTGATGAAAACTACACTGCAGAGTGGTATGGTTGGGTGTTCTGCCATTCCTGCCATGATAGATACATGGTCCATTCACCAATGACTCGTAAGTCACAGGTGGTCCGGCCTCCTGCCACTGCTTCGCACCACCTCCCTGATTCTGGTTCTGGTTCGGAGTCCACGCCTGACCCTCAGTCTTCGGTTTCTGGGCGCCTCCAGGTCCGGACTGACTTGGGTTTACAGCATTGACTTGGAAATCTGGTTCTCTCCTCTTCTGCCCGAACTCTTGACGGTTATCAAACCTCGGTCCGTTGTTGCGGTTGTTCATCGGATTCCTCCTGTTCCGGGCATTCCCATCCAGCAGAGGCTGCATCGGATCGCCAAGGGCATAGGAATCAGCTATCCGAATCGTCTCGGCCAGAGTCTTTGGCATATCTCTCTGGAGCCTCTGCCACAACATGCTACCATACCGACATCCATCAGCAAACCACGCTATAGCCTGTGCTTCGATAACTCCCTCACAGGAGTTCCGAACATTGCTCCACCGAGTCAAGAATTCTCGGTCAGTCTCATTGTCCTCCTGCTTGCACGCCTGCAAAAGCTGAGGTCGGTTTGGCCTCCTGTAAGTGCTGGCGAAGTTGCTATTGAATGCCTCCTCTAAATCCAGCCAGCAATCGATGCTATTCTCCGGCAGATTGTTCAGCCAGATCCGAGCAGGACCTTCCAACATGTGCGGGAGATACCGGACCGCCCATCGGCGATTGCCCCCCGCAATGTATACTGCTGAAACATAATCAGCTAGCCAATCTTGCGGCTTGGTGCTCCCATTGTACGGCCTGGTACTCCGACCCAACTGAAACTGAGACACCGGTGGAGGTGGTTCCTTCATGATCCGAGGTCCAAAACACGCCGGACCAGGAGGGCCTTCCTCCTCCAATTCTCGGACATGTAAATCCGATCTAGCTTGTAGCGCGCATCACCTGTAGGCAACGTCCGAGCTCCGATACGTTCTCCCAATGCACCATCCACTCTATAGAATCCAGCCCGCTCCATGGCTGAATTTCCATCATCATATCGGTCGCCACCTCGACCGACGTTCTTCGGCTGCGGAACATACTCCGGCTCTTGCTGATACTGCTCCTGCGGCCGGGGTTGCTGCTGATGCCTCGGGGGCTGAGGTGGTTTACCTCGGCCAGCCGACGCTGCTTGCCCACCGTTCTGATTTCCCTGAGCTGAACGGCCCTTAGCTCGGCTTGCATCACCTGGGCCGGGGTCTCCATTGGCTCGGCTAGCGTTGCCGACCTTTTGCTTCCCAGCTAACACCGGATCGTACACTTGCAGCTGCATCTCCTTGTTCCGACCTGAAGTGACACTCCGGGCACGATCGGCTCCTCCGACGTGTGGAGACGAGGCTTGCCCCTTGGACCCCTGGCTAACTGGCCTAATCGAATGGACCGCCTGCGAACCGCCAAGCCCGGCCTTGCGGAGGGCTTCATTTTGCTTGCTGGCCACATGCACTAACTCATTGAGCCGCTTCTGCTGCTCACGCCATGCATCTCCGGTCAACTCCGATAGCCCGGCCCTTACTGCTTCGGCTGCTCTAAGGTTCTTAGCTGGTGAACTATACACCGGCCTACCAGTAGCCGACCTGCTACTTGTTGCCTTACTCGAGCCCGAGACTGCAGCCCTAGCCATCTCCCCATAGAGGTCCTTGCCTCGGTTGAGCAGAGCAGCTTTCTTACGCCGCACAACCGGAGTAAAACCATCCTCTATACCATGTGCAGCATTGTACTCCTTCTGCTCCATATCGAACTGCTGCTTAGCCTCGGCCAGCAACCGAGCTTCTCTCAGCACCCTCTGGCGCTCTGCCTCTAACCCGGCCACCGTATGCTCCACACTTGCCTCTACTGCGAGTGGCCGAGCTAACCTATCAACGATAGCTTCTAAGGGAACTTCTTCCCTTGGCATGCCCAACTGCTCATTCTGACTAGGTTTCTCGTACGGAAACTTCGCCGTCCGACCTGATTTCTCAGGCAGCGCGGTTGGCGTCGCCTCCACCTCGGCTAGCGCGACCTTGCCAGCATCTGCCTTGCTAGCTGCAGGCCTGGTACCAGCCATCATCACCTCCACACACCTCGGAGGGCGAGTGACACGCCGACCCAAAGCCGCCAGGAGAGGAGTTTCGTCGTCCACGAGCACCTGCTCCGGGTACTCGCGAACCACCTCGACAGCAACGTATGTGGGGAAGCTGCCGAGCATCATGAGGAAGCCATCGGTGGGGAAAGGCTTGCCGGCGAAGCACCCCGCATTGTCGCTCACAAAGGCGAACTCGCCGATCTTGGTAACAAGGCCAGAAAGAACACACCAGAGGAGCCCGTCCGGATGGAAACTCCACCCAACGCCTCAATCTGCCCCACGGTGGGCGCCAACTGTCGTGGTGGGATCACGGCAGATGCCATGGGTATGGCTTAGTTGGGGCCGAATGGTCGTTGGGGGAATCCGGGGAGGGTTTATGCACTCAAGACGTGCACAAGCAAGAACATGCAAGAAACCACAAGAACATGAACAAGAAACCAAGAAAGCCAAGAACACAAAAGACACCACGATGTACCCAGGTTCGGGGCCTTCGTGAGGAAGTAAAACCCCTACTCCTGCCTTGCCTCTCTCAATATATCAGTGTGGTTCTCAGGTACAAGGTGCTCCTCGAGCTGTATGTTGCTACCAAAGTGAGAGCTCTAGAGAAGATGAAACTAAAGGGGGAAATGAGCTAGGGTTTGTGCCGTCCTCCTCCCTGGAGGTAGAGATGCCGCATATATACACAGGCCGAAGTACATTTTTACCCCTGCCTACAACTGACAATGGCATGGCCAAAAGGTAGAAGACAAGCCTCTGCCTCCTGCCAGCCCAACGGCCGGACTGTCAGGCCAGCCAGGCCTAGCTTTCCTCTTCGGTCATACTTCAGTAGCCTGCCGAGGTCTAGCCTGTAGACCTTTCCCGAAATAGCCGAGTCAGCTCCTAGGCCCCCGAGCTTCCGGGAAACCCGTGGACGGACCTCGCCGTCCTCTGAAGCCTCGGGCTACGAGCTCTGCGGCACCCGTGACCTCTCTGACATGCCTCGATCCTTGCTGCCAACCTCGGATAACACTCCTGATCATATACCTCGGTAGAGAATATCTTATTCCTGTGGTAGCTAGCTGACTGCCCCGAGGTTGATACCTCGGAGGATATACCTCGGAAAGTATACCTCGGACGTACACCTTACGTCGGATGACGCCTCCTGCGTCCTTGCTCAATCGTTCCCTCGGACAGCTTACTGCCTTAACCTTACATGTCTTTACCTCATCATTACCCTACCCGGGGGTAACCCCCGACACACCCAACAGGCAGTAATGTGTGGATTGGAAGCATGGAAGAGTGTATCATCCCAAGCCAGTAGCAGACCTCCTCTTGTTCCATCAGCAGGCGCATACACAAACTGGTTGAATCTTTGACCACAGACATCTATTTTATTTAGTGCCTATCACCATATTCTCAATTTAATTACCCAAGCTGGATGTTCCTGGTTTTGTGCCTATGTGTATTCCTTTTCTATTTTATTTATCGTGGTGATAGGCTTGGTCGAATACACGGCATGATCCTTTGAAAATTCAAAGGCAATTATCAATTTAGCTTCTTTGTTCATACCCAAGTATTTGGACAATTGTGATAAATATACTCAATGTTTATATTGGCCATTTTGAAACTATGAATAGACATTGCCTTGGCTGCCCATTTTTGTTTTAGCTGAATGCTGTAGGTTAGCCAAGGTGTGAAAGTTAAATTTTGGAATGACTGCTGGTCTCCAAAAGCTACTGCCTGATTATCTTAAAGTTTAGAAGCTAATTTACGACTGTAATTACTACTGCATATGCCCTCTAATGTTTAATTACAGAAGATTTGGTGATAATTTACAAATTAATGAGACTTATTTGCGGATGTAGACCACGGCTGGCCTTGTCGGACTGCTACCATGACAACGACGGGAACACAGGGCAATGAGATTTGGTGCCATAAAATGGTGGATGCATTAGGCTAGATAAAAGGGTGGACGCTTATTTTCTAGATCGATCGGTCCTTGTATGGTTGGTTCCTTGTCGAGGTAGAGGCGATGCATGAGAGAAGAACCAAATCATCGTGTTCGATAAGGAGCTAGGCTGAATATTTGTGCTCCGTGTACGACCACAATTTAACAAGATTTTTGTTTTAGTGATCTTCCATGTAAATTATCGAAATTGTCATGGTGATTTTGTTGCCGACTCATAAGTCTATGTGTGATAATTTCAGTACATTTGGATATACATGATATACATATAAACCCATAAGCTTGGAAAATAAGTGTGAACCTTTATTTCTCTTTTCAGAAAGGTTGTTCTATGAATGTATAGTAGAACTGTAAGAGGAGGAAATCAATTGGTGCATCCAATATAGTATTTGGACCCGTTGCAACGCACGGACATTTTTGCTAGTCAACATAAAATGTTCGTATGTACACCCGAATATTTTTTCTAAACTTTTTAACATTTACAAAAATATTTTTCCATAATGGGAGTATTTACTCCCATGAGTCAAAACGCCACCTCCGTGGTACACCCCTATTCTATTTGTGTTTTCCATCTCTGCATCTATATATGTGCTAACTATTGTTTACAATTTGTATCAACTTCTCTTTTTGTTTCTCTCAAATAAAATAACATATGAATTTGAAATTTTGCAGGTAATTGGAACACTAGAATTAAAATGTGTAGAAAAAGGTTGCAAATTTTTTTATACCATGTAAATATATAAACAATATTTATGAATGGAAATAGTTTTTACATATTTACATTGCACTAAAAAGGTTAACTTTATTTTTTGCAAAACCACATATCCTTTGCCTACAAAGTTTGATGTATACTTTTTGGTTTGGGAGACATAAAAAAGATAAACTTGAAAAATTGTGAGGGTGTAGGTGAGTCTCTGTTCACCCAAAACTTCTATGTACGAGTAAACGCACGAGTTTTGTGTGATCCTGACTTCTAAGAACATCTCTAGCAGAGCCCGCAAAACACGCAAACCTGCAAAATAACCGTCGGATGCGGATTTGAAACCGCAAAAACGCAAAGAGCAGAACCCTCAAAACTCCCCAACCCGTAAAAGGTTTTGAGGGGGCCCGTAAATTCGGCCCTCGGAACTGTTAATTCGTAGATTTCGCCGCCGAACTGAGGGGGGCCTGCATCCGTGAGAGGCTTTGGCGGGCTGAATATTCAGCACCGCCGGTGAACCTTCCACTGTGGAACTCGCCGGAATTTTGCCGGAATCGCCAGAATCTCGCCGGAATCCTGTGCAAAAGGACACTGGCAGCTGCTGCGCCACCGGCTTGCCGGACGTCGAGGTAGACCGTGGTGGAGCCCGCGAGAACAGGCAGCGGCGGCGCCTGCGATGACCGCGTCATCCCTAGCGAGGAGCGGAAGGACCGCGTCGGTCCGGCGAGGAGCAACGAGCGGCGGCGGCTCCGTCCGCGCCGGCGTCGCTGCTGTCGTTCGATTCGATGGATCCATACTACTATACTAGTACGAGCTAGCTCCATCGATCCATACTAGTACGAGCTAGTTACTCGATCGATCCATCGATCCATACTAGTACGAGCTAGTGCGGGCGTGGGCGGCGAGTGACCGGCCGCTCCATCGATGCATACTAGTACGAGCTAGCTACTCCAATGGATCGATCGATCTATGTGTCTGTACCAGTACGAACAAGGACTCACGGGAGGAAGAAGATGGGGAAATGTAGAAAAGAAGAGAGAGAGGAATATTCGAGAATATCTTTTTACGGTTTGCGTTTACCGTCTCTGTTCTGTCCGGGTGGTTTTCAGCCCTCAAAACACGTTCTTCGCGAACCGTAAACCTGTTTTGCGGTTTCGCGTTTTGCGGGCTCTGCTAGAGATGCTCTAATGCACCTAGTGCCTCTCATTCATATGCTCTGCACCTCCCCGGTTGGGTGCTAGAGCATCGGTGCTAGCTAATTGTCCGTTTTCGCAACAACAAAAAAAAACCTAATTGTCCGGTCAATCGTCGACACATCGGTGTTGGCACAGAGATGCGTGGCCTTAGATGGTGGTATGTTGGGGCGTGTTTGGTTTCATGGGTCCTCTCGTTTTCCACTGTTCGGCCCCAACTTTTGGCCTGTTTGGTTGCTCTGGTTACACCGGGTTTTTGGCCAACACGAACCTCAAAGCACACTTGGGGTCAGGCCCCGCTTGTTCGCACCCGACAGCCCACATGGGATAGCTCCAGATGGCTCAGGTCGGCACTGCTCACCTCCCTTACTCTCCTCCATTTAGTGCCTCTTCAAATATATCTCGAATAGAAATAAAGTGTACATGAAAAGATGCGTCTTGACGAGTAGGTTCCATTCCCGTGCTCGGTTTTAAATTTCGTCGACTGTAACTTCTCTATTTCGAACCGACGTTTGAAACATTTTCAGACGAATTTTGTCAAATTTGTCGCACTTGGTTGACCGTTTGAAATACCCTTTGACGAGCGTGTTCACCTCGACATTCCGCACAACTTTCATGTTGTAACTTTTCTGTTTCGGAGGTCGTATAGGAGTCGATTTTGTACTTTATATATGCACGTTTATACTGCACCTACGGCCGCCGTGGGCTTCACCGGCGCAGTATGAGCTATAGTACTTGTGTAAGTGCGTCTGTAACCTCCATCACAACCTTCGTCACCGCACCACCGCCACGCCGTTCCATCGCCAGAGTCATCACCGGTGTTGAGATAGTGTGAGGTAAACTCACCACAAGAGAAGAGGTGAGAGTATGTGAAATAGAGATGTACACCAAATACTGGGGTTTCAAAATTTGTTTTAGGGCAAACGGGTCTGGCTGAGTCTTTGTGGGCAACCAAATAACATGCACAACGTGGCCGAGGTCTCGTTTTTTTAGGACCAGGCCCTGCGGAGCAACGAAGCCAACTAGACCAAAAACGATGCAGGAAACCAAACACGCCCATGATGTCTCATCGCTATCGATGTCTCGTAGTTAATTTCTTGGGTCTCCAAGCAAAAACTCTCAGATAACCTAATTTTTTCCTTAAATGTGTGAATTTATCTCACTCCGTGTAGCAACGTGAAATAAATACTAGATAACAAACTTGTGTCCCAACACACCTTGCACTATTGTCAATTGTATAGGTGGATTACATCACAAAATATTAAATGGTAATAATAATAATAAAATAATTATAATAAAAGTGTTTTGTGTTTTAGGGTCAGCGAATAAAAGAGAATTAAAGTTCTAAAAATATGTTTTGATTGTTTTCTTATGCTTAAAATAGAACCGGGTTCATAGGTTCACTATTAGCATTTCTCATAAGCATGACATAGACTAAAGAATATATATTTAGGAGCTCTCCAAACATATGCAAATAGTTATATCCACAGAATTATGATTTATACGGGCATCACATCCATAAATTCCTATAACCCAATAACCATGGTTTTATATGTCTAATTCTCCATCTGTGGTGCCAAATAACTATAGTACACACTTGGATATTAAGTACTTGGTTTGTTCTGCCGCCCTCCGCTCGGCGGCCCGCTCCATGGCCGTCGCGCTCGCCTCCTGCGCGGGCGTGCGCCCCGGCAACGTCGTGGTCCTCTTGGCGCCCAATTGCATCCTCTACCCCGTCCGCTTCTTCGCCGTCACCGCGCTCGGCGCCGTCGCCACCACCGCCAACCCACTCTACACCCCGCGAGAGATCACCAAGCAAGCCGCCGACTCGCAGGTCAAGCTCATCCTCACCATCCCCGACCTCCTCCCCGCGGTCTCCAGCCTCCGCCTCCTCGGCATTCTCCTCGACGACCCCGTGTCCGCCACACCCACGTCTTCCACCCCCAACGTCACCCTCTACTCCGACCTCGTCGCCGGTGGCCGAGTGGGTCAAGAGAGAACGACGGCGAGTGGACGGCAAGCACGGTGGCGAGCAGGCTGCAAGCGGGCGGCGAGCACGGAGGGGAGCAGGCGACGGTGGCGCCGGTGCGTGGTCCTGCTGCATGGACGAGCAGCAGCGAGTGGCGGCGAGATGGATGTTCGTGTGTGGCCCTGCTACGTGCACCTGGAAGGAAAAGAGAGGAGAGAGGGAGCTGGGAGGCTTACCATGGGCCTGCTGCATGCAAATAATAGCGCCGGCACCCGCAGCTGCCCCCCAGGTTTCTGGGTTTGTGTTGGGTACGCCGGATGAATTTTTGCGTTTTACCGGCCGAAAAGAAGATCCTATGGACACGACTGGGACGATTTTTTTTCATCCGGCGCTAAAAAAGGCTTCTATGGGCCTCTTGGGGCTGGCTGGAGATGCCCTTAAGGCCCAGTTCATTTGAAGCTTCTCAACAGCTTCTTCTAGATGAAAATAATCTTAAGCCCAAAAGAACTGGATTTTAAGCCATTTCCTAGCACAGCCAGCTTCGGCCCATCCTTCACAGTGGGAGAAGCTAGGATACCCCAACTTCCTGCACCCGTCCGTAGCTTCCCGCAAGTGACAACGGACCATTTTTTGGCTTACCCCTGTTTGACATGCAAATTACAGAGAATTGCCACCGCCCTGACTGAGGCGAACCGGCCATTCTCTTTCCTCCCTTCTCTCTCCCCGAAGCGAGCGGATTTCTGTTTGCCTTTTCTCTCTCCCGAGCGCACATGAGAGACAAAACTAGGGTTCCTCTGCTCTGCTGCCCACAACTCCGGTGCCACCGCCGCCAAGAGAAACTCCGGCTCCGCCGCCACCGCGTGTCGCCAGAATACTCTGTCTCCGAATCCCCTGCCGCAGTTTCCTCTCCCACCTCGCTGTCGCGATCTCCGCTCCGTACCCAACCAAATCGGACGAAAATCCCGCGCAACCGATCCGCGGCGGTGCGGCGCGCCGTGCCCCTCGCCCCGCTCCCCGACACCGACATTGCTTTGATTGGCAGTCAGGAGGGGGAGGACGGCCAAGCCGTGGAGGTCTTGGGCACGGTCCTCCGGGCTCCGGCCAAGCTGCTTCTCCCGACCTACTCACTCGATGTTGCTCTGATTCAGTTCTGCTCTGAATTTTGAGATGAATAACATGTCTAGAGGATACAAAAGCAATAAAATTGGCCTATTTAGTATTTCGATTTGTAGTAAAGGATGTAAAATGTATGTGGATTTGTATGTTTTTATATGTGGCTAGCATTCTATTTGAGTTGGAAATATTATTTTGTGATCATACATGCGAAAACAGCGCAAAAGAAATAAGAATATGTTATTTAGAACATAAATTTATCACAAGGGCATTTCAGGCTTTTCATCTTACAACTTAGACAATAAGCTAAAACTGGAGAAGCCCAAAAAACTGGACTGCGCTTTCTGGTTTGCTTAAATCTACAGTCGTTTCTCTGAGCAGATCTATTCAGGATGGCTTATGCACAAGCCAAAGCTCAAAAGAACTGGGCCTAAGTTACCAACCCCGAAGAGTGGCCCAATGGGAAGTCGGACCTAGAAGCCGATGAGATCCATATATATGTCACAGTAACGGAAGTCACACGTCCGATGTGTGTGCTGCATGTCTATCGGTGAATCGTATTTTTTTCAGGGCATGTATGAGTATGATGTCCTATTTTTTTGACTTGTGGCAGTCGTATGGAGATTTAGCTAGGAATTAAGTTACCTACCAAGGACGCATGGCCCAATGGATCCTATTTCTTTTAACCTCGTCTGAACCGTCGGCGAATTAAGGCACACACATTCTTTCCAGCAACATAAGACTAGCCACAATGGGGGTATCATAGGTAGTATCATGTATGCCATGTTGGCAAAAAGATGACATGTCACTGCAATTAATGAAGAGAGAGGTGATAGTGGTATCATAGGTAGATACCGTAACATAACGGATTCCAATGCAATATGAGTCTACAACCTAATAAATGCAGTATTATATGATACCACACATATGTTACTATCCATTGTGGAGGTAGTAACATAGACTAGTATCATGTGCATGATACTAGTATATGACACTCCCCATTGTGACTAGTCTAAGAGGTATAGACCGAGCACAAAACTTTCACTGCTTCTCTTACACAACTCAATTTAGAGTAAAGCATGCATCTCCACAAATTACACAGACAGATAGATCAATCGTCGCATATATCGCACTCGCAACCATCTTCATAGCACCTAGTGTAATTAGTGACACACCATGGAATATTATAACTATTAATTAAATAGTTGCACCACAAAGCCTAACTATAGCTTGATTGCCAAAATACGAAATGTGTGTGCATTAGAAAGAATGGATAGGTACCCGATGAAAGCATGATGAATGCGAGATGAGAAGCAACATCGAGATTGTGGACCTCCTCGCCATCTTAGTTAGATGCAGCGTTGATCAACTAGAAATGTTCTGTATGGTTGTTTTCGGTGGTGAAAGATATCAGCTTTTATAGGGCATTTGACATCAATGCTCATTATTACTCTAATATTCTATAAGATTTTAGCTTTTTAAGGACAACAATGCTCATTATTATTTTAATGTTCTATAAAAGTTTAGGTTTTTAATGATATAAATGCTTATTATTACTTTAATTGCCGGGATAATATTATAAGATTTTATAAGATTTTTTTATCTAACCAAAAGCTATTCAATTGAATTTAATCCATTATAACAAAATATCAGATTATTCAACCAAAAACATGTTATTGGAAATTAGGACCCGCAATTGATCAACCAATGGATGCAGGGTCTGGAGACGCCCTTTTCAAACTAGATGTGTGACGCCTTGTTCAGCCACTCCTCTTCGAGATAGGCGAGCTCACGAACACCACCACCGCCAACACCGTGCTTGTGGATCAGAAAAATGATACCTATTCATAGGGAGTGGTTGAATATTTTTGCACCCTCCGTAGCTATTGCTAGAATCCTACATGGGTGACTTAAAATGAATTTAAATTTTTGTATGACCAAACTATAAGCATTTGTATGTTCAAATTTGAATTACTTTCACCAATTGGCCAAAATTTATTTAAATGTGCGAAAGTAGCTAGAAAACCTAGAAACTTCACACTATTGGGACATTGCCCATCTAATATTGTATGCTTTGTGTCAAAATTGGAGATGCGCTATTTTGCACCATATTATTTGCACTATATTTATTGCACTTGCTTCATAAAAGTCCATTTTGACATTTAAAAATGGGAAAACATTTATTATACGGAAACTCCAAATTCCTTTTGGAAATATTGTGTGGCATGGCAATATGCACCTTTGTGCCAAATATGAGCACATTATCATGAATTATATCATTTTTGTGAAGGGTTCTCTTGAAAAGTAGCCAAAATTCAAGTTTATAATTTTCCCTGGAAAATAATAAATATGAAAGAAATAAATGCCAAAAGATTGTGTTTTCTTGAGATTTGTTTCAAAAGAATGTCAAAATCGGCAGCACATCTGTTCGTAACAAAACTTGAATTTTTCAATATCCTTTGTGACTATATATAGATTTCTACTTGGCGATCTTAAAATAATTATTGTAAATTTTTAGTACCAAACTATAACACACTTGCAGTTCAAATTAGAGTTAATTTTGAAATCGGACGAGTTTCTCTTAAATGTGTGAAAGTAGCAAAAAAGTTAGAAAATTTAATCTATTTGGTCATTTTCCATCCTGTGTACTATAATTAGTGTGAAGATCAGAAAGGTGTTTCATTCTACACCATATTATTTGCATTTGAATAAGCTTGATGGGGCGCGATGCTCTCTAGATCTGGTTAGTTTTCATCTTCTCCTCCGCAGACATGGTGCGGGAGAGGAGGAAATGGAGATGCGGGCCTCTGCTCCCCAGCGGGATGGGGGAGTGCACGTGTGTTCGTGCCACCTGTATGTTGCGACGTCCTCTGGCAGAGTCCCCAAACAGCGGCGCGAGTTGGCCTCTGTTATCCTCGATCTAGGGAGGCCCTCCGCGCTTAATTCTAGAGAGAGTCCGAGCTTTTTCTTCCTCCTTCGCTAGAGGATCATCTTCGATCTCAGTCCGAGATACCTCTCCGGTGGCAAAGTGGTGGAGTCCCCGGCGGCGGCGTTGATACCAGAACCTCGAGGTCGTCCGGCTATGGCAGTGAAGACGAAGTACCCGATTGTTTTTTCTGTTTATTTTCCTAGGGTCTTGTGTGTAACAGTGAAGGACTACACTGTAATTTTCTTTCCTTGTGTTGGAGGTATGCCCTAGAGATAACAATATTGAGTTATTATTTTCTCTAAGGTCATTATTAACATTTATATCTTTATGCTATAACTGCTATGGTACTTGAATAGTGAGTATTCAAAGGAGAACCCACAAGCACGTGTAGAGATATGAACAAAACAAGTGTTCCTAATCTTGTCTCTAAGATTAGCTTATATGGTGTACGATGATCAAGTTTTCCTGATCATGAACTTTGTATAAGTCAAGCAACTATGAGGGTATATTGTTGGGACAACAATAGTACTGAACCGACCCAAGTGTATGATCTTGCTAAGAGATAAATTGATGTTAATGAATTAGCTAAGTGATTATGAAGTTTTCGTTGGCTATCTCCCTATACCATGAGATCATCTAGTGACCGCACATCTTGATATTTATGCTTTGGTTGTCATCAACAGTCTACCGTAAAAGGAGATTATAACGGTGAATTTCGGGTATGACCTAAAGTGTGTAACTGAATTGAGAATATTCAAGAATGACCTCCATACGATGGAGAGATACATACTATGGGCCCTCTCAGTATCACCGATGCCAACCAATCGTCTGGCCAAACACAGTGTGATTTATCACAAGGACATCGGAGATACGAATGAGAAAAAAGAATGATATCGTACGACTTTACATGTGTAGTGATCGAATGGTTGATCACATAGTGCAAAGTGTCTCACCTCGTGATATCATTGTTGTCATGAAGCTAAGGGGATTAGCAAATGAGAAACATAGAAGGTTCCTTCATTATTCGTGAATACACAGGAGCCATCATGGCGTCCATGGCTCCGTTGTTGGTTATCTTTCGGAAGGTACTCCGGACATGTATATGCATTGCCGAACCTTCCGGGTCACACGCTTAAGCCGTGTCATTATTTTATTGAGAGTGTTTTGTAGTTGTAGTGATGTTTGATAGTGGTCAGATTTATTCCGATGTCTCAGGAACAACTCCGATGTCAATTGGAGGTGTTCTAGAGAAGTTATCATTAGAGGCATTTTATGTCGGTGAGAGGCTAAAAGCTTTTCGGGAGATTTATAGGTGTACATGAGATGTACCGGGATGTTAGAAAGTGTTCCTGGCATCGTTGGATATAGTCGATGATTTATATAAAGGGTCACGGGGTTCCGGAAGAGTTTCAGAGGAACCTCGGGAAAGGGGGTGGCACCGGAGGGGGGGCAAATGGGTGCCCTAGGGCTGCACCACGCTTGGTAGTTGATGCGTGTTAAGTTACACGTCCGTTGGGAACCCCAAGGTATGATGATGCAGCAGCAAGTTTTCCCTCAGTAAGAAACCAAGGTTTAATCGAACCAGTAGGAAGTCAAGGGTCTTCTGAAGGTTGTTGGTGGCTGAATGTGGCACGGCGCAACACCAGGGAATCAGCAGCAACGTGGAACCTGCACACAAGACAATCAAACTACTTTGCCCCAACGAAACAGTGAGGTTGTCAATCTCACCGGCTTGCTGAAAACAAAGGATTAAAAGTGTGGTGTGGAAAATGATATTTGCTTGCAGAGAATTAAAAAGAACAATGATTGCAGTTAGTTGTATTTCAGATGTAAAAGAATGGACCGGGTCCACAGTTCACTAGTGGTGTCTCTCCATAATAAAATACTAACATGCTGGGTAAACAAATTACAGCTGGGCAATTGACAAAATAGAGAGTGCATAACAATGCATATACAAGTCATGATGATCACTATGAGATTTACTTGGGCATTACGACAAAGTACACAGACCGCTATCCAGCATGCATCTGTGCCTAAATAGTCCACCTTCAGGTTAGCATCCGCACCCCTTCCAGTATTAAGTTGCAAGCAACAGACAATTGCATTAAGTATGGTGCATAATGTAAACAATACAAATATCCTTAGACAAAGCATTGCTGTTTTACCCCTAGTAGCAACAGCACATCCACAACCTTAGAACTTCTGTCACTGTCCCAGATTAAATGGAGGCATGAACCCACTATCTAGCATAAATACTCCCTCTTGGAGTTACAAGCATAAACTTGGCCAAAGCTTACACTAGCAACGGAGAGCATGCAAGATCATAAACAACATAGGCATGATAAATCAATAATCAACTTGACAATATTCATCGGATCCCAGCAAACACAACATGTAGCATTACAATAAGATGATCTTGATCATGATAGTCAGCTCACAAGATCTAAACATGATGGCACAAGAGGAGAAGACAACCATCTAGCTACTGCTATGGACCCATAGTCCAGGGGTGGACTACTCACACATCACTCCGGAGGAAGGCATGGCGATGTAGAGCCCTCCGGTGATGATTCCCCTCTCTGGCAGGGTGCCGGGAAGAGCTTCAGAACCCTCCCGAGCTAGGGTTGACGACGGCGGCGGCTCAGGAACTTTTCGTGGATGGAGGCTTGGGTGTTTAGGGTTTTCCCGAGAAAGGCAATTTATAGGCGAAGGGGCGATGTCGGTGGAGGTCCGAGGGCTCCTCACCACGTGGCGGCGCGCCAGGGGTGGGACCCGCGCCACCACATGGTGAGGGCGCCTCGGTGCCCCCCTTCGTCTCTCCTTCAGACTCCGTGTACGTGACAGAAAAATAGGACCTTGGCTTTTTGTTTCGTCCAATTCCGAGAATATTTCCAGAACAACTTTTCTGGAATCAAAAACAGCAGAAAAAGGAACTGGCACTGTGACATCTTGTTAATAGGTTAGTCCCAGAAAATGCATAAAAATGCTATAAAGTGTGAATAAAACATGTAGCAATTGACATAATATAAGCATGGAACATAAGAAATTATAGTTACGTTGGAGACGTATCAGTAGTGCAGCCGCATGGGCCCCAGGGCTCACCTAGGGCTGGCGCACCACCTCCCCCTTTATTCCATTTATTTGTTTTGTGGGATTTATTTTATCCGTATTTAAAGGAAGAGATAAAAGGAAAAATCGGAGGAGTATTGGGAAAGGACTCGTAGTTGGACTAGGAGTTCATCCGAGTTGGGCAAGGGGGTGCGTACGGCCTCCTAGGATCGGCGCACCAAAGCCTTGGGAAGCCTCTCCCTCTCCTCCCACTATGTAAACCCCCCCAACCCCGAGGGATTGAACACAACAATTGCTCAGGGTTTTTGAGGTGTCCTCTCCCAGGGCTTTTCTCTCTAGATCTCATGTGTTGAGAACTTCTCTACTATCATATAGATCTAATCTAGTTGATTAGATATAACACTACTACTACGCCGAAAGGTTTTCTCTCATCGTCGGCGTCGAGTCATAGACGGCGGAACGCTGACGGGTTGGCGTAGTGGACGCGTGGATACTAGAAGAGAGATTACACGCGTGATCCTTAGCGAGGGAGTCGGCGACATTCTCACCACCAGGCTTGGTCATGAGAATCTTCATCAGGCTTCACCGACATCGTCATCGACAAACGCCAACTTCCGCTATGGTGTTTGTAAGTACTAGATCTAGCATATTGGGTGCATCATATCTTCATAGATAGATCTTGGTGTTTGATACGTCCAAAACGTATCCACTTTTCCGAACACTTTTGCTATTGTTCTTCCTCTAATTTGTGTGATTTGAATGCAACTAACACGAACTAACGCTGTTTTCAGCAGAATTGCCTTGGTGTCTCGTTTTTGTGCAGAAATTCAAAGTTTTAGGAAAATTCCAGAAAAATTCCAGAAATTCTATTTTTCCAGAAGACCCACGGAGCCAGAAGATGAAGCGAGGAGGGTGCACAGGGGCACCACACGCACCCAGGGCGCGGGTGGGCCCTTGCCGCGCCCAGTGGTGGTGTGGCCCCCCTGTGTGGCCCCCAGCGCTCCCCTTCGGACTACATAAAGCCTCTGACCTAAAAACTTCGGGGGGATCGACGCTTTTTCCAGAAACCTTCCAGAGCTCCGCCGCCATCGAAAACCCTATTTCGGGATCAGAAACTCCGTTCTGGCACCTGATGTCTACGCACGCTTCTATTCTTGTAGACAGTGTTGGGCCTCCAAGTGCAGAGGTTTGTAGAACAGCAGCAAGTTTCCCTTAAGTGAATCACCCAAGGTTTCGAACTCAGGGAGGTAGAGGTCAAAGATATCCCTCTCAAGCAACCCTGCAATTAAGATACAAGAAGTATCTTGTGTCCCCAACACACCTAATACACTTGTCAGATGTATATGTGCACTAGTTCGGCGAAGAGATAGTGAAATACAAGTAATATGGATGATTATAAGTGGTAATTGCAATCTGAAATAAAAATGGCAGCAAGCAAACATGTAGCAGAACTGGTTGTAAACGGTGTTTCAATGCTTAGAAACAAGGCCTAGGGATCATACTTTCACTAGTGGACACTCTCAACAATAATAATATAATTGAATACATAGATATTTCCTCTTCACTATGCTACTCTGAGTTATTCTCTCGTTGGATAACGAACACCAATCCACTGCGTAGGGCTATAAAAGCACACCTTAAAATCGCATTCCCATGTCTAGTTAGCCCCACACTGTCAACTTGAGCGCCCGAGAAGGTACTAGACAAACACCGCAATTTCATAGAGACATCCAACGCAAATAATAACTCATGATAAGTATTCCTGTTATCTTTAGCCTAAGAGCCACACACGGGGCGCACACTGTCAACTTCGCACCGTGGACAAAGGTGACTCCGGAGATTACATTAATAAACCACTTGAGTAGCATATAAGATAATGAAGAGTACATTTATGGATTCAACTAGATTACAAAGCTCATGATCACATAAAGATCACACCATGGGAGAGAGAGATAAACCACATAGCTACCGGTAGAGCCCTCAGCCCCGAGGGAGAACTACTCCCTCCTCATCATGGGAGGCAGCAACGACGATGATGGAGGCGGTGGCGTCGATGGACATGGCTCCGGGGGCAATTCCCCGTCCCGGCAAGGTGCCGAAACAGAGACTTCTGTCCCCCGAAACGGAGTTTCGTGGCGGCGGAGCACGGAGATGTATTTGGGAGTTTCGTCAATTGTGTTAGGGTTTACTCCGCGGGGGCTATTTATGGTCCAAAGGGCAGCTTCAGAAGGTTCCCGAGGCCACCACACGTGGCCTCGGCGCGGCCAGATTTAAATCTGGGCCAGCCGACTTGTCGGGCCTCTCCAGGCCGCATACGAACTCCGATGGAGATGAACCTTTTGTATAACACGTGCGGCGGAAAATTCCCGGCAACTTTCGCGACTAGACTTTTTCCATTTGACGTCGTCTTCAGGCCGAACGTGACGATCTTTGAAAATAGTTTTCAGACAGATTTCTAGAAAGTCTCAATTCGACTCCAATACGGTTTCCTTTGCCCAATTTTGATAATTTCTACACATCAAAGTGTAAAACAAGAACATTATGCACTTTGGCAACTATTAGTAGGTTAGTCCAATAAATGTCATAATATGATATAAAGTGCATATAAAACATGTGACAATTGATATAAAACATGCATGGAACATCAAAAATTAAAGATACGTTTGAGACGTATCAGCACCCTGTCGGGACGGGAATTGGAGGAGATCATCGCCATCATCATCACCGCCACCTCTCCATCGACCATCCATGACTCCCCCATCCATGTGTGAGTAATTCCCCGCTGTAGGCTGAGGGGATGGTAGGGATTGGATGAGATCATTCATGTAATAGTTGTGAGATTTGTTAGGGCTTGGTGCCTAGTATCCATCGGTAGTACTTTATGTCATTGTTGCAACTTATTATGCTTAATGCTTGTCACTTAGGGCCCGAGTGCCATGATCTCAGATCTGAACATGTTATTGAATCATGAGAATAATTATTGTTTTGGATCATATCTATAAGTTGTATACACACGTCACTGTCCGGAACCCGAGGCCCCAAAGTGACAGAAATTGGGATAACCGGAGGGGATGGTTGCGACGTGAGGATCACATGTGTTCACGGAGTGTTAATGCTTTGCTCCGGTGCTTTATTAAAAGGAGCACCTTAATTACCAGTAGTTTCCCTTGAGGCCCCGCTGCAAACGGGCTGGTAGGACAAAAGATGTTGTGCAAGTTTCTCATTGCGAGCACGTACGACTAAATACGGAACACATGCTTATGATTGATTATTACTTGGATACCTTATTATTTTATATCTGCAATTGCCCTATGTATGACTATTTCATGAATTATCTCATCCATGCAGCGCCCGTTCATCCATCCCTATGCCTACAGTATTTTAATCCTGCTGTCTACTGCAATTATTACTGCTGTCTTTATTTTACTGCTGCTATTATTTCACTACTGCTACTGTCATAAAACTGTTGCTACTGATAAACTGTGTCGAGCAAGTCTACTTCCAGGTGCAGCTGAACTGACAAATCATCTGTCAAGGCTTATAAATATTCTTTGGCTCCCCTTGTGTCGAATCAATAAATTTGGGTTTTACTTCCCTCGAAGACTGTTGCGATCCCCTATACTTGTGGGTCATCAAGACTATTTTCTGGCGCCGTTGCCGGGGAGCATAGCTCTATTTATAAGCTCACCAGGGAGTCATACTGCTCGCTGCAATTCATTCATCATGGGTAAACCTCGTGATGATAAGGTTCGTATTTGCCATCCACTACAAGGAGAGGTACAACTCTGAACACTTCTGCTGCTCTTGATTCACCGTCTGTTATAAGTCAACTTGTCACACCACCACATGCACATGCTTCACGTGCTGCTACTTCTGCTGAATCTGAGAATGTTTCTGATGAATTTGATGATGCTTCTACTGTGCTTGATGAAAGAGGTTCACTAGGTCCTTTTCTAGATGCTACAATTGCTAAATCTAAACAACTTGAAAATACTGAAACACCTAATGAAACTCCTGTTACACCTGCTTATTCACCTGAAACAAGAGAAACTACTAGTGATGATCTTGAGGAAACTTATGTTGAACTTGATGATGACTTTATTGATGAATGCATGAATTGTGATACCTCTAAAGATGTTAATGCTATTAAAAATCTTCTTCAAAGACGTGCTGTCAACTATAAACTTTCTCCTGATGCTAAATTTGCTACATCTCCCATAAATATAAAAGATAAAGATTATGATTTCTCTGTGGACTTGTCTTTTATAACTATTGCTGAGAAAGAACCTTTTCGAGGAACTGAAAATGAAAGTGCTGTAGAACATATGAACACTCTCTCTACTCTGAGTAGTTTGTTTTCTGATGATATTAAGAAACGCAGTTACTTTGTTACTAAAATTTTCCCTTTCTCATTGAAAGATGAAGCTAAAACTTGGTTTAATGATTTATCTCCTGGATCTATTGAGAGCCCGATGGGTTTAGTCAATGCTTTCTTTCAGAAATATTTTCCTGCTAGTGCTCAACATGTGCTTTACAGAAAATCTTTAACTTTAAGCAAAATGAGGGAGAGAAAATGCCTGAATCTTGGGCAAGGTTTTGTTCTTTACTTAGAGCTCGGCCTGGACATCAAAGCTAAAAATGAACTTCTTGATATATTTTATAATGGACTAACTGTTGAATCTAGGACATACCTGGATAGTTGTGCTGGTTGTGTTTTCAGGAAAAGAACTCCAGATGAAGCCGAGGAATTATTGGCTAAGATAAGCCAAAATCATGATGATTGGACCCTGCCTGAACCAACTCCGGTACCTACGCCGAGGAAAAGAGGAGTGATTGAATTGAATGATGAAGAAATGAGAGAAGCCAAGAAATCTCTTAAGGAGAAAGGTATTAAATCTGAGATGTGAAAAATCTTCCACCTATAGAAGAATTGTGTAAGCCAATTCCTCACTCATCTACAGTTGAGGTACACTCTCTCCAACGCTTTGATGATAGAGATATCCCTTATTCTAAACCTCCTGATCAATGCTTAGATGAGTTTGATAATTTCATTGTTAAGCAAAACAATTTCAATTGGAGAATAGAAAATAGCTTCATAAAGAATTCTCATGTCATTAATCATTTGCATGATGTTTTGGAAAGAACTTCTAATGATGTTAAAATACTCATTAAACATTTTCATATGGTTCAAACTCAAATTGAGCAATTGACTAAAGTGCAAAAAGATTTGTTAGGTAATGCTTCTAGAGAAAATGATAAACATGCTTTTGGTATAGCAACTAGAGGTGGTGCTTCCACTCAGGATCCTTTATATCCTGAGGGACATCCTAAAAGAATTGAGCAAGATTCTCAACTAGTTAATGAAACTACTACCCTTCTAAGAAAAAGAAGAAGAAGAAACATAAACATGTTGAGGAATCTCCTGAACCTATTAAAGACAATGAGCATGTTAATAATCCAAATAGTATATCTATCTCTGATGCTGAAACTGAGAGTGGTAATGAACATGCTAATGATAAAGATAAGAATGATGCTTCTGATAAAGAGGAAAGTGAAGAGGAACCTGAAAAGCATTCTAAAAACAAAAAGTACACTAAAGAAGATTTTCTTGCTAAGAAACATGGTAATGAAAGAGAACCTTGGGTGCAAAAACAAATGCCTTTTCCTACTAAGAAACTTAAATCTAAGGAAGAAGAACATTATAACAAATTTTGTGAATGGATGAAACCTTTGTTTTTGCAAATTCCTTTGACTGATGCTATTAAGTTACCTCCCTATTCAAAGTACATGAAAGATATTGTCTCTAACAAGAGAAAGATTCCTAATGAAGAGATTTCTACCATGCTTGCTAATTATTCTTTCAATGGTAAGGTTCCAAAGAAGCTTGGAGATCCAGGTATACCAACTATTCCTTGCTCAATCAAAAATAACTATGTTAGAACTGCCTTATGTGATTTAGGTGCAGGGGTGAGTGTTATGCCTTTTTCTCTTTACAAGAGACTTTACTTGGAAAAATTGATACCAACTGATATATCTTTGCAAATGGCTGATAAATCTACTGCTGTTCCTGTTGGTATATGTGAAGATGTTCCTGTTCAAGTAACTAATAATTGCTTGATATTAACTGATTTTGTTGTGCTTGAAATGCCTGAAGATGATAATATGTCTATTATTCTTGGAAGACCTTTTCTTAATACTGCAGGGGCTGTTATTGATTGCAACAAAGGAAAGTGACTTTCCATGTTAATGACAAAGAGCATACTGTTTATTTTCCCAAGAAGCTGGACAAAATATTTGGAGTTAATACAATTACCAATATTAAAAGTATCAAAGTGGGAAGTATTGATTGCCCTATATATGAACTCATGAAGAACTTCGATATATTATGATTGGATCTATAGCTATACCATTTAAGGTAACATGATTGTTCAATGTGGTTTAATTCTTTTATGTCATATAAAATGTATTTGGTGGCAAGACTTGATCAACCTTGTTAACAAATATGTTTTACATGCATAAAATTGCTAAACAACATATTTTTCTTTCTCACTTTTGTTTTACCTACTGTTTTGCTACTGTAATTTGCAAAGTTAAGTAATGCTTGGTCTTTATGTAAATTCATTTTGTCTAGTTTTCATTGTTTAAAGTACCCAGAAAATGTCAGAAATAAAAGTTTTCAAAAAAATTGAAAAATATTCTAAGTCCTAGTTTTTAAAGAGGAACGTGGGAGTACCAGAGGATGACCAGGGGGACCCACCAGGCCACCACACGCCCCCACGGCGCGGTGGAGGGCAGGCCGCGCCCTGCCCTGGTGTGGGGTCCACCTGGCCCTCCTCTCACTCATCTCTCCCCACTCCTTTCTCTCTCCCGACCATACACACCACCATTGCTCAAACTCGTGTTCTTGCTGCTCTTGCTCGAAATTTTTCGATCTACTTGCTCAGCCCATCTTTGCTGCTGAAATTTGGATCAATTGCTCTCCGGTATGTGACTCCTCCGATTATCCAAATAGAATTTTGTTTAGTTGCTTATATCTTTAGCATTTTGGTACTGTAGGTGACATGTTATTAGAGCTTGCATGCTTGTTCTTGTTTAGATTAACTAGTTTTGATGCATGTTTAGTCCCTAGTAAGTCTCCCTAGTGTTTCCTTGATTTAACCACTCCAAAATTATTTTTTATGAGGTTTGTTTAAAATTTCAGAAAAGGAAGATGGATAAACACACTTATGGAGAAATCTTTGAAGGCAAACACCATCCTCCTCAAGGCAAACAAGGGCTTCAAGATCAAGAGGTGCACCTAGGCCATCATACAATGAGGATCTTTTGGCACCAGAATCGGTGAAGAGGAAGATGATGGTGTTCCTCATCCATCTATTTTTCCATGCTTTAACTTTATGAGAGATGCAGGGATTTATGATGACTTCATAAGGATGATTAACAATGTTGGTTTGATGGAATTTATGCAGGATGAGAGGCCACAATATGCTAACCTCACTAAGATTTTTGTTGAAAGCTTTAAGTTTAATAACTCTACTTTTAACCCCACTGTTGAGTTTAAGATTTATGATCGTGCATGCAACATGGACTTGAAAAGATTTTGCAGGGTCATAGGTGTTGCTCCATCTGGGACAGCGAGAAAGATCAGAGCAGAGCCGCCGAGTTGTGGATCTTTACCATGAGCTGAGCTATGATGATCTCCGTAGAGTGCAGCGTGGTAAGATAAGGAACATTCAATTTCCAGCCATCAGGTACTTCACATATTATCTTGCCACGAGTGTGCTTGCTAGAGAGAACACTAGTAATATTTCTTGCTATCATCTAGCTTTTCTTGCTCATGCACTTAAAAATAATAAAACCTACAACCTTGGTGCCTTGATTGCTCGCCGCCTTGCCGCCAAAGGTCCCATTTTGGAGGCATTATTGCTGCACGTGTTTTAGCTGATCTTGGTCTTCCTGCTGATCCTTCTGATGAATTGTTGATTCCAGAAAGACTTGATCTTGCCGCCATGAAACTTCATGATTTTGTTACTAATAATTCATCTACTGGACATTTGATGTATAGAGTTGTTTTTGCTAATGGACCTGAGCTAGAGGTCCGGCTTCCACAGCCTAGTTTGTTCAGTGTTTTCAGGGGTCCTCTATCATATTCGAGGGAGGATTTGGACAACCACCTCGGTGCACCGGATTTCCATTTACAGCACTACCCTGAGGACCGACAGGAGACCTTCGTGGCACCCCCTGAGGACTACACCGTGTACTACGGTGGTGCATCCTCGAGCTTTCACTCGGACGAGGAACCCTCTCGTCACACACTGAGGGCGCGCCAAGCTGGCAGCCATGGGGATGATTGTCTCCCACTTAGGCCAAAAGCCTAAGCTTGGGGGGAGGTATGCCGACAAGTTCACTCATTTTATCATATTCATATCATGTCGGTACTTTGTATATCCATGTTTTAGTTTGTTTCTTTTCTTTTGTTTCTTGTGTCCATTTCATTTTCGCAAAACACCAAAAGACCAAAAATATTTCCTTTATTTCTCTTGCTTTTGAATTTGTAGTGCTAGTTTACTTTATTTTTCGTTTTGGTTGTTATTCAAAAATCCAAAAAGATTTTGCTTTGTTTGCTTGTTTCTTTCTATGCTTGCTTTAATTCGAAAACCCAAAAATATTTGTTGTTCTTCTGCCGTTTTGTATAGTTGTTTCAGGAGTTCGAAAAATTTCCGTGGTTCCACTTGGACTTGGTTATCATTTCACATCATTCAAGCCACACAAGTGAAAAGCAATAATGACGACTTACGACAATTCGGATGTGGTAAAAGGCTGGTATGAACTCTATTTGTTTTTCATTTTTGTAAATATGCCTACTCATGTGAACATGCTTAGCTATCATGGTAGTGGTTATGTTATTTAATGATTACTTAGTAGTTCATGTCTTCTTATGACCAGTACCAAATTGCTAATAGCGAATAACATGTCATATAGATATTTACATGCATTGTTCTATTCGTAAAACGGTATGGCAGGCTGGTATCCTCCTCTGAATAATTCACTTGATTCGACTTGGCACATGCTCACACATGTTATGACTGAAAAATAAAGTCAATTAAGCCTTGATGATCTATTTTGCCTCAGAGTTTTAGTATCATTTTATGCCTCCGTTAATTTTATTTTGTCGCAAGCATGATTATGACCGTTATCGCTCTCGTGGTTGTCGCTTCCCAGTCTATTGCTAGCCTTCACTTGTACTGAGCGGGAATGCTGCTCGTGCATCCAAATCCTTTAAACCAAGTTATCCCAAAGAGTCCACCAAAAATCCTATGCATGGTATTTCAAGCCATTCCAAGTAAATTTGCATGTGCTACCTTTAAAACTTTCAAAATATTTCCCTTTTTGTGTCAATGTTTACTAGCTCATGAGGAATTAGTGTGGTTATTCTTTATTCTATTTGTCAAATGGACTTTTACACCTGGACTAGTGGCATATACATCCGCTTATCCAATAACTTGCAAAAAGAGCTGGCAACGGGGTGCCCAGTCCCAATTAATTACAACTTTAACCAATTAATTCTCTTCACACTTTTGCCCTGATTCATCAGTAAGCAATGACAAACAGTGAAATACCTGAATGTGTGTAAACCAAAGAGAAAGAGGGATGATCTGCCTTGCTGGTAGAAATAACGTCCTTCATGGGAGCCGCTCTTAAAAGTCCGTTTGACAGGTAGAATACTGTTCTCACCCGCTACCATTCGTTGACAATTAACAAACACCTCTCAAAACATTTTTACCTCTGTTTTTAAAATAAAAAGCTCTAGCACGTGTTAATCCCTGCTTCCCTCTGCGAAGGGCCAATCTTTTATTTTTATGTTGAGTCACCATCCTTTCTTTGAGCACCTCTTCGAGAGCATAACTGTCGTTCTTAGTGTAATGTGCTTGTCCCAGGATACGATTAATTGAGGTATAACTATGATACTCTTATCTTTGATATTTTATATCTAGTCTTCACTTGAACTTCAGAGGTGCCTTGGCATTTATGTTTTGCCCTTCAAACAAAGGCAAGCGAGATACCACTTTGTCATATCTTTTTACGAACATTGCAATTCTTGTGGATAGATATATGCTATGTTATTCATTCTTAGTACTTTGGTATCTTTTCATGATTTGCATAACTACTAGGTGTCATTATTTGCATGGTTCCTATTATGAATTGTCTAAGTAATTGATCATATAGTAGGCATGTATACATCATATGAAGCAAATGTGTTCGTAAAAGTTTCTTTTATCGCACTCAGTTGTTAACTGAATTGCTTGAGGACAAGCAATAAGCTAAGCTTGGGGGGAGTTGATACGTCCAAAACGTATCTACTTTTCCGAACACTTTTGCTATTGTTTTCCTCTAATTTGTGTGATTTGAATGCAACTAACACGGACTAACGCTGTTTTCAGCAGAATTGCCTTGGTGTCTCGTTTTTGTGCAGAAAGTCAAAGTTTTAGGAAAATTCCAGAAAAATTCCAGAAATTCTATTTTTCCAGAAGACCCACGGAGCCAGAAGACGAAGCGAGGAGGGTGCACAGGGGCACCACACGCACCCAGGGCGCGGGTGGGCCCTTGCCGCGCCCAGGGGTGGTGTGGCCCCCTGTGTGGCCCCCAGCGCTCCCCTTCGGACTACTTAAAGCCTCTGACCTAAAAACTTCGGGGGATCGACGCTTTTTCCAGAAACCTTCCAGAGCTCCGCCGCCATCGAAAACCCTATTTCGGGGATCAGAAACTCCGTTCTGGCACCCTGCCGGGACGGGGAATTGGAGGAGATCATCGCCATCATCATCACCGCCACCTCTCCATCGACCATCCATGACTCCCCCATCCATGTGTGAGTAATTCCCCGCTGTAGGCTGAGGGGATGGTAGGGATTGGATGAGATCATTCATGTAATAGTTGTGAGATTTGTTAGGGCTTGGTGCCTAGTATCCATCGGTAGTACTTTATGTCATTGTTGCAACTTATTATGCTTAATGCTTGTCACTTAGGGCCCGAGTGCCATGATCTCAGATCTGAACATGTTATTGAATCATGAGAATAATTATTGTTTTGGATCATATCTATAAGTTGTATACACACGTCACTGTCCGGAACCCGAGGCCCCAAAGTGACAGAAATTGGGATAACCGGAGGGGATGGTTGCGACGTGAGGATCACATGTGTTCACGGAGTGTTAATGCTTTGCTCCGGTGCTTTATTAAAAGGAGCACCTTAATTACCAGTAGTTTCCCTTGAGGCCCCGCTGCAAACGGGCTGGTAGGACAAAAGATGTTGTGCAAGTTTCTCATTGCGAGCACGTACGACTAAATACGGAACACATGCTTATGATTGATTATTACTTGGATACCTTATTATTTTTATCTGCAATTGCCCTATGTATGACTATTTCATGAATTATCTCATCCATGCAGCGCCCGTTCATCCATCCCTATGCCTACAGTATTTTAATCCTGCTGTCTACTGCAATTATTACTGCTGTCTTTATTTTACTGCTGCTATTATTTCACTACTGCTACTGTCATAAAACTGTTGCTACTGATAAACTGTGTCGAGCAAGTCTACTTCCAGGTGCAGCTGAACTGACAAATCATCTGTCAAGGCTTATAAATATTCTTTGGCTCCCCTTGTGTCGAATCAATAAATTTGGTTTTTACTTCCCTCGAAGACTGTTGCGATCCCCTATACTTGTGGGTCATCAGTGTTTACGTAGGACGGAATTTTTTTAAATTCCTGCACGTAACCCTTGAGTCGTAAGGTAGTGCCCGAGGTGCACACACGGGCTGCGTGCACGTTCTGGGCCACGCACCAAGCCCTCGTGAGCTCCTGGTTTCCCTCCCGTGGTCCAGCTTCTGGCTCCGTGGCTTATTTCCCCCTAAAGAAATTTGGTATTTATTTTCAGATTTTTTCGAGAAAGTTTATTTTTCTCATTTTCCTGTAATGCATAGACAAATAAACAGAAACTAACACTGGGCACTGGATTAATGGGTAGTACAATAAAATGCTATAAAACCATAGTAAAACATGTAGCAATGATATAAAAGTAGCATGAAAGAATAAAAAAATTATAGGTATGGTTTTGGATGTATCAACATCCCCAAGCTTAATTCCTGCTCGTCCTCGAGTAGGTAAATTATAAACAAAATAAAATTTTGAGGTTGAATGCTACCAAACATGATCTTGATCAGGTAATGTAAAACATATGAGCTAAGATAAAATGATTCAAATCAGTTGTATGTAGTTGACATCAAACAAACAATCATCAAACCATATAGATAATCAACTTAAAACCTTTTTTGGATCTGTTGGAGACATGAAAACTTTACACAAAGATTAGAAAAAAGAAAGTCAAATTATGTCTCAAATGTTGAAAGGATCGGTATGGCCACCTAGAGGGGGGTGAATAGGTGCTACTCAATTTTTAGCTCTTTTTTGAGTTTAGGCTTGACACAAAGGTAAATTCTCTAGATATGCAACTATGGTGAATTTACCTATATGACAAGTTAACACAAGACTAAGCAAGAAACAAGTAAGAACTAACGAGTAAGCAGTAACCAAACGGGAAGCACGCGCAGACAAGGATGTATTCCCGAGTTCCTCCTTTTTAGGGGAGTACGTCTCGTTGGAGGGGTGTGAGTTTCAAACTCAAACGCCACAAATGGCCTCACCCTATTCTCCGATGAACCTTGCCCAAAAGCTCGATTCACCTTTCACTATCACAATCCTTAAAGGCGGAATCCGGAGCCCTTACAACAAACTTGAGGCTCAACCCACAAAAGGATTGGGGGCTCCCAAGCACCACAACACCTGCCACACAAAAGTAGCAAGCAAGTGAGTACAACAAGATGCCTAGGTTTTCGTAGTGGAAACCCTAGGCCCAAATCCCTCAAGTGAATGAGGGGGAAATGAAAAACGGTTTGGTGAAGTTGTAGATCAGGCTCTTCTCCTTCAATCCTCAAAATATCAACAAGTTTGTTTGGAGGGATTGGGAGATCTAGGTTGGTGAAGCTTTCAACAATTGAGGAGAGAGAATCTAGAATGCTTGTAGCAGCTGGAGGAAGGTGGAGGGGTATTTATACCCCTCTCGAAATCTGCCCGTTGGAGTCTCTATCCGCAGCCACTTAACCCGGAACTTCGATCCTTGGGGGCAGAACTTCCGGTAGAACTTCCGGCAGAAGTTTCGGCCAAGGTCCAGTGCAGAATGCACAAAAGGACTTAGCCGTTTTCGAGGTCCAGCCGCCATCTCGGGAACTTCTACGGACGGAACTTCCGTCCCGCACAGGAACTTTCGGCCTCTCCACCGGAACTTCCGGCCTTGGTACTTCTGAAAGCTTCTTTCTTCTATCTTTTCCCTTTTTGCTAAACAAGCAAACCTGCTGTGTTCTAAAGTATCATCTGCACCTGACAAGCACTTAACACACAGTAAGAAACTATTTGTGTTGTCATAATCATCAAAACATGATTTAGAGAAAACATGCTCTTTCAAATGTAAAATCATCAGTACCACTACTAAGCATCAAACAAATCTTATTGTGGCAAAGCCAAAATTAAGTCAAGTAATTCTAACATACTCTCCCCGCATCAACTGTTTCGATATTAACGCAACTCTTAAGTGCGAGCCTTGGTCTTAGCACCATGATATTATGGCAAATGGAATATTAATTAATGGAGATTTGGAAGAAAAAAAGAAAAAAGGCTCAAACAACTGCAAGTGATCATTTGATAAGAGGAAGTCTTATAATCGAAACTATTAGAGGAGTAGTGATTTGCCACGCAACAGATGTACTAGAGCTATAACTAACTGTATGAAAGCTCTCCAATGAAATTAGTGGGGATGCATCCAATTTGCTTGATTAAGACCTAGAGCATTTGAGGAAACTCATCATTGGAATATACAAGCCAAGTTATATAATGTAAAAATCCCCATCTAGCTAGTGAAAACAATAAGTATATGAAAACCCTATGTATGAAAGTTAGTGCTCACATGACACAAGTGTGGATAAAGGACAGTAATGCTTCCCCCTCTCTCTTTTTCATTTCTTATTTATTTATATTTTTCAATTATTTTTATTCGGCCTCCTTGGCAACTTTTATCTTTTTAGACATGAAGGGACAACATCATAATGAATAAACACACAATTTTACAATACTCATAAATCAAACAAACTAAATACATTATGTATAAGTGAATGCCTCTGTCGGTGTACCAGGATGTGCGATGATCTAGCGTAACATGGAAAAAATGAACAAGGTATGGTCTAGATAGTGTTTGATCTTGATGCGTAACTAGGATGTTATTCTCACGGAATTTTTTCTCAAAAGCGTTGTGAGAAATATCACTAGACCAGTGCAGATGGACAAGGTATCAGGACCAGTAGAGCTCGGGAGGCAAAAATATTTGCCCCTTAACAAGCATTTTTTTTTAGAAACAACTCGAAATATCTCACTGCAATACTCATAAATAATAGGTGCTTGAGAACTAATTATTGAGAGGAATCAAGTGTTGTAATGGATTCGTTTAGATTTTTATAACACTGTCATTTGTAGAATTCATCATCTTGAAATTCTTCATATATTTTCGAGTGTTAGAACGTCCTTGTATGGTGTTGATGGTCTTGATCTTGATGTGCTGAGACACCCCCCCCCCCCCCCCCCCCCACACACACACAACCCAAACACTGTGGGGAAATAAGGAAAAAATGATCGTGCAATGATTACTGTCTCCTTTATTATTTATAAAAAATTAAAAGGATAAAACTCATAATTGAGTTTAAAGAAAAATAAAATATGCCTTGTACACTTCCTTTAAAACTTTGGTGAGGAAAATAGGAGGTATGAAATATAATCTTGTGTATACATTACCTCATTAAAAAGTTTTTATAAGAATCTGGGTAAACTCGTAAAGTGAAAAAGTGAAATATGATCTGCCACTGAAAACTCTTTTGAAACCCGTTGAAAAAATATAAGAAACAAGGATAGGACATATATAAGCACTATTTATATTTTATGATAAACCATTAGAAAAAAACTCATTAAGGGACATCGTCAACAGGTAATAATTTGAGACTCATTTGGGAAGTTTGCAGATCTCAAAATTCTCTCTCTATGAAAATAATTATGAAATACTCCTATAAAATTTGGCAAAGACATTGTGTACGGCGTGCCGGTGTGCGTACACATCTCGTAACTTGGTGGCCCGTGGGGTCCACCCTGCTCCTCCGTCTTTCCGCGGGCCCGAGGGCTTAAAAGCGTTTTGCGCCTTGTCGCTCTCCGCGTGATCATTTCCCGACGACCAAGCGAGCGCCTTCTCAATGGCGCCAATCTCGTGCCGCTACCTCTCCTCGCAGCTCTCCTCGCTCCCCCACCGCGGCACCGCCGCCACCACCACCACCCACACAAATCTCCTTCCGGCGAGCTCAATCCCCACGCGGACCACTCACCAGCAGCAAAAGATCACAGCTCCCCTCCGCGGCCACGAGGGACGACGCGGTTGCCTCCCTCGTCGGCCAGCTCAAGCACAACGTCAGCGAGGAAGAAGACGAGCTGTACCTCCCCGAAGATGCGCCATTCCGCGGAGCACAGAAGAAGCACGAGGACGAGCTGGCCTCGCGGTGGCGCGAGATCCACGGCCGCGACGACTGGGTGGGGCTCCTGGACCCGATGGACCCGCTCCTCCGCTCGGAGCTCATCCGGTACGGCGAGCTGGCGCAGGCCTGCTACGACGCCTTCGACTACGACCTGTCATCCCGGTACTGCGGCAGCTGCAAGTACCCTCGGCGCGCCTTCTTCGACCGGCTCGGCATGCCGGACGCGGCGCGGGGGTACGCCGTGACCCGGTACCTGTACGCGACCTCCAACTTCCGGTTCCCCAACTTCTTCTCCCAGCAGAAGAAGTCCCGGGCCGACGCCAAGGTGTGGAGCCAGCGCGCTAACTGGATCGGGTACGTGGCGGTGTCCACCGACGAGGAGTCGGCGCGGCTGGGGCGGCGCGACGTGGCCATCGCGTGGCGCGGCACCATCACCCGCCTCGAGTGGGTGTCGGACCTGATGGACTACCTCCGGCCCGTCGCCGACGAGGGCATCCCGTGCCCGGACCCGGAGGTGAAGGTGGAGTCCGGGTTCGTGGACCTGTACACCGACAAGGACCCCTCGTGCCGCTTCTGCAAGTACTCCGCCCGCGAGCAGGTGCTCCTCGAGGTCCGCAAGCTCGTGGGCCACTACGCCGCGCTCGGCGAGGAGGTGAGCATCAGCGTCACCGGGCACAGCCTCGGCAGCTCCCTCGCCATCCTCAGCGCCTACGACATCGCCGAGTCCGACGCCAACCTCTATGAGTCCGGCGGCAAGGCGCAGAGGGCGGCGGTGTGCGTGTACTCCTTCTCCGGGCCGAGGGTGGGGAACGGGCGGTTCAGGGAGCGGTTCGAGGGAGAGCTCGGGGTGAAGGCGCTGCGGGTGGTGAACGTGCACGACAACGTGACGCGGATGCCGGGGATCTTCCTCAACGAGGGGATGCCGGAGTTGGTGCGGCGGGTGGCGGAGGGGCTGCGCATGCCGTGGTGCTACAGCCATGTCGGCGTGGAGCTTGTCCTCGACCACAAGCGCTCGCCGTTCCTCAAGGACACGCTCGACCCCGGGTGCTCCCACAACCTCGAGGCGCACCTGCACCTGCTCGACGGGTACGTTCATCAACTCCACGTCGGCATCCGCCGATCGATCGACTTCGATATTTCTCCCGTCGATCCTGTTTCCAAAATAATAATTGCTCTCCCTGTCACGTTGGTACCAACTAATAGTGACGTGGCTCAAGTATAGAAGTAAAACTTAAAATTGGTGCTAGCTCTCACGACGTAGGCTTGAGCTAATTGAGGCCACTAGGCCAGTAAACGTATACATCTATACTACATTGGGAGGCAGTCAAATCATATAATTGGCGTCTAGGCTACGTGTCTGCATTTTTGTTTTGCTTAAACTATTACGTTTGGATCGGGACAGACGATATTATTCTAGTCATGTCTATCACTATCTACGTGGGACAGATCAACCATGCCGAGCCGTACATGCATGGGCAAATGATACGATCTTGGTTTGTTGGGGTCACTGATCTCCATTTATACCCACTAATTAATACCCGTACGTCCAAAACTACCACGGCTTACTTACACAACACAAGTGATTAATAAACTATTACAGACAATACGACAATATCTATGTAGTATTAGTGTACATTTTTAAGGGACGCTGGGTCGTGTGTGAATCTGATATATGCGGTGGGGTTTAGTCAAATAGGACCGATGCTTAGCGTACGTAATGCTCAACTTAATTATGCATCATGTCCATTTGAAATACTCATATTCCACTGTCATGTGCATGTCGTGATCAAGACAGCGAAGCCGAAGGTGTGGGAACCCGATTGAGAATTGAGATTCCCTATATAGGCCCCCTTCTTTTCAGCTTATTTTTCAGATTCTTCCAGAAGCTACCCTCCATCAGCTTCTTTCAGAATCTCGTTTTTTAAATTTGTTTAAACTTCTAAATTTTTCTTCCCAATACTTATTTAGAAGTTTAAACAAATTTAAAAAACGAGATTCTGCGAGAAACTGATGGAGGATAGATTTGGCAGAATCTGAAAAATAAGCTGAAAAGAAGGGGCCATAGCTGACTTTGGGCAGACGACCGGGACCATTACAGTAAAGCTTTAAGACGGACCAGATCGCAGCCCTAGCTCACACTTAAACGTGTTGCACCAAGCCACCAACCAACTGTAAAACATACTGTATCGAAACATGATGCGGTCAGAGTAATGTCAGGTCAAATTTAATATTGCGTACTCAGCAATTAATAAAACCGATTCTCTGGCGTACTACTGTACAGAGGAACCCTTCATAGTTCAAAGTTCATACTACCAACCGCATCGTTGTCAATGAACAATCACCATCAACTACTCTGATTTGAATGGTGAATCCTGAATCTGAATTTGCTGCTGCAGGTACCATGGCAGCGGGGAGCGGTTCGTGCTGGCGAGCGGGCGAGACCCGGCGCTAGTGAACAAGGCGTCCGACTTCCTCAAGGACCACCACTGCGTGCCACCCTTCTGGCGCCAGGACGAGAACAAGGGCATGGTCCGCGCCCCCGACGGCCGCTGGATCCAGCCCGACCGCCGGGGACACCTTGACGACGACCACCACCACGACGGTGACGACCACCGTGGCCACTTCCGTCTCTTCCGTTAGGCTTTGAGGTGATCAACGTGAGTAGCTAGAAGCCAATAATTCTGATGTGAAGCGCAGTGTGATGTGATTATCGAGCCTTGTGTGTTGATGTTGTGCGTCGATGGCAACATGTGCGTGTAGATGGAAATGGATAAGAGTAAAACATGCATTGCATATATGCCTTTTCAGCGCAGAATTGCGATACTGGCTGTGCTGCACTTTACGCCAACTGAGCAGGTATACCTCGTCGGTATAACTAGCGACACTTAAATAGGATCAGAGGGACTATGACTTTTCATTTGTTCTCGCTTCTCGGGAATCGCTTCTCCTTTTTCTTCTATCTCTCTTGCGAATTTAGCCGCTTTTCCTAATTTATGATTTTTCTATACAAAACTAAGAGAAAAACAAAACTAAAAGCATAAGCCTAAAAGAATAAAAAAAAAGTGACTAAAAGACGATATTAGAGTTCCTGGAGGCGGGGCACACAAAAATAACTAGTGTAGGCTCTCTAAAAAAATTCATGCATGTACAAATCCGGAGGGGGGGGGGGGGGGGGGGGGGTCCCCCCCCTAACATGCACTAAGTGCTCCTACTTGCTACGCTATTTTCCCTGCTGACTACTTGGTCTTATTTACACTTTTGACTAGTGGAATTTGGCGCGGCGGCACGCCGCACCCGTTGTAATTCAAAATGTTGAAATCCGTCGGAATTTTTTGTCTAGAGTATGTCCAAATAAGACCATTCTGCTATCGTTCCATATTCACTGCAAGGAACAAATAATTGAGGCCAATGATAGAACTGAGCATGAGAAGAGCTACATGTAAAGTATCAGGTGAAGTCATGTAAAATGTAGCTACACTGAACTGTATGACCTTCTTAAATTGCTCAAAGCTATGTAAAATGTAATAAGCATATTTCACATCTTGATGTGTAGTTACTTCCCACTCTTTGCTTAGCATACGCAAATGTTTGAAGAGACACTATAGCATGAAAATCCGTAAAAATAAAAGCATATGCTGCTACATTCTGAAGAAAAAAATGCATTGCGCATGGTACAGTCACCACCTATTGTAGAATCAGCTTACCTTTAATATAAAAAACAGCGAATAAATATGTCGTTTCAATCACCTGAGAGAGTATCATGGCTTGATCAGAAACCTTCTATGTCAGAAATCAATCATCTGAGAGAGCATCATCTGAAAGAGCATCATATGTTGTAAACACAAATGTTTGATCTGATTTTACAATAGGTGTAGAAGCATCTCATTTGACCAGAAACCCCATAGCTAAGGCACGCCATCATGGCCTACATGTCCAAATAACACCAAACGAAGTAAATGTACTGGAAAGCGAAGGTCGATGATAATAGAATGTAGCATACATAAGGTAAGCAGGGCTTTCAATCAAAGAAAACAGCTGATGCTGAACCTAGGTGGCAGTTTTTGTAGGAAATTTGAATAACTTTAATGCGGTTATTTGGAATTCAGAAATTGGGCTATATCTCCGATAACAAAGTGGGTTCTCCCAATCATAGATCCTGATAAAAATCCAAAGGTGCTTGAGGAAAGCATGTCATATACTTGTCTGTTGAAAAAAAAATCAAGAGAAGCAGAGTTGTGGTCATTTATACATATACTTAACTTAGAATGAAATGCTATGAACTATGGATAATCAAGGGCATGATAAATCTAAATTATATCGCAGGATGATATAAAGCTAAGCGGGTACTAAAAAAGGGACAAACTACTCTTAAATCCAGATCACTTGTATCATGGCGCAAAAGCATTACAACTCGATAAATCTTGCGGTTTTGAATACAAATATATCGGATAGCATAATACATATCAAAGAAGTATAAATCCTACTGGTTACACAAAATGAATTTCATTGATTTCCTTTTGCCGAAAAATGCCCATGTGTACTAATTAGAATTGTCTTAGATTACATACTATAGCATAGTACCGTTGTTACATAGACATATGTAGAAGTTTTTTGATCTTTTTTAACCCTTTTGGTTCTGATACCCTTGTAAATATCTTGTAAATACTTGTACAGTTGGATTGAGAAAATAGAAAATTGCAGTGGGAGCCTTTCCCACTGTTTCGCTTCAAAAAGCATAGTACCATTGTTCAGGAGGATGGAAGTTAGAAGTAGCAACAGTACTACCTATATTTTTCTCAATGGAAGTCGAATGTATAAGAGGTGAGTATTGCTTCTTGATGACCATATGTTTTCTCTATCAAGCTTAATTACTACCTTGGCTCCTTCTATTTGATATGCTATCTGAGATGGTGTCGAGTATATCTTGTTAAAAAAGATTCAAAGCAGCAAATATATTGACGTAGGCACTTGTGACATGAGGAAGGAACATGTAAAGGAGAGCACAGAACAATGAAACATCATACTTATATGGCGTACTATAGTGACAAACATAAAAAATAAAGAATGGTTTAAGATTGCATAAGCATTAGAAATTGCAACGTGCCGGTATGTATGACATGTCTCCACCCTAATGTATAAGTACTTACTGCCGTCGGGGTTATATCAGTGAAGAACGTAAATCTAACCATGCAATATTTACAGAAAATACATGTAAACTCAATAGCTTAGATATATTTGTCCTTAATTACTGAAATCTGCAAGGAAAAATACTCATCCATTGAAGACAAAAAAGTCAACAACTGCCGTCACATAGCAGCACGTCAATGGATACTCAGTTGATGCAGTTCAATTTCATAGACAATTAAGGATAAAATTAACATGCAAGATGCATGAACGAAATAGATTCGACTCTATGTTGCAGGCTTACCCTCACTCTTTGAGGTTGGATGCGACTTGATTTGCAGAACTTAAGGCAACCGTTGCGAGTTTATCGGAATTCGGATGATACTGAACTGAGACCAGAGAAGAAGCTTGAGGCCAGATGTGACTAATTGGCCAAGCCTGAGCGCTCGACTGCGCGTAGAACCTGCAAGCAATGAAGCATTGAAATTACATATGCCAGAGGTTAAAAAATGAAACGATGCATTAGATATATTAAAGGCAAATACGCATGCATGTACAAACATAGGGGAAATATCCATTCTCACAAAGAAAATGAGTGCATCAGATCCCTGATTCCTTACCTTACTACATTTTCTCTACAGCCTTCTTGGTTCTTTATCGGTGTGAGTTTCGCATCAATATAACAATTAAGGTTCTTCAGCATTCACATCAAGGGAAAAATGGTAATAGGGCTGTGTGCAAATACAATGTAGTACGAAAATGCATTAACGATCGAACATGTGAATCTTAAATTGGTATCTTAATACATTTTCTCTACGGCCTTCTTGGTTATTTATCAGTGTGAGTTTCGCATCAATATAATATTTAAGGTTCTTCAGCATTCACATCAAGCGAAAAATGATAATAGGCCTTTGTGCAAATACAATGTAGTATGAAAATGCATTAAAGAGCGAACCTGTGAATCTTAATTTGGAAAATATTCGGTTTACATCTAAACTCATACATTCCATATCGGAAAATAAAATATTACAAATCAAAGTCGAATCACTAACCTTTCTGAGCTTCAATGTCATATTTCAGGAGGATCACTTGCAAAGATGCAGATATGCATACATCATCTTCAGGATCAGAAAAACTGCAGACAACATAAGCCATTGTTACTTAATTAGTACAAAATAATAAGATTTACTTGGAAGGAAAAGAAACTGCAGATATCATCTTATAAGTAAGCCACTTTGAATCTATGTCGCCAAAAGAAAACCTATGATTTTGCACTTGGATTACATAACTTAAATCATAGAGTTCCACAGGGAAAAAATCATAAAGGCCACAGCTTAATCCACTTTGAATCTATGTCGCCAAAAGAAAAGCTATGATTTTGCACTTGGATTACATAACTTAAATCATAGAGTTCCACAGGGAAAAATCATAAAGGCCACAGCTGTGTAGAATATATACAGAAAAATTGCCAAGTATAATCTATATATGACAATAATTCAAAAAAAATATAGAAGCGTAAGAAGGGAGTATGCAGAATCAATCAGTATGCAGAATCAATCTGCCAAAAACTGCCAGCAGCTGCCGGAAGCGCCCGGCCGCCAGCAAGAAGGGCGCTGGATGCCCAGTGAGAGAAATCCATAGTGGATGTAGTCGGCATGGAGCAGAGACAGGTCCTCTACACAGGGAGAGGCCCAGCGCCGGCGGAGACCAATTGCCCAGGTCAGAGCGGGAGAGGTCAGAGGAGAACGCTAGGCAGGAGAAGATGAAGAGGAGGTGCAGCGGCGAGGTTGGAGAGAGAGAAAGGGGATCTCGGGAAGGACGGCGAGCAGAGGTGTTCCATGGTGATTTGGGGGGCTTGGATGGCTTGGGTGCGGCGGCTTGGACGAAGATGAGAGGAGGTGCGGTCGGGCACCGTTGCGGGAGGCGGCGCGTTGCACCCTCTGGGCAGGAATCGAGGCATGGTGGCGGTGGCTCGCTCGCTTCGGTGCGGCAGCGCGTCCCAAGAGAGAGGGAAAAGGGAAGCAGGAGAGGGTTCGCGACCGGGCGACCGACCGTCGCCAGGATGCGGGAAGCGGCGCCTTGCACCCTCGCGGAAGGAATCGAGGCATGGTGGCGGCGGCTCGCCCGCTCCGGTGCGACAACTCGCCCCAAGAGAAGCAGGGGAGAGCTCGGGTGGCCGGAATCGAATCGATGGAGAGGAGAAGACGGCGAAGCTCCGTGCGTGCTTGGATCTGACGGGGAGGAGCGGAGAGGCGGCGTGCTGCGTCAGCGGCGGTGGCGCGTGGCGACCTCGGGTCGTGCGGGAGAGAGAAAGGGTGAGGGAGGATGTGAGGTATTTTCACAAGGAAGTCCTTCAATTTTCTGCAAATTACAAATAAGTCCCTCCACGAGGTACTGTTCAACACTGTAGCGATTGTTCATTAGAACAGTAGCCGAGCGCTGAGGGATCGCTAAAGGGCATGTCTTTTATATAGTTAGTAATAAAGTAATGGGGAAAATGAAACGCAGTGGAGAGGTAGGGTTAGGGTTTCCGTATTTGTATGGGGGACCTGTTCGTAATTTCTGAAAAACGCGATGACTTTTCTGCAAAAATTCATCGAGGACCGTCGGATCAGCAGGCAACGGTGCGGGATGGAAGACTGTAGCTACTGTTCATTAGAACAGTAGCCGAACGCTGAGGGCTTGCGGATCCGCTTGTCTTTGATTTTTTTGAAGCTGAGGGATCCCTCCCCGATTTCTATTAAGAGAAACCAATATTACAAAATCCACCATAACACCCCGTACATTTGTTCGGACCCAAAGTGAAGACTGCCAGACAAGTTTTAGGAACTACACCGACAGGAATCAAAGTTCACCATAAACTGAAAAAGAAGGCGAGTAAAAGCCAACACACACCGAAATGCTAAACTTTCCTACACCTCCCCTACAGATCTAGGCTTCAAGCAAAACGAGCTCTCTCCAGCGAAAAGGGTCTCCTCGCACACCATCCATCATCTTCCTCCAATGTTCGACAGGTTTTTTTTTTAACCACCCAACCTTGGCCTCCAGGAATTCCATCCTCACGCACCTCTGAATATCTCCTCAGCGACCCGTCCCAGCACCCTTGCGGCAGTTTGTAGCTCCAGTTTTACGTCCTCCACCCCCTGCAAGTTAGCCCACCAATCAATCCAATAATACACTCGACGAACAACCTCAATTGGCTCAGCCGGCCATTTTCCTTCAAAACATGCTAAGTTCCTAGTTTTCCATATCCCCCAGAGAATTGCTGCCACTCCAACCGTCACTTTCAATTTCTGCTTCTCACTAAACTGATCAAGCCATTCAGTTAAGCATTCCCTCGCATCCATTACCTGACAGTTCACACCTGTTGCAACACTAACCGAATTCCAGACATATCTTGCTAGAGGACATTTAAAGAAAAGGTGATTGATGCTTTCGTCTTGACCACAGAAAAGACAAGTTTTATCGCATCTGCCCCCTCTTTTCAGTAAAACGTCTCGGGTTAGGATGCTTTTTTTCAAGACCAACCAAAGAAAGGTTTTAACCCTTAGCGGAATCTTGCTTTCCACATGAATATGTATGGGACCTCTCCCACAGATTGCATTGCGGCATAAAAAGATTTCACCGAAAAAATTCCGGAGGACGACAAAAGCCAAATTAGCTTGTCTCCTTCCTCAGACAGTTTGACCTCATCACCAAGTTTGATGAGACTATTCCATTCAGCTACCTTAGGACCAGTAAGATTCCTTCTAAAGGAAAGAGATCTAACCCCGGTCCCAAGAGCTTTCTGAACAGTAATGTTATGATTATTCGAAATATTATAAAGGTTAGGGAATTTAGAAGCAAGGCTGTTTCCTGAGTGCCAATTATCCTCCCAGAATCTAGTTTGGCACCATTCCCAACCTGGAACCTAACACACGATAGGAACAGAGGTTTGATCTCCATCAAACCCTGCCAAAAGTGAGAATCCCCACTTTTGTGCGAGCAAAGCCCAAAAGTAGTTTTTTCAGATATTTATTACTCAGCATAGTTTGCCAGATCCCTTCTTCATTAAACAGTTTCCAAAGCCACTTAGCAAGCAAAGCTATATTCATCATTTCTAGGTCAAGAACACCAAGGCCGCCTTGATCTTTTGGTTGACACACTGTCTTCCAATTGACTAGGTGGTATTTTTTCTTGTCCTTCTTATCACTCCAAAGGAAGCCCGATCTAATTTTGTCAAATGCCTTCCCTTTTTCCACTGTTATTCTATAGAAGGACAGCATATAAAGAAGAATGCTAGATAAGGAAGTGTTTATTGAGAGAGTCCTTCCCGCAATAGACAGGTTTTTTCCCCACCAGCATCCCAACTTCTTTTCCATCTTCTCACCGCAAGGATCCCAGTCACTGTTTTTAAGTCTCACCTTGTCAATAGGTACCCCTAGGTATTTCATAGGTAGTTCTCCCCCTTGACAAGTGAAAATTTCTTCGTATTTGTCTCTTCTTGTTATGGCTGCACCTAAACAGTAAACTTCACTTTTGTGGAAGTTTATCTTCAGGCCAGACATTTGTTCGAAAAGACATAATATAAATTTTAGGTTTCTAGCATGCTCAAAATTGTCTTGCAAGAGGAGGATAGTATCGTCCGCATACTGCAGGATCGATACACCTTTCTCGAGCAAATGACAAGATAAGCCGCCCACCAGACCATTGTCTACCGCCCTTTCCACCATTATAGCCAACACATCACTAGCTAGGTCAAATAATAACGGTGATAACGGGTCTCCCTGCCTCAACCCTTGATGAGTGTTGAAATAAGGGCCCATCTCTCCATTTACTTTAACCCCAACTCCCCCCCCCCCCCCCCCGAAACAATCCTCATCACCATATCATTAAACTTGTGCGGGAAACCTTTCATCTCAAGCACTTGGAGAAGGAAAGGCCACTTAATTTTATCGAAAGCTTTTTCGAAATCTATCTTAAATAACACCCCTGCCCCTTTATTAACATGAAGGTCATTGAGGGTTTCATGCAAGACCACCACTCCCTCCATGATAAATCTGTTTTTGAGGAAGGTTGTTTGAGTTAATTTGATCACCTTCCCGACTATCGGATTCAGTCTATTAACCAGCATTTTAGTTATTATCTTAAAAACCACATTTAGTAGACATATTGGTCTGAATTTCTGGATTTTATCAGCATTTGCACCTTTAGGGACCAATGTGATGTCACCATAATTCAGCCTATCAATGTTGATGCTACCGTTGAAGAAATCGTTTGTCAACGCAAAAAGGTCTTTATGGATTATGTGCCAGAATCCCTGATAGAAGTCGGCATTAAATCCATCTGGACCAGCTGATTTGTTCTTTTCCATACCAAAAACCGCTTCCTTCACCTCTTCCAAACTAAAAACCTTACACAGACTTTCTCCTTCATCCACTCCAATTTTATTTATTTCATATCCTTTTAAATAAATCTGCCTATGCTCCGATCTCCCAAACAATCCTTTGTAGAAACCTGTGATGTATTTCTTGAGATTTTCTTGCCCCTCTATAACCCCTTCCTCTTGTGAAGGCTTACGATCATATTTCTCCTTCTCCTCCCATTTGCTTTGGCGTGATAGTACTTTGTGTTACTATCACCTTCCAGTAGTTCTCTCTCTCTGGATCTCTGTAACCATTTAATTTCTTCCTCTTTAAGAATGGCTTTCAGCTGTTGCCGGCACTGCTGCAAATGATCCCAGTCATTTGCAGTTAGTCCAGCAGCCTCGCTCAGCCTATCTAGTTTGTCAAAATCTTTCAATAGTTGCTCTTTTTCTTGTCGCTTTCAAAATTTATATTCCAGCCTTTGAGGTTTTTCCTCAGAGCCTTCTTTTTTTCCTGCCAGATATCTAAGCTATCCTTTCCTTGGAAGTTTTGTCCCCAAAATTTGGCGACAATATCTTTCAGGTCAGGTCTAAGCATCCAGCAATTTTCAAATTTAAAACGTCTAGGGGTTTTGAGTGCCTCCCCAGTGGATAATAATAGAGGAGTATGGTCTGACAAATCTCTGGTAAGCGCTGTAACAGTCACCAAAGGGAAAACTTCCTCCCAGTTAGGTGAGACCAGCAACCTGTCAAGCAATTCAAAAGTGGGGTCCTTATGATTATTTGACCAGGTGTATTGTCTCCCACTCAACTGAAGTTCCATTAATTCCCCTTGTGAGATGATCGCGTTAAAGAGAACACTCCATCTATTATAGCCACCAGGTTTATTTTTATCACTGGATCTCCTTGTGAGATTAAAATCACCACCAATCACCAAAGGGACCTGTGCTTTTTTAATGACATGTACAAGCTCCACGAGGAATTTCGCCTTGCCCGTGGGTTGTGCGTCACCATACACTATCACAAGGTTCCAAGAAAAATTCTCAAGTTTACTGTGCACTAGGATCCTAATGAAGTATTCACCCAACTCTTTTTCCAAAACACCTAGAGTATCCGAATTAATCCCAAGCAAAATACCACCTGACCTGCCTCTAGCTGGAGTCCAGGTCCAATCATAAGCAATATCTCCTCCGATTGTTGATAACAAACCAGGGGAGAAATCTTGCCTAATGGTTTCCTGGATACCAATAAAGTCAAGTTTGTGTTTATTTGCCGTGTCGCAAATGTAATCTCTTTTACACTTATCTCCCAACCCTCTCGGATTCCAAATAAAACCGTTCAACATTTCTTCTTTTTTCTCCTGCCCCTTCTCAACACAGTCCTAATTGGAGATTTAACAAAGTAGACCTCGTTTGAGGTTTTACTCATTAAACTCCCTTCCCTACTCGCCGCACCTAGGTTCAACAGACTTACATTTGCCATCTTAGATTCCATCTCATCATTATTAATTAAAAGCAACTCTTTAGTATTTTATCCACATCACCAGGATGTAGATTATTACTGACAGGATCATCGCTTTTATCTTTGTTCTTATACATATTTTTCTCACAGAACATGGCTACTCTAGCCTCTTCTTGCAACCGAATTAAGTCTATGTTATGCTCAATCATATCCAAAGAAGTACCCAGGTCTACCCCTATCAGTCTAGCAATATCTAATAACGTAGCATTATCTGTATTAAGAACTGTAGGTAAGTCAGTACCTTCTGCTTTCTCGGATTGTTTGGCTTTCTGCGACTTGGCCTTCTCCATGATAGAGGCATCTTCAGGATTCTTCGTTGCCAGCCTGCTGCTAAACCTCGGCTCCAGAATCGCCCCAGTCTTGTAAGCCTCCACTTTTTCAGCAAAATTGTCATTCTGAGAGTCTTCTACATCATCTTCAGTCTCCACGTCAGAGATGTGAACCCTTTCCTCATCCATTTTCTCCAGTTCTTCCTCAGCTTTCCCAGTTACACCGCTCCCATCTTGGAGCTGGGCAGCATCAGCATGTATTTCTTCCTCATGTTGCTGTACCACTTTCTTCCCAGTTTTTTGCAAATTGATCCTAACATCCTCCTCGTCTTGTTCCCTCAGACTTTTTTCTCTTTGTTCCAAAGCTACCCTAGTCTGTGTACTTGCCACAATGTTCCCCACTGGTTCCATCAGGACACCCGAGGGAGATGAAGCAGTGGCATCATTGTTCTTCTGTCTCTTAGGGTTTCTGTTATCCTCTTTTTCTGGTTAGCTGTCCACTATGTCTTCAAAATCTTGTATGAAATCTTCTTCATCCCTTTCCCATCCCATCTCAACAATCTCTTCGAGCTGGAAGTAAATCTGTAGTAGTGAAGCTTAGGAGTGGCCAAAAGTGTCCATTTAGGTATTTTGAGGTGGTTCATGACTCCAACTTTCAATCTGACCTGCCCTGTGCTTTTCAACAGTTCCATATCAGCTTCAATGTGTTGTCCCAGTGTGGAACCCACCTCGCAAAGTCCATGGAAATTTTTCAAAGTCTTTGGCACCCCTTTTGCAATCACCCATACAGTGGTCATCTTTCCAGCAGCAAGTGATTCATCTGTCCATGGCTTGATATTGACAGAAATATTGACCTTTTTCAGAGGAACCCAGTCGTACAGTGCAGCTTCGCTTATCCTTGCAGCTGATGGAAACTTCACCAGGAATGCACCCGGCGCAACATTCTTCGCTGTCCACGCTCATCTCCAAGGGTAGGTGCTGCTCAGTCCCAACTCGAGTTGCTCAGCGCTCACCTCATCCACCAGATCATCTTTGATTCTGACTAGAGCTGTTGCATCCTTTTTATTTCCATTCGATGATTCCTTAGCATGTTCAGCCACAAAACACCCCAATCCTTCCCCTCCAAACCCCACAAATGAGGCTATGGGCTTTCTCTGATGGAGCCATGCACATTTGGAAGATATGTGGGAGACCTTGTCACAGTTAACACATAGAACATCAGCATCACAATCCTTGGTGGTATGAACACCATGGTTGTAACATTTGAAGCACTGCAACTTCGCTGCGCTGGAATCTGCAGCCCCTGCAACCGTGGAGTTCTTTTGTTTTGCCACTGAGTCACCTCCTGACCGCTTGTCTTTGATATAGTTAGTAATGCAAGGAGCTGGTCGTGGATACGATTTCTCTCTACCTGCATGTGATCGAGCAGGTTGCTAGCCAGGTGTCTCTGTCCCTGGTCTAATCTACAGTGTCGTGCAAACAGTTTCGGCTGCGTTAGATATATGTAGGAATATACCTCTCAAGACATGTAATTACTACATGTAATGACTGCAGTATGTGCACCAGACAAATTATTATATACCTCCAGAACATTGCCAAATGTTCTTGTTGTCGAATAACTTTGCTTGGCCTTTTTATCACCCTGAAACAATAGATGCAGTGTACACATTATTTTCCGATTGCCAATTTTACTTCCAGTTCTTTCAGTTTCCTAGTTTTCCTATACCATCATATCTGGTTGAGTGGCTGGATAAATCAAAGGGAAAACATAGGATACGACAAGGCATAGACATGCACACCAGGGGGGCGGTATGCATACCAGGTTCTCCTATGTATTTTCGTTGCATGTATGGCTTTTCATCGCAGAGTTCTTAAACGCAGTATGCACGACAACGTCGAGAAACTGTTGTCTATAGCGGTACAACCCATCTTGTTTGATGACCATCATATTTATACAGTTTTCCCTACAATTGTTATGACATTTCCTTACATTTCAGTTCTGGATACTATAATGATTAATATGTAAAATTGTACAATTTTACATGCTATGAAAATATTTTGCAGATTGGCGACGAGGTATATTTTCTTCTCATTTTGGACGAGTTGCGCGGGGTCGCCAATCAGACCTTTCATGGCGTTCCAGCTTTCGTGGCTTGGGCCTTCTGCATCCTGGGCCTTGACGCCTGCCTCACACGGCATAATGTCTGCTCCCTGCTTTTCTTTTTACATGCAAAAGGAGGACCTAAGGGTAGGCATTTGTACAAGGAGTGTTTGATACAGAGAGCACCGGAGCAATAGTGTTAACTGAATATTGTTAGCGTTCGTTAGTTTGTTCATATCTTAACTGACGATAACCATTCAGCCTAATCTTGTCACGCAAGATAATGAGCTGCCTGTAAAGCTATATATAGCAACCCATTGTTAATCAATAAAATCAGTTGTGACATATCCTTTCTCCTCCTCACGTACGTAGTCCAAGCTCTATCATGGTATCAAGTCTTTAGATCCAATCTCCAGCTTCCGCCGCCATCCCTCCCACCCCAACGCCATGAACACGTACACCTCTTCTTCCTCGTCGGGCTCCGATTCTGATTCTGGCTCCGATGAGGGCTTCGGCATACCTGTCGCAACTCAGCCCCTCCCCACCCCTCAGCTGCAAGCTCTCCGCATCCGTGACCACGTGCTCATCACGTTAGATTACGAGAAGGAGAACTACGGTTCATGGAGCCGTCAATTCCTGACTGCCCTCTCCAAGCTCGGGCTCCCGGATCACGTCGACGGCTCCCCCGCGCAGGGCACCTCGGACTGGGCGCTCAACGACTTCGCCATCGTCTCGTGGTACGACGCCACGGTCACCCCGGCCACCTTGGCGATCGTCGATTCCCGCCACGCAACTGCGCGCTCCCTCTGGCGCTCCATCCGCCGCGTCTTCCGCGACAACCGCGACACCCGCGCCATCTTCCTCCGCGATGAGTTCCACAGCTTCAATCAGGGCGACCTCTCCGTCATCGAGTACACCTCCAAGATGAAGCAAATGGCGGACACTCTCGGCGATCTTGGGTCGTGTGTCAAGTCTCGCGATCTCATCCACAACGTTCTGCGCGGCCTTGATGAGAAGCTCCAGCATGCCGTCCCCCACATGTCGCGCGGGCGCCTCCCGTCCTTCATCAAACTTCGTTCCTTCCTGCTGTTGGAGGAACAACGTCTCGCTCGGCAGGCCCGCGTCGTCGCGCACAACGCCATGCTCGCCCAGGCGCATCTGGCGCTCCAGGCCGCCGGCACGCCCATGCCGGCCTTCACCAACCCTGCTCCGCCGGCCTACTTCAACCCTGCTCCGGTCGGTCTATATGGTGCTGGCACCTCTCATGCCGGCCCATCCACTGCCCCAGGCCACGGGAAGAAGAAGAAAAAGAAAAACACCCAGACCGGCTCTAGCGCCCAGGCTCCGTTCACTCCTGGTCCAACAGGTGCCTTCAACCCGGGCTTCCGTGCCCCGGCACCGCGCCCGCACGCTCCTTCTGCGCCGGCCGTCGCCGGCACCTTCCAGGCATGGGCCGCGCCGAGCATACTCGGCCCCCGCCCGTCCGCCCCGTCCGCTCCGGTGGCGCTCAACGTCAACTCTGCGCCCGCCGGCCCGCCTGCCCACACGCCACAGTGGGACCAGTCCGCCCTCATTGCTGCGTTGAACCAGATGTCTGTCCAAGCGCAGCCTGGCCACAATGGAGGCGGCGAGTGGGTTCTCGACAGCGGCGCTTCGTCCCACATGGGTTCTGCCACCGGTATACACCCTACTCCCTGCCCCCCCCTAATTTCCCTTCGTCCATAATCGTTGGTGATGGTTCTGTTCTACCCATCACCGGCACCGATTCTCTCCACTTCCCCACCTCCTCCCGTCCTCTTTCCCTTTTTAACATTCTGATTTCTCCCAAACTCATCAAGAACCTAGTATCCGTTCGTGCTTTTACTCGCGACAATTTTGTTTCAATTGAATTTGACCCATTTGGCTTCTCTATAAAGGATTTGGCAACGGGGCGGCCGATTCACCGATGTAACTCTACCGGCGACCTCTACCCCTTCGTGCAGCAGCCACCCTGCCTCCTCGCCACCGTCTCCGCATCTTTGTGGCATCAGCGGCTTGGGCACCCCGGCGTCGAAGCTTTGGCCAATGCCTCCAAATATTTCAAATTCAGTTGTAATAAAAGTTTACCCACGCACTGCGATGCATGTCGTTTGGGCAAACATACTAGGCTCCCTTTTTCTTCCTCTACCACCAAAACATCTGCTCCTTTTGAGCTTTGTCATTGCGATTTATGGACAAGTCCTGTATTAAGCATCTCGGGTTTTCAATATTACCTTGTTATACTTGATGATTTTATGCACTTTGCTTGGACGTTTCCTATTCGTAAGAAATCTGAAGTTCATCGCATTTTCACTGCATTTTATGCCTACGTTCGTACACAATTCTCTTGCTCCATCAAAGCTTTTCAAACTGACAATGGACGAGAATTCGACAACACGGCAAACCAAACACTCTTCACCTCAAATGGCACCATCTTACGCCTCACCTGCCCCTACACATCCCAGCAGAATGGCAAAGCCGAGCGCATCCTTCGCACCATAAACGACGGCATTCGCACTCTCTTGATACACGCCTCTATGCCGCCTCAATGGTGGGCAGAAGCTCTCGCCACCTCCACTTATCTCCTCAACCGCAGACCCGGCAAATCCCAAGCCATCACCACACCCTATGAGCTCCTTCACGGCTGCGCGCCTGACTATCGGTCTCTCCGTGTTTTCGGCTGTCTTTGCTATCCGAATCTCACCGCCATGGCGCCGCACAAACTCGCTCCACGTTCTCTCCCGTGCGTCTTCCTAGGCTACCCCGACGGACGAAAAGGGTACCGCTGCTATGATCCAGTCTCTCGGCGTGTGATCTTTTCTCGTCACGTTACTTTTGTTGAAAAGGTTTTCCCGTTCAGCACTCTGGATTTTCGTGTTGCTCCAGCGAGCGCATGTGATAACGATCCACCTCCTGATCACGTTGATCACCACATGCCCCCTGCATGCGCTCCTACTGGGCCATGCAGCCCATCTCCGGGGCCTGCCTCGCCCATGGGCCGCGGGCCAGCTTCTCCTGGCAGTACAGCTGCTCCCTCGCGGTCTCCCTCGCTCGCTGCACCGTCGCCGCCCCCAGCGCCGCCTGCTCGTCATCATATGATTACTCGTGCTCGCCACGGCATCGTGCTGCCTAACCCCAAATACGCCAACCTCGCCACCACACCGATCTCACCCCTTCCTTCCTCTGTTCGGGAAGCATTGCGAGACTCCCACTGGCGCGCCGCGATGGAGGCTGAGTTCGACGCTTTGACGGCAAACAAAACTTGGACGCTGGTGCCCCGGCCGTCGCACACTAATATTGTTACCGGCAAGTGGGTTTTCAGGCACAAGACCCGTGAGGATGGCTCTCTCGAGCGGTACAAGGCACGCTGGGTTGTTCGTGGCTTTGCCCAACGGCCCGGCATCGACTATGGGGAGACTTTCTCACCCGTCGTCAAACCGGCGACGATCCGCACCGTGCTCACTCTGGCGGTCTCACGCAACTGGCCGGTAAACCAGTTAGACGTGAAGAACGTTTTTCTCAACGGCGTCCTTGATGAACAAGTCTACTGCTATCAACCAGCCGGCTTCGTCGACGACACCCGCCGCGATCACGTTTGCAAGCTTGTCAAGTCCCTCTATGGCTTGAAACAAGCACCGCGAGCATGGTTCAAGCGCTTCGCCACCTTCGCCGTCACCATTGGTTTCACCGCCTCCCGCTCCGACGCCTCGCTCTTCATACTACGGCGGGGCTCCGATGTGGTGTACCTTCTCCTGTACGTCGACGACATCGTCTTGACGGCCTCCTCCTCGACAGTGCTGCACGCCATCATCGACCAGCTCAAGCTCGAGTTCGCCATGAAGGACATGGGGCCCTGCACTTCTTCCTCGGGCTCCGCGTACGTCGCACGTCTCGTGGCTTCTTCCTCAGCCAAGAGCAGTACGCCGAGGAAATACTTCAACGAGCTGGCATGGTTCAGTGCAAGCCCGCCTCCACGCCTGTCGATACTCTCCCCAAGGTTGCTGCCGATGCTGGTGCTCCGGTCGCTGATCCGAGCGAGTACCGCAGCCTCGCCGGCGCCCTTCAGTATCTGACCATGACGCGGCCAGACCTTGCCTATGGAGTGCAACAGGTGTGTTTGCATATGCACGATCCGCGCGAGGGGCATCTCGCCATCATCAAGCGTATCCTTCGATACGTCCGGGGTACTGCGAGCTCTGGTCTCCTCCTACCGCCCTCCTCTTCACTCGACATCGTCGCCTACTCGGATGCGGATTGGGCAGGCTGCCCGGACACACGTCGGTCTACCTCCGGTTACTGCGTCTATCTCGGGGGCGCCCTGGTCAGCTGGTCCTCCAAACGACAAGCTACTGTCTCGCGCTCGAGTGCGGAGGCCGAGTATCGTGTTGTTGCCAACGCCGTCGCTGACTGTGTCTGGTTACGACAACTCCTCGACAAACTCGGTTCTACTCTCCCCAAAGCCACGGTGGTCTTCTGCGACAACATATCGGCTGTGTACATGTCCTCCAATCCAGTTCATCATCGACGAACGAAGCATATTGAGTTGGACATTCACTTTGTGCGTGAGAAGGTGGCTCTCGGCGAACTCCGAGTCGTTCATGTGCCAACTACTCAGCAGCTCGCTGATATCATGACCAAAGGACTACCTACGGCGCCCTTTCAGTCCTTCCGTTCCAGTCTATGCGTCTTGTCAAGCGCCGACGTACAGACTGCGGCGGGTGTTAACTGAATATTGTTAGCGTTGGTTAGTTTGTTCATATCTTAACTGACGATAACCATTCAGCCTAATCATGTCACGCAAGATAATGAGCTGTCTGTAAAGCTATATATAGCAACCGATTGTTAATCAATAAAATCAGTTGTGACATATCCTTTCTCCTCCTCACGTACGTAGTCCAGGCTCTATCAAATAGATTTTATCTTTGGCTATGGGAAAACGGTGTTCTGGGTTTAAATCACACCCATTCAACATCGTGCTTGTTCGTGTGTAGCAACGTGTTCGTTAATTGCATGATCCTTTAGGACTGCGAGCTGCGCATGGTGCAACTGCCCCTAGGGAGGACGGCCGGCTATATAACGGCGCAGGGACGTCCCTCACGGGATGTTGATGCTGATCATGTCCCTCCTTGAAAGTCAACCGAGGCGGCGTCCCAGTTCCGGCCGCTCCCACCGCCGGCGCTTGCGCTGGCTGGTGTGGAGATGGTTTAGGGTGCCGGCCCCCTCTGTTGTCTAGTAGTCTAGGTTGTAGATGTAGGTTTTCTTTCGTTGCCGATGTGCAGTTTGGCGTCTTATCGCCGAGGATCTGCTGGCTGGCGCGCCCGAGCCGCGTCGGTCGGATGGTGGTGGCTTCTCTCCCTCTGGTGGTGCTCCGGTGGTCGGAGCTGTACGCGGTGGGGGAAGGCGCTGCATCCTTCTTCGTCAATAAGCTCGAAGGCCTCCCTCTGGTTCTGGAGGATGGCTGCCCTATTCCGGCGACCTCAGGTACCGCTTCTGCTTCTCCGGCCGGCCGTGGAGGCGAGGGGAGGAGATGGAGTCGGGTTCTTGGAGTTCGTCACTCGGGCGCAGGGGATTTGCTGCAGGTGTGCGTGGACGGCTCCCTGCAGTGGCTGGCGCTGCTTGAGAGGTCTTCTCAGCTCTGGAGGTCAGAGCTCAAGACTTGCTTCTGCATCGCGCCGCCGTCCTCTTTATCAACGTCCACTGGGTGCAGATTTGGTGGCTACTGTGCTGAGAGGAAGTGCTCTCCTTTTCCTTGCCATGGTGGCAAGAAGGGAGATGCTCTTCGCATCTTCGCTGGTTCGCTGCTGTCTCTGTGCTCTGGGAGTTCTGAAGCTGCTCCCTGGAGGTCACCCATGGCAGTCCTTCGTCGGCTGCCATCCCTGATGGCCGAAAGGCGGCCCCTCCAACCCTTCGTCGTCAGCTACGGCCCTCTCCGGCTGATGATTGTTGGTGTTAAACAACCTCCAGGCCATGGTGCCATTTCGGAGGCCCTCAAGCTTTGGTGCGGTTGGCTCCCGGTACTCGTCTCCAAGTGGTTCGTCCCCGGCGGCGGTGTGCTAGACCGTGCCTTGCTCGTCCGTTGCAGTGGTAGCGGAGCTGGACCCGATTGCGTTCCCAATTCCAACCCTAGGGTCTTTTGTGCGAATTGTAAGGACCTGTGTGTAATTCCTTCTTTCTCCTGGTCCTCCTTGTATTTGCCGCTGCAATGAATATAAGCTTCTAGGTCAAAAAAAAAAAATGGGAGGCATCTACCAGACAACCATGTGTCCAGCGTCGCCGTCCCTCAGGGATGGGACATTGGGGGGTGGGGGGCGGTGGACCCTTGACATGCACTAAGCTCTACCACTGCTACGCATACTGTCTTGAATCCATCAATTCTAAAAAGACTGTATGGTGGTTCTATCTTCCTATCAGGCTGCATGGTATTAATTAATATCTTCCCTGCTTGTGCGCAAAAGCGAGAATAATTCTTCATGTGAAGCCGCAAGGGTGATATGTGCTAATATATTGAGCCTAGCGGTGGGTGTTGTGTGTGTTGATGTTGTGCATCGATGGAATTTTTTGTACGGGTACAATACTTGATAATGTTTTCCTGAATGTCAGTTTGAAACTTTTTGAACCTTTTGAAAATTTCTAAATTATTTTCAGATATCAAGTATATATTACCCAGGTTCTCCTATGCATTTTCATTGCATATATGGCTTTTCATCGCAGAGTTCTTAAACGCGGTATGCACGTGGAGAAACTATTGTCTATAACAGTACAGCCCATCTTATTTGATGACCATCATATTTCTACAGTTTTTCCTAGAGAGTGCATTTGGTCTCCCCCGGTGCGTTACCCCAGCTCATCTAGCCGTCCATGGAGCGCATCAAGATGAAGACATGGATGGGCGTCAAACCTAATTAAAGCATGATTTCAGGTTCATAGCAGAAAACGCGTCCGGTGTAAGCAGAAAAGGTACTCACCCGTACACTAACTAGTACTAGCTAGTAGCTATGCTTGTGGATGGCCATATACACTGTACAATCTGTCATGGATGTGCACTTTGTGTGGTCTTAGAGCATCTCCAGTCGGGGCGCCCAAACGGCCGCCCAAACACATTTGGGGCATGCCGGACACAAAATCGCGCCCACTCGCGGCGCCCAAACACGAATTCGATCCAGCGCGGCCCAGTTTTGTGTCCGGCACGCCCAGCCCACGCCCTCAACTTGGGGAGGCTTGGGGCGGCCCGGACGGAAAGAAACGCGACGCCACGTCGGCTCCCGACGCGCGGGCCACACCTGGCAGTGAGACACGGCTATGTCTCGTCGTTTTGTCGCCTGATTTTATCCCCGTCTTTCATCGTCGCCCCAGTCGCCCCAATTTGCTCGTCGCCCCCGCCGCCCCCCGCCGCCGGCTCCGCTCCACCCAAACCTGGACGCCGGCACCGCCATTTGCTTCCTCTCCTCGACGGCCTTCGGTTCCGGGCACCGACGATCTCTCCGCCGCTGTATTCGATACAGCCGTCCCCGGCGGTCTCTCCGCGACCCGCCCTGCCTGCAAGGTGTTCGGCGGAAGGTTCGCCTGATTTTATCCCCGTCTTTCATCGTCGCCCCAATAGCCGGCGACCGGTCGTTGATCAGTGGCCGCGTTGTATTGCAGATGGATAGCGACGACGAGATGATGGCCGCGATGCTGTTGGAAGAAGAAGACGCCATCGCCGCGGAGGAAGATGAGAATATAGCAATTCTCAGTTGTCTTCTCCAACTTCAAGCCGACGAGGAAGCCAATGCCGCCCCAAAACGGGGAGGCTCGTCGTTCGGAAGGAAGAAGAGCAAGCCGAGGCAGAGAATGGAAGGCCATTGCATGTTAGTCTCTGACTACTTTGCCGAAGTTCCTGTCGCCACCGCCAAGGATTTCCGTCGACGCTTTCGGATGAACCGTGGATTGTTCAACCAGATCGTGCAAGCTGTGAGGGCGTATGATCCATGGTTCAAGTTGAAGAAGGACGCCGTGGGAACTGTTGGTTTCTCGTCAATCCAGAAGTGCACTGCAGCCATGAGAATGCTTGCATATGGAGCACCTGCTGATTCTGTAGATGACTACCTACGGATGTCAGAGTCCATAATCATCAAATCGATGTACAGGTTCTGCAGGGCGGTGATTGGTGTGTTTGGCCCAAACTATTTGAGAGGACCAAATGAAGAAGAAACAGCTCGGATCCTGGAACATAATGCAGCTAGAGGATTTCCTGTGATGCTTGGAAGCATAGACTGCATGCATTGGAGCTGGAAGAACTGTCCATTTGGTTGGCAAGGATTGTACAAAGGAGACCACAAAGGATATTGCAGTGTGGTTCTTGAACCTGTGACCGATCATGAACTATGGATTTGGCACGCATTCTTCGGCATGGCAGGATCACACAACGACATCAATGTGTTGCAGCGCTCTCCTGTGTTCGCGAAGCTAGTTGAAGGCCATGCCCCACCTGTCAACTATGTGGCCAATGGCCACGAGTACAACAAAGGTACTACCTAGCCGATGGCATCTATCCAAAGTGGGCAACATTTGTGAAGAGCGTCCCCAACCCTCGGGGGAACAAAGCTTGTCATTTTGCCGCTGAACAAGAGAGCGCCAGGAAGGATGTCGAGCGGGCATTTAGAGTGCTGCAGCAAAGGTTTGCTATCGTTCGGTATCCTGCTCTGACATGGTCGAATGAGCAAATGTGGGAGGTGATGAATTGTTGTGTCATCCTGCACAACATGATCATCGAGAGTGAGCGCTATAATCCAGTGCATGATCATATGCCATATGACTTTGAGAGTCCTCATGCACAGGTTGATCATAACGTGCCGGCAGATTTCGCAGATTATATCTCAATGCATTTGGAAATTCGTGATGAAAATACTCATAATGCACTCCAAACTGATCTAGCGGAGCATTTGTGGGCACGCCGGGGCATGGCAGCGGCAGAGGAGGAAGAGGAAGACGTTTGAACTTTATTTTATATATTTGAACTATTAAATATTGTATTTGAACTATTACATATTTATGTATGTTTGATTTTTTCCTTTCACAAAATATTAAAATTCATGTAAAAAAACCTTTTGAGGCACCCATTTGGGCGTCGCGAGTGGGGAACGCGGGCGCCCAAATGGCGCACCTTGTCCGGACAGCGCCCAAATGGCCTGTCCGGACGGCCTTTGGGCGCCCATTTGGGCGCCGCGGCTGGAGATACTCTTATAGTCCAATTTATCACGGTGAGAGAAGTGGCATCTCATTGGCCTTTTGTTTGTGACAGTTGGAGAAGGACATATATATGGTTTTCGTAGCCAGTTTTCGTGTTCCTCCATTTATGGTGCGAGAAAGCGGGATCAAAAGTTTCAGCTCCGCCCTTCCCGTATGAACCGCCTCCTCGGCTGCTGATCTCCTCGACGGAGATCCTGATCGCGTCGCCGCTCCACCGATTTGCCACCATGGACTCGGCGTAGCTCCTGCCCATCCCGTTCGTTGCCTCGCTGGCCCCACGGACGCCACCTCGACCTTCCTAATAGTGATGGTGGTGGTGGTGATGGTTGTTGTGGCGATGGTGGTGCCTATGGAGGGGTGTGGTGGTGCTTCGACCTTCGTTGATGATGGTGGTGATGTTTCCGGCAATGGTGATTGGGCCATTGTTGCTAGCGTATTTGTTCTGCCGAATCCTGCGCGGTACGAAAAACATTTTCTCACTAATTTTATATCCGGAATCTAGTAGTGTTCTCAGCTCCTTGGCAGCATGATGTGGCAGTGCAGAACAACCACGAACGGGTGCCAGTACAATTCGTTCAGATTGTGGACTGATCTGGCAGCATGATGTGGCAGTGCAGAACAACCACGAACGGGTGCCAGTACAATTCGTTCAGATTGTGGACTGATCAATATATCATCAAGAGATCGAAGAAGCCACAAAGCTTGGCATGGCAGACCGAATTGACTACTCATCTGGACACAGAAGGCTGCGCCCTTCCTACCAAAAGTATTCAATGCTTTGTACCATGTCTGATGCCCTCTAGAAAATGTTGCTCAAATTCAAACTTTAATCACTGCAGAGCGAGCTCCGCCTACGATACACTGTTTGTTTTGTCCTCTTGGTGTACTAGACACTGCATTCCACTGGTGCCACAAAATTGTTAATCTGTACAATAGAGGGATTAGCTCCCTACCGTCCATGCATCATGAATGCATCCGACGGTGGTAAGGTAGGCGGGTAGGTACCCTCGTGGGTACTCGGTTAATTCTCTTTTTCCTACAATTGTTATGACATGTCCTTACATTTCAATTATGGATACTATAATGATTAATATGCTAAATTAAACAATTTAGATCTATGAAAATATTTTGCAGATTCGTGCGACGAGGCATATTTTGTTCTCATTTTGGACGAGTTGCGCGGGGTCCAATCGGACCTTTCATCAGGGCCGGCGCTGGCCCTAGGCGACCTTGTGCAGCGCACAGGGCCCATGGCTCGGGGGGCCATACCTACATATGTATGTGTATGTATTAGTAAGCTGAAAAAAATAAAAATGTGAAGGCCCAAGCGAAGCAGGCCAGCAGCCCATCAAGGGGAGAGGAAAAAACAGTACGCAGCACGCACGGACGCACCTAGCTAGTAGGCCAATCGATCCATCAGTCGATCCGCTGCCCTTGGGCTAGCTTTTCTCTGAGTTAAAAGTGTTGCAAGTGAGTTTGCCAGATAATTTGATGTCGGCGCCTGAGATTCTTCAGTTTGTTACAGCCGTAGATTGCTATCCAAATGTCTCAGTTGCCTATCGGATCCTCTTGACTATACCTGTGACTGTAGCCTCCGCTGAAAGAAGTTTCTCTAAACTCAAACTACTAAAGAATTGTTTGAGGTCAACTATGTTACAAGAGAGATTGAATGGCTTAGCTATGTGCTGTATTGAGAAGGATATTTTGGACAAAATTGATCTTGAAATTGTCCTCAATGATTTTGCATCCAAAAATGCCCGAAGAATTTTTTTGTGAAGCAATGAAGCATTATTTGAGGTAATCAAATTAGAATGGAATATTATTTATCATATTTCGCATCTAGTCTAGACTTTTTGTTGTAATATGACATTGCTTAATTGCTTATATCTATTATTTATGGACGTCTCAGAAAAAGATTATGTTGTTGGATGTAAACTTTTAATATTTTACGTAATATGCGTAGATATATAGTAAATATAGGGGCCAATTTTTTCACCTTGCACAAGGGCCCCGAAAAATATAGAGCCGCCCCTGCCTTTCATGGCGTTCCGGCGGCCGTCGACGCGAGCACAGGAAGCGGGAGGCGGGGGGGGGGGGGGGGGGGGGGGGGGGGGGGGGGGGGTTACGCTGGAGCGAATTCAGCGGCACTTAGACTTGGGTGGAGCCAGGATTTATAACTTACGTGTACATAGCATTTTTTTCACAAGATGACAATCGCAAAAAAATATATCATAAGATGACAATGGCAAATATCACCATCGCAAAGTAGTATAAACAACAACCTGCAACAAATAACATGTCATGAGCCATGTATCACCATAGTTTTCATGATACATCTCACAACCAGGGACGGAGCCAGAAATCCTGAATAGAGGGGGCGGAGAGCCATGGGGGTAGCGAAATGCTCTAAGATGTGCTTGCCATGAACATATGCATGAAGAGAAGCTTAAGTAAATGACCATTGTTAGGGGGGGCTTAGCCCCTGCTCGTCCCCCCTTCCCTCCGTCCCTGCTCACGACGAACGTGACAACATGTTATCGGGGCAAAAGGAAGAACGTCGAACAATCGCGCCTCCGGAGGAGCGTCCAAAATCCCTGCCCTGCTCGCGGCTCGCTTTGCTCGGAGCAGCTAAACCACGGATCCATGAGGGCGCCGCATGCCGGCGGTAAGCCACAGCTCGTCTCCCGTCGGCCGTCTCTCGAAGAATAGAGGCGTGACCTAACTAGTTGCCGTGTGAGCTCTCTGTTCTGAACTCGATCGACTGGGGGATTTGCGAACTGGAGGCTGGAGCCGAGCAGACAAGCAGCTGAATGGGTTTTCGGGGAGACTGGAGAGCAGCTGAATGGGTTTTCGTTCTCGGACTAAAGAAGCAACAACTTAGGAATTAATTCATTCACAAGCGTACAGCTTGTCAGCTTTTACCTCGTACATGTATATACGTACATATTGGATTTATTTTGGCAAACATAATGGGAGATGTACACCCATGTGTGGCTCCGTCCATGCTTAGGCTGCGCACGGGAGGGAGAGGGTTTTTGCGGCAGCCGTGGTGATGCAAATTTGTATCACCAAAGCTAAATTTTAGGGCATGGCCAAAAAATTGCATCACCATATAGGGATTGGTCATCTCTTTTTTTCTTTTTTTTTTGAACAAAGGAACGACCCAAAAGGGCCGGAAAGCTGCATTAAAACTGGCAGGTACAAATTACATAGAGATCCCTAGGCATCTGTTGCACAAAGAGACCTAAATTCGAAAACAGGACCTCTAACTTTGCAAAAAGGACCCTGGGACTAAAAGTAAAAAAGCAATCAGGTCCTGGTCGTCCTCCTCTGCCACTCGCCGGTGATCTCCAGGCAATGCCGCCGACGCCGCCGAGATCGGAGACAACTCTGCTCGCTTGGGTCTCTACCCCGGCGAAGATCCACTGCCACCAGCCGCCAGAGCACCTCCGGGGACGAAACCACTTGGAGGCACAACAGCGTCGAGCACCTGCAACATGTGAATCGAAGGGGCCTCCGAACTGGAGGTTGAATAAAGGCCGCCTGAATCGGCCAAGGATCATGGCGCCACCGTCCAGCGCCATGTGTTTCGCTCGAGTAACTGCAGCCTCGATGCCGAGCAACGCCGGAGCCCTGCTCACATCCTTCCCCGGCAACCCAACTCGAAGGAGAAGGCTCGTCCACGCCCACCTTCGTCGTCCACCTCCTCGGTGGCCAAAAGAAGAAGGAAGGAGACTGGACTCCATCCGATCGAGACGGATGCCACATCGCTTGATGAAGGAGATGGCTGAGAGCGTCCCCTGCTTCAGCTTCCACCATGGAAGAGCTGACTTTTTTTTAGCTTTGATGATGTATATATATATGTTTTTTTAACACAACCCTATTTTACATCATCTAATGAAGATGCTCTAAGAGCAGCTTTGGATTACCATACCCACACGGAACATGATAGCCCTACACGATCCGCCTTTGGCACCAATTAGAAGCGTCATTGGCATCTCCATCTCTTCGAATCGGACAATCACTAGCTATCTATTTTTTTAGATAAAGAGCATATATTAATATCGCGGAGATACCAATTACACTCAGACTCTGCAACAACGCATTGTCCTAACGACATTACTAACTATCTATCTATTTGCAAGGCTCGATTTACATAATCTAACTGTGTGGGCAATGTGACAAAACAGGGCAGCTAGAAAGGAACTGGCAGTGCTTTGCTAATGCGTTGGGTTTCTATCAAGGAACAAATTGAGATGTTTACACGTACAGTACTACTGACGGGGCCGGCTATATGAACTTGTGTTGATAAATCCATCTCTCAATAGACAGTGTGCACTTGCTGTTTGATGTACACATGACACAGTGAACTTTACATTCCGTTTCCTGGTTTAACTAATGGTCGGTCTCTGTTGGTTCCGAATCTCCTCTATTTGTCGTTACTCTTGTGGAATCCATGGTGGCATGATTCTCTCCAATAATTCCAACACCAAATAAACAAATGAAGTAGATTACTATTCATAGTACTCCAATCAAAAGAACAGGCTTGCATTGCATCTAGCTTTGTTATCATCAACTTAATAATAACATAGTGGAGGGAAAGATTTAAGTACACGTACGCATGGGTGCCCTTCTGACACAAAACGTGCATTGCATAGCTCTGGGCTCGAAAACGAAGAAACCGAGGAAGATGGAAATGGATGCTTCCGTCTTGGCAGCTCTAGCAGCAGTCATCCTTGTGTCCATCTTGCTGGTGTCGCCACACCTGAGAAAGAAGCAGAGCTCTTCTCACGACGGTCAGCGCTGCCTCCCGGCTCCTTGGGGTTTCCCGTCGTAGGCCAGACGCTGGGGCATGGCTCCAGCGCTGGGCCTCCGCGTACGGCCCCGTCTCCAAGCTCTCCCTCTTCGGCTTGCCCACGGCCTTCCTCGTCGGGCCATCGGCCAACAAGTTCTTCTTCGCCAGCGCCGCGCTCACCACCAAGACCACCACGTCCTTCAACCGAATGGTTGGCTGGCGGAACATCCGGGAGCTTGCCGGTGACGACCACCGCCGCGTCAGGGCTATGATGGTCCACTTCCTCAAGCTGGAAGCTGTCAGGAGCTATGTCGCCGACATGGACGACGAGGTCCGGCACCACCTCCGTAAGGAATGGCATGGCCACGCCACCGTCTCGGTGATGCCGTCGATGAAGTCGCTCACCTTCGACATCATGTGCACCGTCCTCTTTGGGGCTCAGGAGAGGAGAACACGACGCCGTGAGGCGGGAGTTATTGGTGGAGTTCCAGCAGTTGGTGACGGGCATCTGGGCAATCGGTGGACTTGCCCTTTACTACCTTCGGAAAGTGCCTGGCCGCGAGCCGGCGCGGGAGGCAGACCGTCGCGAGGATCATCGAGGAGAAGCGCATCAGGCTGGGTCGCGGTGAGAGCTCGCCGTCCGATGACCTCATGACCCATATGCTCGCCGAGGGCCTGGCCGACGAGGACATCATCGACAACGTCATGATCTTGATCGTGGCGGCGCACGACAGCACGGCACCCTCCTCACCTTCCTCATCCGGCACCTTGACGGCAACAGGGACGCCTATGACAAGGTCGTGGCAGAACAGCAAGAGATCGCGAGGAGCAAGGATCCGGGTGAAGCTTTGTCGTGGGAGGACCTCGGCAAGATGAAGTACACCTGGTCGGCAGCGATGAAGACGCTGCGGCTGGTGCCACCCGTGTTCGGCAACTTCAAGAGGGCGGTGGACGACGTGGAGTTCGATGGTCACCTGATCCCTAAGGGGTGGCAAGTGCTCACCGCGGCGAGCATGACGCAATTGGACCCGGTAGTCTTCCAGGATCCCGGCAGGTTCGAGCCGGCGAGGTTCGACAATCCAATACCGCCCTACAACTTCGTAGCGTTTGGCGGCGGCGTGCGCGTGTGCCCCGGGAACGAGTTCGCGATGGTGGAGGCGCTAGTGGCCATGCACTACATTGTCACAGGGTTCAAGTGGAAGCTTGCCGCGGGCTGTGACGGCAGCTTCTCCAGACCCCGCTGCCGTCCCCGGCTCAGGGCCTCCTCATCGACATCGAACCAATAGGCTTGTAGACACAACAACGGCCACCATAAATGCACCGCGCGTCACTAATGATTTCAAAGAAGAATTAAGCAAAGTGCCCTATTATCGATTACAGAAAAAATAACTTTTCTTTTTCGGAATGTGTGACAACATATCTACTAGATTCTTATGATGGGCAAAGTAGAAAGAATTTTTCCTAGGGCGTAAAGCTGCGAGTAATCGTTCGTCAAGAAATTTGTGTAAATAAAAATGTATAAGACACATGACATATTCAAAAATCTCACAATAGTCGAGTTATTTAATTGGCGTGAAATTGTTGTGTATTTCACGATAAGTAATGGTGACGTGAACGTATGGCTAAAAAAAAGATGACATGGATAAATTGCATTTACATGGATAATGTGGATAACTAATGAATATTAGTGGCAGATGACATGGATAATTGATTGGTTAAAAGAATGGATGATGTGGATAATTTGCATGTTGAGATAAAAAACAATTAATACTCCGTACATGTTAGCAGAGTTTTCCTTTATAAAAAGTATAGATGCATCCGTAAAGTGGAATAATTGAACTCTACATCAAGTAGATGTTCTGATAATAAAACATCTTTGAAAAAAACCTATGTGAGGCTCAAATATGAAGCGACAAGCATAGACCATAGTGTATACTTCCATAATCATGTTTAGTAGTAAAACACTGGTATCACCTGAAAACCAAAAGGAATATATCAAAGATAACATTATCTATTACACTTTTGTATCAAACAAAACATTCATTGTTAAAGAAATATATGGTATAACAAATTGACATAATAAAATAGACCAAAAATCGACTCGACGGTAAAATGGACTACAATTGATTCTGCACCTCCTAGTGAACAAAGAACGTTTCAACACATAGAGCAGTGTGGGAAAAGTACCATTTCTTTTTGCAAAAACCGCATGCCAATATCTTAAGAAAAAGGTTCGGTGGATGTAACTTAATTGTGAGTTAGATAGAAACACAGAGATGTATTGACACCAGGTCACCTACATTGTTCCAAACAAATATGAACATAACTGAGCAGGAAGAGGAAAGCCATACCTTCTAAAACAATGGGTGTGTTGTTTTCTACAGAAAGTGCACAAAGAACTGAAAAAAACAGAATGTTGGTAGAGAGAGTGGAATAGTGAGGCAGAAGCTACTGATTTTGCATCGGTTGCCCTACGCACATACTCCCTCCGTTCCAAATTAGATGACTTCCATTTGTCCATATGCAGATGCATCTAGACATGTTACATGTATAGGTACATCTATATGTGCATGAATGGAAAATCATCTAATTTAGAAGGGGGGAGTATATGCGAACCATTGAGTTAATAGAAACTCATTCCCTTCATATGCAAGAGGAAAATGGCAGGTACCGAATCTTGAAGGGGTATGACTCGCGTCAGTCATCTTAATCACCATATTCTTAAGTACATATAGAAGCAGATTCATACAAACAACAGGAAGTGTGGGTGTTTCGAAATAACAACATTTCATTTATTCTTGCCTCCTCTTTTCCCCTGCCTTACCGGACGAAAGGAAAGAGAAAATAGAGGACAGATTGAAATTTGTAACGAAAGATCAAACAAACTTACAACCCTTTGGTCATCCTAAAAAACAAATCTGACAGTATTTAACTTGTACTACATACATATAAATGACCAATCGTTTATTCTTGATCCTATATGTAGGTTTTTTCTTGGTCCCCTATTATGCTATTACCATTGTACCGTTACAAAATAAAATATTCATAGAAGTGCACGTGGCAAGAATATACTATATCATATCCAGTGTGATGAAATTGAAGAAAAAAAACGTAAAGGGAGATGTAAATATAAACAATCAAATCACTCTAGTAATGTTCTGTTATAGCTAGGGAAAATGAGGCAATACTTTGTAGCGAGGCAGAGTAGCATACTATAGCAAGCAACTATAGGGACAATCAACGGACAGTTACCTGTGAATGTGATCGTGTCCGATTGTAACAGGGAAACAAATCAACTGACCAGGAGTACCTGTGAATGTGATCGTGTCCGGCCGGCCACACACAATGAAGGTAGGCCAAGTCAAGATACATATGAGATTCTGAGTGCCTTAACGGAGGTGATGAATTCCTATTCAAATGATTCCTCTGCTCAAAGAATTGCTCATGCAGTTGTCCGTCTCCGGTCCTGGCGAACAGCGGTATACACTAAATCAAGGATTGATTCGTTACAGCAGGCGATTGTGGATTGGTGGGAATTCTGCTCTGCAGTGCTCTGCAGACTTAACTTATCAGCGCTCTGCATCCGAGTGTCGTGGGTGGACACTCTGGCGCTACTGCTACGTACTAGGGGTCAAGAAACTGTTCATGTGACGGAACTAAAGGCAGATGTGGAGGAATTCGTTACACAATGCCAAATTTACCAGCAGTCAAAGCATGAGCATGTGAACCCAACGGGGAAACTGCAGCCCTTATAAGTACCATTGGCGCCATGGCAAGACATATCCATGGACTTTGTCGAAGGATTGCCTAAGCTCAGTTGTTGTCGGAGTAGTATATTATGGTGGTGTATTGTAAAAAGAATCCTGGTCAGACCTGTTTAGGACATGTCGTGAACAACTTATTAAGAATTAGTATTATTATTGTTATGCAAGTTGAAATAGTTAGGACATGTATGGCACACCGAGCATACTTTTAGGACTAATGGCGCATTTACTATTTTTGAAACTCTAGCCCGAAATGTGGTGGGTTTTTTCAGTTTACTCCATTCGTGATGCTTAAGTACAAGAAAAAGTCTCCGTTTACTCTCCTGCTCCTTGGACTATTTACAGTATGCAGAAGCCTCATCATCTGCCTCTAGATCTCACCTAGAGGTATACATAAAAACTTTTGCCATCAAAATCAGTGGCGGAGCTTGCCAGAGTTTGCTGGGGGTACGATATATATTTGAGTTCCTAATGGGGCACACAAAATTAATTAATCTAAGCTCTCTCAAAGAAAACATGTGCAAATCCTATGGGGGGGGGGGGGGGGGGGGGGGGGGGTGCCCCCCGACATGAACCAAGCTCTGCCACTCTTCGAATACTTCTAAACAAACTCTATGGTACTACCTTCTTGCTAGGCTACATGATATTATTATCTTCCCTACATACGACGACCGTGATGTCGGGCTGATTTATTTACACTCTGGGCTTACTGCAAGTCATATCCATTGCAATTCTCGTCCATGTCTTAATCAACAACTTAACGACAGTCACTACCTTTACGATTTCCAGGTTATAATTTTTTGGTGTTCAATTCTGCAACCTGATTTTTTATTTTTCCGCCTCCTCACTTATTTATTTAATCACCATATATGGAGTCGAATGTGTTCTTTCACAAGAAGTAACAAATTTGTAGTCTTCTTCTATCCATTTTCTCGTTTTCGAAGTGAATAAACTCACTCGGACCCACATGTGCAAGGACCTAGTCGTCGCTGCAATTTCACTCTATGTACAGTTGATCAAACAGGTTGTCGGCCAGTCGCGTTCTCCCCGACCTAATCAGCAATGTCTATTAAGACATGTAATTAATATATGTAATGGCTGCAGTATATGCACGGGACAAAATATTATATTCCCTCCAAAACATTATCAATTGTTCTCGCTGTCGAATAAATTTGCTTGGCCTTTTCATAAACCTAAATCAATAGATGCGATATCCTCATTCTATTATGATGAGTGGTTGGATGAATTAAAGGGAAAACATAGGAGATGACAAGAACATACACGATGCACACCAGTTGGGGTGGGGGGGCGTTGGCCCCCCAACATGCACTAGCTCCACCACTGCTCCAAATACTATCTTAACTCCATCAATTCTAAGCAGGTTGTATGGAACTATCTTGTTGCTAGGCTACATGGTATTAATATCTTTCGTGCTTACGACTTGGTCCTATTTACACCTTGGGCTCAATCCAACTCATATCCATCGAAATTCATTGTCCCCGTTAATCAGCAGCTTAACGACAGTCACTACCTTTGCGATTACTTATTATTATATTTCGTTGTTCAATTCTACAACCTGGATTTTTTTGTAATTTCTGCCTCCTCACTTATTTATCTAATCACCAGACATGGAGTACAATGGGTTGAACTTTGGGGAACCTTTTTTTCTTTTTTTTCTCTCCAGACATGAGTCCAATGGGTTGAACTTTGGGGAACTTTTTTTTCTTTTTTTTTTCTCTCAGCTTCCACCTGTTCACAATGCGGTGCAATTTATACTTAAGACTCAACTATGCTTGACTTTGGAGCAGACACGCAAATGCTGCCGACCAGGACGTGCACTTCGGTGCTCCTTGCCAAGGTGTGAGTAGACTACAACATGGGTTACTACAACATGTAGCTATAGGGGTGGACGTTCGGTCATGACCGAAATTTTGGTCTCTATTTTGGGTCTTTTTGGAACTCAGTTAGTAAAATTTTGAGGACCGACAACTGACTCACAATCTTACATGACCGAAAATTTCACGTACCCGGAATTTCGGTCTCAATTTCCGTCATGACCCCTGTAGATCTAGGGGTGGAAGTTCGGACATGACTTTGTGTTTTCCTATCTTTTTTAATTTGCTACCCAATTTTTATCGGTATTCTTGGTCTCGGTCATTCCGGTTTTGGTTCGGTCTGTCGTGTCTCGGGTCACGGACACGGGAGTAGAGGATACCCCTTTTTAGGTTCGGCACGGGCGCGAAGGAGGCTGGAAGACGCCTTACCCGGGAGCAAGACCGTCGAGTTCTTCGTCGAAGCAAGCACGCAAGCAACACAGAGAGACACACAGGGGTTACCCAGGTTCAGGCCGCCGGAGGCTAAAAGCCCTACTCCTGCATGTCTGGATTGAGTGTTCATCATGGTGTGGTATACAAGGGTGTTCTGGGATGAACCCGGCAGAGTTCGGCCGGAGGTAGACGAAGAGCAGATCCTGCCCTGGGGAGATCACCTCTCTCTCTACCCTCTGAACCTAGTCTAGTCTGGCTTGAGCTCTAGCTTAGCTTCTGTCCCTTCTCTTCCTCGGTGCCATGGTCCTCCTTTTATAGGCTAAGTGGATCCGACATGGGCACGCGAGGAGCGTGAGGGGTTTTAGGCGGGAGAACCCCTTGGTGGTCTTTGGAGGAGACGTGGCCTCCTCTCCTCCAAGTATCTTCTGGAGGGTGGTGCGGTCGTCCGCCCTTTGGGAAAAGTGGGACGGACAAAGCCTGTCCGCCCCACCAGCCTCGCTCGTGGCAAGTCACCAAGGCGCGACCCTCGTCTTAGCGCCCAAGTCTTCCACCAACTTCCGGCGAGCTGGCGTTCTTATCCTCTCAGCGGTACGGACGGGGACCCAGGGGTGCGCCTGGCCTCCTGCCGGGCGCACAGACCGCGGGTACTCCGCCTTGCTCTCCGGGCAAAAGGTGATCCCAGAAGGTCGCCTGGTCCTTAGCCGCAGCACGTTGCTGTCGAACTTGTCGGGTTTCCTTGGGGCAGATGGGCTGACCATCTGCTAACTTGACTCCTTGCCTTGTCCATCTTCTTGGTGGGTCCCAGTGGTGGACCCATTTTGGCAGCATCAGGGGAACCCATGTTCCACTGCTGCGACACGGTCCTTTCGGTTTCGGTCTTCGGCCATTGGTTTTTGTGCCCACCCCTAGTGCCACTCACCATAGTCTCCGATCTTTGCAAAGTTTAGACTGGCAGGAGTTAGTTTCCATAGCGGGCACGGAGTTCATGTACTCTGTGGCGTACCATGGTTGACATCGAACTTGGATGGAAATATGAAGAATATGAAGTGGAGGAGTCAAGATGATTCCCGAGTGGAGATTGCAAAAGACACGGGAGGATAAAATGTGGGACGGAAGAGCTATAATGTTGTTAAATCCGGTGAAATAATTGGTAAAACATGATCCAGACTGTTAGTTTTGGATATATGAATCAGAAATGACTTGGTTCTGGGTTAATTCCGGTGTGAAACACTTAAAATGACTTACGTGAAGGAGAAAAAGAGACATAGCTTGGAAAAAATAAAAAATAAATCATTGGTGGGCCCTAATGATGTGTGGCAGACTTGTGGAGCTGCTCTTAGCTTTACAAATCGGTTCGCTATGTGACACACGTGATTCCCAACTCAGGACAGACCGACCTATCGACTGAGTCGGTTTCGAACCGCCATAGGCAGCTTCCGATTACATAGTCTGGTCAACTACGGAGCGATCGCGTTTCCTTTTACTCCCTCCGTTCGGATTTAATTGACACACATTTTGTCATGTATCTAGACATTAAACAAGTATAGATACATCCATATTTGGATAAAACTAAGTCAATTAATTTGGAACAGAGGGTACCATCGAGAGTTTTTGGAACCGACTCCACTCTCGTCGCGGTCGTGGCCAAGCCGGGGAGGCGCCGCCGGATCGACGAGGGGTCCGGCCGTCGAGGCCATGGCGAGCGAGGAGGGCTGGCTCAAGACGCGGGTGTCGACCGTCTGATCGCGCTCCTGGGCTACTCCGAGGTCATGGTGGTGCAGCTCGTACTCCGCCTCGCGCGGGACAGCGCATCGGCGACGGACCTGGCGCACTAGTGGAAACAGGGGCTTTGGTGGAGAGGGGTGTTGGGCTCTAGTCCCGGGCGTGGTTCGATCCCGGACTAGAGGAGGGAACTAGTACCGGGCCGGCTGCTCCGACGCTGCGCAGGTCGGGTCCCGGGTTGTAGGGCACCTCTAGTTCCGGGCCGTGATACCACCCGGGACCGAGGCAGTCAGCGGCAGGGTGGAGACAGGAGGGTGGACCTTTCGTCCCGGGCCGTGGTACAGCCCGGGACTAGAGGTCCCGCTATATCATCTCCCCCCCGGGCCAGCCACCATTTTTGAACTCTCAAGATCATCTCATTGTTTCCTCTCTCAAGCTCAAGTGTAGCCCCATTTTTTTCCAAGATTTGTCAAGATAGACGGCACCCATCTCTCCAAGGGTTAGCAACACTTGATCCTTTCACCCGGCGGCCGAATTTTAGCCATTTCCATACAAGTTTAGCTCATTTCATTTTTATAGTGCTACCTAGGTGTTTGATGAAATGCCTAACTAGGTAGTTCATTTTTTTATGTATTTTGAGCTCAAATTAATTTATTATTTGTGGATTTTAGTGTCGTCTCGGTCCTCACCGCCGTCGATAGCCCCCGCCATCCCGTGACCGGCACCACCTCGGTGAGCCTCTTCTTTTATCTGTTATTTTACAAAATTACTTGTATGATTTGATTGCATAATTATTTTTCTTGTATAATTTTCTTATGTTTTTTATGTATAGTGTCATGGTTTTGATATCCGTCCCCGTCGTCCCTCGTCCGGTCTATGATTCGGATGTGGTATATTTTTATCACTATTTATTTTGTTTCGTGTTTATAACAATCATGCCGACCAAATTGACATAGATATATTTTTATTTAGGAGGTAGTTGAACCGGAAATTCCAGCCGACCCTATTGTAGAGTTTTTTTAAAAGAAAACAACGATTTGAAAGCAAAATTGAAGATAAGTGAAGATCTTCGTCTCCAATGCCTAGAAGAGAAGATGGTATTGGACTTGAAGATTGCCGACATCGTTGATGCTCACGGGGTCGAGCTTACCGACGTCGTCGCTGTTCACGAGATGAAGATGGATGCAATGCGCTTGAAGCTTAGAAAGATTAGAAAATATGTCATTAGTCAAGAGGCTTGGTATCATTATGCTGTTGGTTCAATAGTTACCTTAGTTGCGATTCTGATCGCATTTGTTGTTGGATTTAAATTCTTTAGATAGTTGTATTCTAGTTTCAATTAATTTATGTTTTATGAGAACTATGTATTACATTTGGTCACTACTATACTTTGGTTTTAATGTGATGAACTTGTATTAATGAATATGATATGTTTCCTATTATGTTGGTTTATCGTAATGGGTTTTAGCGGTGATTTGCAGATGAGTCATCCGTGGATGTACGCTGACCGACGCTCTAAAGAGTACATGGATGGCGTGCAATCTTTTCTCAATGTGGCTAAGGATAACAAGGGGCCAATGGTTTTATGTGTTGTCCATGCAAGAAATGTCGGAATGAGAAGGATTACCCTAACACAGACAGAATTCACCTCCACCTGATAACTTCTGGTTTCATGCCCGGCTATAATTGTTGGACCAAGCACGGAGAAAAAGGGGTTATGATGGAAGATAACGAAGAAGAAGAGAACGATGACAACTACATGTACCCTGAATATGTTGGTAACCCAACAGGGGAAGCTGATGATGAAGAGGTACCAGATGATCCCATCATACATGATGATTTACGTGGGGTCATCGTTGATGCACATACCCTAGCAGAAACTACACTTGAGAAGTTGAAGTTGGAGCGCATGTTAGAGGATCACAAAACAAAGTTGTACCCAACTTGCGAAGATGGCAACACAAAGCTCGGTACCACACTGGAATTATTGCAATGGAAGGCAGCGAATGGTTTATCTGACAAGGGATTTGGGAGTTTACTGAAAATAGTGAAGGACAAGCTGCCGGCTGGTAACGAATTGCCCGAGAGTGCGTATGAAGCAAAGAAGATTATCTGCCCTCTAGGATTAGATGTGCAGAAGATACATGCATGCATTAATGACTGCATCCTCTACCGCGGTGAGAAGTATGAGAATTTGAATGAATGCCCGGTATGCGGTGCATTGCGGTATAAGATCAGAGCAGATGACCCTGGCGATGTTGAGGGCCTGCCCGCCAGGAAGAAGGTTCCTGCCAAGGTGATGTGGTACGCTCCTATAATACCACGGTTGAAACGTTTGTTCAGAAACAAAGAGCATGCCAAGTTGTTGCGATGGCACAAAGAAGACCGCAAGAGCGACGAGATGTTGAGACACCCGGCTGATGGGTCGCAGTGGAGAAAAATCGATACAGAGTACAAGGAATTTGCACGTGACCCAAGGAACTTAAGGTTTGGTCTTAGCACGGATGGCTTTAATCCTTTTGGGGAGCAGAGCAGCAGTCATAGCACCTGGCCTGTGACTCTATGTATCTATAACCTTCCTCCTTGGTTGTGCATGAAGCGGAAGTTCATTATGATGCCAGTGCTCATCCAAGGCCCGAAGCAACCCGGTAACAACATTGATGTCTACCTGAGGCCATTAGTTGATGAACTTTTACAGTTGTGGCGTGATGAAGGGGTACCTGTGTGGGATGAGTACAAACAAGCGGAATTTAACCTACGAGGGTTGTTGTTTGTAACCATCAATGATTGGCCTGCTCTTAGTAACATTTCAGGACAGTCGAACAAGGGATACAATGCATGCACACACTGTTTAGATAGCACTGAAAGTATATATGTAGGTAACAAGAATGTGTACCCGGGTCATCGTCGATTTCTTACAACTCAGCATCCCCTAAGAAAGAAAAGCAAGCAGCAGCATTTCAAAGGTGAGGAAGATCGCCGGCCGAAGCCACCCCTCCAAAGTGGTGAAGATATATATGATGCGGTCAAGGATTTAGATGTAATCTTTGGAAAGGGTCCTGGCGGACAGTCTGTTCCGAAGGACGCTAACAACCACGTTCCCCTGTGGAAGAAGAAGTCTATATTTTGGGAACTACCCTATTGGAAAATCCTAAAGGTCCGCTCTGCAATCGACGTGATGCACGTGACGAAGAATGTTTGCGTGAACCTGCTAGGCTTCTTGGGCGTGTATGGGAAGGCAAAAGATACTCCGGAAGCACGAGAGGACCAGCAACTTTTGAAAGACCCAAAGAACCTGCATCCAATGAGGACGGATAAAGGACGTCTACGTCCTGCTAGCTACGTTCTTACCAAAGAAGAGAAGGAGATATTTTTTGAAGTCCTGAGCAGTATGAAGGTCCCGTCTGGCTTCTCGTCGAATATAAAGGGAATAATAAATATGGCAGAGAAAAAGTTCCAGAACCTAAAGTCTCATGACTGCCACGTGCTGATGACTCAACTGCTTCCGGTTGCATTGCGGGGGCTTCTACCGGAAAATGTTCGAGTATCCATTGTTCAGCTATGTGCGTTCCTCAATGCAATTTCGCAGAAGTCAATCAGCCCAACCACTCTATTAAGGTTACAGAAGGATGTGGCTCAATGTCTCGTTAGTTTTGAGTTGGTGTTCCCACCATCCTTCTTCACTATTATGACACATCTCCTAGTACACCTGGTCGACGAGATTCACATTCTGGGTCCTGTATTTCTACACAATATGTTCCCCTTTGAGAGGTTCATGGGAGTGTTGAAGAAGTATGTTCATAACCGTGCTAGGCCAGAAGGAAGCATCTCCAAAGGGTATGGAACAGAGGAGGTCATTGAGTTTTGTGTTGACTTTATTCCCGGCATTAAGTCGATTGGTCTTCCTGAATCGCGACATGAGGGGAGACTAAGTGGAGAAGGCACTCTAGGAAAGAAATCATACATATGCAGGGACGGGTATTCTTTCACAAAAGCACACTACACAGTTCTGCATAATTCCACTTTGGTGGCTCCGTATATCCAGATGCACAAGGATATTGTACGCTCTAACAACCCGGGGATGGATGACTCCGCCATTGCAAAGGAACACATGGAGAATTTTGGCGGTTGGTTGGAAACGCATCTGAACAACAACAACACAGTCTCAGATGAGCTGTTCTTGTTGTCTAAGGGGCCATCTTCGACTATTTGGACTTTCCAAGGGTATGAGATAAACGGGAATACATTTTACACGAACGCCCAAGATAAAAAGAGCACCAACCAAAATAGTGGTGTCCGCTTTGATGATAAGAGCACGAATGAGGCCACGGTCACATATTATGGTTGCATAGAGCAGATATGGGAACTTGACTATGGACCTTCTTTGAAGGTCCCTTTGTTCTGGTGCAAATGGTTCAACCTGAGAGGCGGCGGGGTAAAGGAAGACCCATTGTACGGAATGACTACAGTGGATCTCACGAATGTTGCGTACGACAACGAACCATTCGTTCTAGCCAAGGATGTGGCTCAGGTTTTCTATGTGAAGGACATGTCTACCAAGCCAAAAAAAAGAAAAGATAAGGAAGTGAATACATCAGCCGATGAGCCAAAGCGCCACATAGTTCTTTCAGGGAAAAGAACCATCGTGGGAGTGGAGGACAAGACAGACATGTCAGAAGATTACGACAAGTTTCATGAAATTCCGCCCTTCAAAGTGACCACTGACCCAAGTCTCAAGTTATATGCAGACCCTTGTCCATGGTTACGGAGCGATCAGAAGAAAGGGTCTCACAAAAAGAAAAAGCGAAGACTAAATAGGGATGTTGTTCATGATGTGTAATAATTTATTAAACTTTTATATAATTTATAGTATGGAGGACAAGACAGACATGTCAATGAAATCAAGCGTATGGCGGTGGCGGAATGTAGTACTTAATTTATAAATTTTTGATGTAGCATCAAACTTTGTGATGTGAAATGATCCACTGCGCATGTAGTACTTGATTTATAAATTTTTGAATTGATTTTAAATTAAGCGTATGTAGTACTTAATTTAAAACCAAGCGCATGTGATACTTCATTTTAAACCAAAACAGAAAACAGGAAAATGAAAGCAATTTTTACTTAATTTAGACAAGTAAATCAAAAGATATAAAAAAAGTAAGAAACCAGAAAATTAAAAAAAATTAACCTCTAGTACCGGGCCGTGCGACCACCCGGTACTACAGGTCCACTGGGCTTGGCGCGCAAATTTTCGCGGCCCTGAGGGACCTCTAGTACCGGGTGGTAACACGGCCCGGTACTAGAGGGTCTCTAGTACCGGGTGGAGCCACGGCCCGGTACTAGAGGCCTTTTTGGCGCTACTTCTAGTGGCTCGGGCCGAAAATTTGCCCAAGTCCAGCAAATCGACGCTCCGCCTCCGGGCTCCAGACGACGCCGCCCCTGCGCCGCCAGGCTGCCGGATTTCGTCCCCGCGCCGCTGCCGCCCTCACCGTGGGTCGCCGTCCTGCTCCTGCTCCGGGCGCGGCCGTCCCCGCTCTTCCCCCGAGCAAGATCGTCGTCCCCGAGCAAGCAAAGCTCGCCCCCGACCCACGGTGAGCTCGTCCCCCCGACCAACTACTCTCTCCCTCTCTCAGATCTAGCGCGCGGCGGCGGCGGCGGACCCTAACCACGGGGCCGGCGCCGGAGTTGGCAAACAAGAACAGATTTTTAGGGCCTAAGGGCCGATTTCATTATAATTAGGCCACAAACGGCCGATTACATTGGGGGGGGAGGCCATTAATAAGGCCATTACATTGGAGGGGGGAGGGTCGCCGGTGCCGGTGCCGCCTAGTCGTCGAGGATGAGAAGGGCGGCGGGGTCCAGAGATGCTCCGGTGGCGCCTGCTGCTGCGGTGGCGCCTCCTGCTGCTCCGGTGGCGCCTCCTGCTCCTGCTCCGTGGCGCCTCCCAGCTCCCGCCGGTAAAGACCCAGGACTGGCCAACGAGGCCGGTAGGCAGAGGAGGCGGCGGCGGAAGGTCCTGCTCCTGCTCGCGTTCCATGGCGTAGTGCCACGGCTCGACCTCGTCCGGGTCGTACTCTGCTGCTGCAGTGGCGGCGGCGGCGGCCGCGGTCCTCACCTTCTCCCACCTCTTGATCTCGTCCTCGACGAGGCTGAGGTTGGAGGCCTCGTACGCGGCCACCATCTCCGGGTCGTCCTCATCCTCGGGGACCTCCTCCTCGAACCACAGCGCGTCGGGCAGCGCTGGGTAGGCGGATTGGACGGCGCGGGGCGCCGGGGCGAAGTAGGAGTGGCGGCGGTCCTCGTGCTCGTCCTTGAGCCACTGCTCCCAGTGAGGGGAGTCCGCCGCGTAGGCGGGGTCGTTGCGGAGCGCCGGAGGGAGGAGGCGGCGCCGGCGCGCGATCTCCCTGTCCAGTTGCCTCCCAGGGAGCGGGACCGCCGGCACCGGAATCCTCTGCGGGTTCAGGTGCCAGCCCTCGGGGAGGTGGACGTCGTCCACTCCAGCGTGGCGGCGTTGTCCCAGTGCCACTGGCACTCCGGCTCCGGCACGTAGCGCCGGCGCCGGATCCTCCTCCCTCCAGCGGTGGTGGTGGTGGTTCGTGGCGGCGCGTCGGGTGCGTGGGCGACCCGCACCGGTGGCGCGGTCCTCCGCACGCCCTGCGGAACGACGCCCAAGGCCGCCGGCGGTGGAGGCGGTGGAGAAGCGCGGCGACGGTTGGAGGACTCGCCGGTCTCGTTCTTCGGGGACTTCCCGAACCAGCGCGACATGGCGGCGAGGGCACTGGACGGGCGGAGGGGAACCGTCGGGCGGAGGGGAACCGTGGGAGCGGAGCGGAGTGGAGTGTCCACATCCGCACGGGCGCGTCCCTTTTTAAAGACCAGGACCGTCGGGAGGGGAACCGTCGGGTGGGCCAGCGCCCGAGTCGCTGGCAAGTGGGCCAGGAGCATTGACTCCGGGTGGGCGGGGGCTGTTGGTGCTCCGCATTGACCACGGGGGGTGAAGGCGAGGCGGCCGGGTGGGAACACGAGGCGGGGAGGTGAAGACGAGGCGGGGCGGGAACACGAGGCAGGGCGGCGGGGTCAGAACTGGGTCGCTGGCAGGTGGGCCAGCATTGACCACGCGTGGCCAGTGGGCGGTCACACGTGGCGGTGGGGCGGGTAGGCGCTGGCAGGTGGGCCAGCGATGACCACGGTGGCCACCTTTGACCAGGTTCTGGCCCAAATTTGGGCTGGGCTGGGATTGGGACAGCCTATGTTTTTTTTGAAAGATTTTTTTCTTTAGATGCAATATTAAATTGTTTTTGTTGCATATTTGTATAGTTCCCTCCTTTGAATTATTGTACTAATGCTATTATTTTTTATCTTTTTTTTGTATTAGTTAAACAATGGATGTCGATGCTCCCTTCGTAACGAGAGAAGGGGAAGAAGAGATACTTTCCTACATTTTGGAACCCGGTGAATTTCGGCATCCCGCGGAAGGAGCTGAAGATGAGGACTCGGAAATTGGTGGACCCACGCCGTCTGGCGAGGTATATTAAGCCTATGTTGAGCAGATGCAATAACTGATTTGTGCATATATATGTATTCACACATGTTTCATATTTTTAGACCTCCGCATCGAACCAATCCACTAAACGAGGCCATGCCCAAGGGATGGGCAAAGATGAGCATCTCACAATTGACGAGGTGAATGCAACTACTGGCCAACCACTGGCACCCGTGCCGAACGCAGTTAAGTTTGTGCATCAATGCGGAGTCACTGTCAGGGACAACGTTTATATCAGCACTCAGGAATGGATTAAGCCAAAGTTAGAGGGAGTTAGTTACGTCGACAAGAGAACCAAAGATGTGCTTTGGAACAAGCTCATTGCACATTTCACCCTACCGGTCTTGGAAGATGAGGTGAAGACAAAAAAAATGACGGACAAAGTCAAGCATTTCGCTCTTAAGAAGATGGCTCAACAATTCAATAACTACAAGAACAAATTATTCCGTGAGTGGGAAGAAGATGGGAAACTTCCGGATTTCACCGGCACACGAGAGAGGCAGCGGCCTCACTGGCCTGCATTTCTGGAGTACAAGAAATCAGAACGAGCTAAGAAAAGGTCGCAAACGAATAAGAATAATGCAGCGAAAAAGAAGTATCACCATAAGATGGGGCCAGGTGGCTACCGAGTTGCCGAGCCTAAGTGGGAAAAAATTGAGTCCGAGTTGCGTGCAAAAGGGCTCACCCCGGTCACAGAGGAATGGGACAGAAGGATAAGGAATTGGCTACTTGCGCATGGAGGGGAGTATGACATGGAAACAGGGGAGTTAATAATTGATGAAAGCAAAGTAGTCAACGGAGCCCAAAAAAAATTATTGACTTAATTGCCAAGTCTAAAGAGGGAAAGTTTATTTCCGACAGAGAGAAGGACGAGCTGTCAGAGGCCCTCGGGACCAAAGAAAAAGGAGGATCAACACGAGGCTTAGGAGAAGTGCCGTGGATTGAAGGGTTTCCCGAGGACCGTGCCTCTTATAGAAGCCGATTGAGAGCAAAGAGGAGGAAGGAGCAGCAGGAATCAGACCGGTTGATGATCTTAGAAAGAAATCATGACCAGATGGTTGCTCTCTATAAGGAGCAGCAGAAGCAAATAGATCAAATGCGCGAGCAAGGGGCGCCAACTCTTCAGCTGGAACAAGCGAGTCAAGGCGGCCCATCGCATCGCAGAAGCAGCGTGGCTTCCTCGGTTATGGTCGGTGATGATGAGACAAGTTACCCCGTGGATTATATCACGGAGAAAACAACTTGTGAGCTGCATGTCCCAGTATTTAACTTATCCATGAAGGTGGCGGACGGCTATGCATTCTCCATTGACTCTACAGCATCGTGGCTTGGCAATGCCATTCCAGATGGATTTGCTCGTGTCGGCGTGGATCAAGTTGTACAAGGATATGAATCACTGAACCTTGAGTTCCCAAGAGCTGATGATGAGTCGGTGCTAGGGGACGTCGTGGGTGGTCTAATTCTATGGCGGAAGAAATACATCAAGTTTGAAGGCTGGGCGCCAAGGCCACCATCGTCTCCGCCAATTCACGATTCACCACCTGATGACGATGAAGGGGACGACAACCATCAGTCGCCTCCGCATCAGTCGTCTCCGCCGCCGCGTGCGCCGACTCCACCGCCGCGTGACCGACTCCACCGCCGCGTGAGCCGACTCCTCCTGCGTCAGCCCACTCCGCCGCGCATGAGCCGACTCCACCGCCGCATGAGCCGACTCCGCCGCCGCATGAGCCGACTCCTGAGCCCCGACATAGGAAGGGCGCCACTTCGTCGTCCATGGGATTCGGGCGAGACCCCCGACGTTCGCCCCTCCCAAAAGTACCCAAAAGCCTTGACGACCTCAGAGCTTGCGACATGACTAAAGAGCAATTGGATGCGTGGGTGGATGCAGACACAAAAAGACAGCTTGCACGGAAAAAGCCCGAGGAAAAGCAAACATTTACTGCAAAGGAAAACAAGTGGGCTATTGGATTCATCACGGAACCATCGCAATATGAGAAAAATAAGCCAGATAACTATTTACGAGCTCTGAGTAAAAGTAGTAGCTCTCCCAAGACGAGAAGTAGTAGTGCCAGAGGGAAAAGAGACGTTGCCCAGCTCGGACAACAGGCAAACCAGTCGATAGCCCCGCTCGTAGTTATACCCAGTGGTCATGGCTCCGTGACGGACCTAATTCCTACTTTATCCTTGAAGAAGGACTTTGCTGCAGATGCTGGTATTACTCTTGCTCAACTGGACAACGAAAATCTCTTTCCGTCTGATGTAGATGATTCATGGAAATGGAAATGGGGGAGGTCCCTGCTGCGAGGTGATCAGATAAAGTGTCTACCGACATGTATGCGACAACTCCATAGTTGGTACATGAAAACCACAAAGGAATTTGATGATTTTTGATCTGTGTGAAAGTTACAAAAAATCATTTCGCGGGTGAAGACATGTTCACAATTCAGCTCGAAGAACTCTGGTACTTATACAACCTTGACTCCCTCGACTTGGCTCTCGTCGGTGCCTACTGTCTGTAAGTGATTCAATTCATTTATTTCCAAAAAAGATAAAGTCTTTAGCTCTCAGCTCGTTCATTGCCATCGCTAATTATGCTCACTACGGTATTATGCAGAATGAAGAGTGATGAATGTGGTAGAAAGGGCATCTATGGCTTTGGGTTCGTTAACCCAGTACGAGTTAATGCAAGGACACTAAAAAACCACGTGAAGGACACGGAGAAGAACTTGCTAAATGCCCTAATGAAGCAACATTTCAACACGGAGATAATGTTTCCTTACTTCTTCAGGTAAGAGAGTGTTACTCGCTTGTACAAATTAAGTGTAACTGATGAGTTACTGACGTGTATATAATCATGCGCAGCGATCATTACATTCTGCTAGTCATTGAAGTTGATAGATCAAGAGTTCAAGTCTACGACTCATTGGACTGGCCTGAGGAGAGGTACCAAAGCATTCTAGATACGCTCCAAAGGTAATTTCAAACATTATCGCACTATATCAGTCTCTCTTATTGATTTCAGAGATATCAAGCAACTAATATAACTCATTTATTCTTTTTTTTGGCCGGCAGGGTTTGGAAACAATTCAAAGCGAGGACAAAGGGTTCAGGTTCATTTGAAGAACAGCTGACTTTTGTTCACCCACAGGTAGGTAGTACGGTCTAGCTAGGTTCGCGCATCTCTTTATTTATAGTTTTCAATACCACTATATGTTGACTATGATTTGATTGAATTCTATTCTCGTAAAGTGGATCGAGAGGCAACCACAGGGGACCAATTTCTGTGGATATTTCGTTTGCGAGTGGATTCGTCGTTCGGTCACTGAGCGGGACCCAAAGAAATTTTTAGACGTACGTGAACAATCATATTCATCAATTGATCTCCAGTGTCATTCATAATTTTTGATAGTCATGATTAATATTCGTATTGATCTCCTTCTTTTATAGGCAGAGCCATTGCGCGAGAGTATGCCACTAAAGAAGCGCTTTCAAGCACTAGCAGAGGAACTTGCGGGGTTTCTGCTCAGCGAAGTCATACCTACAAAAGGAACATACAATGGAGAATAGCGGTGAAGTCCCGGTTATGATCTCCCGTGTAACCGAATAGACGGGCTCTAGTCCCGGTTATGATCTCCACACACGTGTAATCGAATAGACGGGCTCTAGTCCCGGTTATGAGCACCTCCATGTAACCGGATAGACGTGAACATATTTTTATTTATGAACATTTTGATATGTTATATGTAGTTTCTGTTTTTAATTAATTAAACGCATATTTTTTTTGCACCATTTCAATATTAAATTGGGAGGAAAAACAAAAAATTACAGGCTGCCACGTGTGAGGTCCTTGGTCCCGGGTCGTATGACCAATCGGGACTAGAGGTCCTCCACCACGCCCGCGCCTCGGCGGCCACGTGGGAGCCTGTTGTTCCGGGTCGTAACGGACCCGGTACTAGAGGGGGCCTCTAGTGTCGCCTTGCTAGTCCCGGGTGGACACCCGGTACTAGAGGCCCTTACGACCCGGGACCAGTGGCCCTGTTTCCACTAGTGGCGGCGCGGCTCGTCGATCTCGCCGGTCTGCCCTCCTCGGCCGCCACCGTCGCGTTCGCGGAGGACGTGCACGGGCACAAGGGCGCCGCCGGGGCCAAGCGAGTACCAGAGGCAGGTGCGGGAAGCCGCGGCGTTCGCCAAGAAGCAGAGCACCTTCCAGCTGCTGGACGACGACGACGATTTTGAAGGTGCGTGCGTTGCCACCACCGCCGCCTCATCCTCTAACAACACTAACGGCAAGAAAAGTTTCAGGAGGAAGGCCGCGAGCCATGGGGACGATGACGATGGCGGCGACGCGGCAACTGTATTGCACGATTCAGGGCGGAACGTGCGGGCGCGGCATGGTCCAGTGGAGGACGCCGGCGGCGATTCTGGTGGGGAGGAACTAGAAGAGATGGATCGGGACCAGGCCGAGAAGGCTCAGGTCGAGAAGGCTCAGCTCGAACGGCACATCAGGAACGTGACGCGGCGAACACCAGGAAACCGATGGACCGGAAGCCGACAAAGCAAAAACAGGAGGAGCTCGCCCGACGGCCCGAGGCGATATGCGGGGACGACACCACTGAGCTCAGGAAATTGTTGCGGCACGCGTACCTGGGGAAGCGGACGGAGAAGAAGGTGGAGGAGTTGCGGGACGAGATCCACGACCACGAGTATATGTTCGACGGCGTCAAGCTGACGGACGCCGAGCAGAGACAGCACGAGCGCAAGAAGGAAATCTACGATCTTGTCAAGGATCGCGTCGGGAAGAAGGACGACGCCGTCGAGTACTACAGGATGCCCGATGCCTACGATGCTGCAGCAAACGTGGATCAGGTGAAGCGGTTCGCCGTGGCGAGTCAGCGGTATGAAGACCCGACAAGGCGGCGAGAGACGGCAAGAACAGGAGCAATTTCTCAGAGCAGGAGTCCTGGGAAGAGCAGCAGATAAGGAAAGCTCGGCTGCAGTTCGGATCAAATGATGCTGGCCGGGCTGGCGACGGCTACGAGCTCGTCTTTGACGACGCAATCGACTTCGTCAAGTCGGCCGTACAGACAGGTGCCGATGCCGACTGCGAGATGGACGAACTGGCAGAGGCCATCGATGCGAAGGTCACATTGCAGAGGGAGCTCCAAGACGAGAGGAAGAATCTGCCCGTGTACAAGCTTAAGGACGACCTGCTCAAGCCCATCGAGGAGTACCAGGTGCTCATCATAGTTGGGGAGACCGGCTCCGGCAAGACCACCCAGATACCACAGTACCTCCACGAGGCCGGGTACACGGCGAAGGGGAAGAAGATCGCGTGCACGCAGCCACGGCGCGTTGCGGCGATGAGCGTGGCCGCAAGGGTGGCGCAGGAGATGGGCGTCAAGCTCGGCCACGAAGTCGGCTACTCCATCAGGTTCGAGGACTGCACCTCGGAGAAGACGGTCATCAAGTACATGACCGACGGGATGCTCCTCCGTGAGTTCCTCGGCGAGCCGGACTGGAGAGCTACAGCGTTGTGATCGTGGAGGAGGCGCACGAGCAGACGCTTTCCACGGACATCCTGTTCGGCCTCGTCAAGGACATCGTCCGCTTCCGTCCTGACGTGAAGCTGCTCATCTCCAGCGCGACGCTCAACGCTGAGAAGTTCAGCGACTTCTTCGACGAGGCCCCGATCTTCAAGATCCCCGGGAGGCGGTACAAGGTGGACATCTACTACACCACGGCGCCGGAGGCGGATTACATCGCCGCCGCGGTCGAGACGGTCCTGAAGCTGCACGTCAAGGAGCCCGCCGGCGACATCCTGCTGTTCCTCACGGGGCAGGACGAGATCGAGACGGTGGAGGAGATACTGAAGGAGAAGATGAGGATGCATGCGAGCAAGATTGCGGAGCTGGTTATATGCCCGATCTACGCGAACCTGCCCACCGAGCTCCAGGCCATGATATTCGAGCCGGCGCCGGAGGGCGCCCGGAAGGTGGTTCTGGCCACCAACATCGCCGAGACGTCGCTGACCATCGACGGGATCAAGTACGTGATCGACCCGGGGTTCTGCAAGATCAAGTCGTACAACCCGCGCACAAGCATGGAGTCGCTGCTCCGTGCGCCCATCTCGGCGCCGGCGACCTCACAGTGGTCAGGAAGGCGATCACGGCGGGGTACTTCCGGAACGCGGCACGGCGGCAAAAAGACGGGTCGTACCGTGCCGTCAAGAGCCATCAGAAGGTGTTCGTGCACCCCAGCTCCGGGATGGCGCAGGCGCCGCCACCGTGGGTGGTGTACCACGAGCTGGTGGAGACCAGCAAGGAGTACATCCGCCAGGTGACGGAGCTCAAGCCGGAGTGGCTGGTGGAGATGGCGCCGCACTATTACCAGCTAAAGGACATCGGCGAGCACGAGACAAAGAAGACAGCCAAAGGGCAAAGGACGGGCGGCGCTGTAGCCACGCTGAAGCAGGCTCTGAACCTGAATAGCGTCTTCAATCTGTAAATCCTGGCACCAAAATTTGTGTACACATTATTCTTGACAGATTTTACTACAAACCTCCGATCCATATTAATGGGCTCAACTTTATCTAGATACGGATGTATCTAGTTAAGTGTTTAGACTAGATGCATCCGTATCTAGACAATGTTGAGTCCATTAATATGGATCGGAGGGAGTAGTTGAAAACATGTATTATGTGAAAAGAAAATCAGGTGCAGCGCACTCAGGCTATAATTTACGACAACGGACTGCTACATTCGTACTTTTTCGAGGACATCCATACCTGAATCGAACTTCAGGCAACAACTCACACTACATCTTTTTTTTCATTCTGCGAGGATATCCATGCCTAAATGTCATTCATGTATCTTTTAGATTCAACGGGAAGTTTACTCAAATCCCAGAAAAGGTACATTAGGCACATTTAATTAAACTTGAAATACAACATTAGTGCATCTACTCGCTCCGTTGCAAATACAAGACCTTTTGACAGTTCAATCTGAATTGCCAAAACGTCTTATATCAAGGAACTGAAGTAGTACTTTTCACGGACTAATTCCTAAATGACATATGGCCTTCTCTGGCAAAAAAAATCTACAAAACATGGTGTCGCTGAGATGGTACATACTATTGCCAGTTTCCTCCATACGGCTGCTGCTGGTTTCTAGAACCGGCTTGTGGGGGGTAATTTGGCCCTCGGCCTGGGCCGCCAGGACCATAAGGACCGGCCGGTGGAAAATTTGGCGCACCTGCACCATAGCCACTGTTGCCACCGCCACCCCTTGGACCACCTGTCCCGCCCATCGCACCGCCAGGGTATGGAGGCGGCCCTCGACCTTGTTGAGGGTAAGGGCCACTGCCATAGCCACCACCTTGCCCTCCACGGTTCGGATACCCGCCACCACCTTGGTTCCCGCCCTGTGGGTACCTGTTTGGCCCTCCTGGCCCTCGGGGCTTTCCATAGTGATGACCTGACCCAGATGCCATTGCTGGCTGGGCTGGCCTGATTTGAGGATGCAGCTGACCTGATTGCTGGATTGGGGGCAAACGGGCGTGAGGCTGAGGGTGCTGTGTTTTTTGCCGCTTTGCAGCAGCATCATCAGCTTGCCGCTGCTGTTGACGTCTTTTCTTCGTTTGGTATTCGTGTGATGCCTCATACTTTGGCAAGCTGCATCAACAAACATGAAATGGACAATCAGTTAATTAATGAGAGAGTTAAAATAGCTGTGCAACTGTCTTAAATAGAACTTAGGATGATTATGGCAAGCTGCAAGTGAGGGAAAGAAAAAGGTAGGAGCATCACCTTTTAGGATCACATGGTAGGGGATCAGCCCAGAAATATTCAGCATCGAGTGCTTCATGTGCAGATATCCTCTGAACAGTGCAAACTCACGTCAGTTGAGAAAACATGAAAATGAATCAGGCTCACAAACATTTTACATACAAAAGCGTATAAATGTAAGCAAACACCAAAAGGAAGCAACTATACCTTTGATGGGTCCAGTGTTAACATCTTCTCCAGCAGATCCAAAGCAAAACTATCAAAACTAGAACCACAAAAGGAGGTAAACAAACACTCTTCCAGAAGGGCAACTGAGCAAGCTTCAACTATATATGATGAAAAGAAAAGTATAATACATAGTACTTACTGTTTAAAAGCTTCCTTAACATGCCTCTTCAATTGCCGGGGAGGCTTCAAATTATTGTACCACGGCATTTTTGTCACACCCGGCCAAATCGTTTCATCAGGGGTACCACAGAGCTCAAATATTTTGGTCAGTTGGTCTGGCTGCATAAAATATCAGAGAGGGACAACTTATTACTCAAGATTGCACGCAGACTATAAGTTCAAACTTGGGACAGATACTGACTCAAGTTAATGGTTTAGGCTAGACAGGTAGCAACTATATTCTTATGACCATCAAAAGAACCGCAGAGATTTTGAAGTAAATTAAGAGTAAAGACGAATGAAGACTGAGGAGTTAAGTTCAGGATTTTCTGGGCAAAGCATAGAAGCATTCTCTGTCTTTTGAAACATCTACAATGAATAAAACATTAGGTTGATGCAGTTTTTCACATAACAGGGTTACCAGAATGGAGCGTGTTTTCTACTGTAACCAAGTTTAAATGTATAGTTATAGAGCATGATAGATATGGATAATTTTTCAAGAATGTTAGAACAAAGAGGAGTTAACATTTTAACATAACAGGAGTACGATAATAGTAGGACATGGTTTTCCTCTCATAACCAAGTTTGACAGTAAAGCTTCACATAGCTATGGAGATTTTTGCAACGTTGCACAACATCTATTTTGGTCAATTGATCTGGCTGTATAAAATATCAGAGATGGACGACGTATTACTCACAGTTGCACGTAGACTACAAGTTCAAGCTTGGCACAGATACAGAGAGTGCTAAATGGTTCCAGATACTGACTCAAAGTGTCTCCAGGTAATGGTATGCTAGCCTAGAGAATGTTTAAAATAGCGGGCTACAACAAATAGCGGCAACCCTCAAAATGGGGCTATAGCGGGCTAAATGGGGCTATAGCCGATAAATCGTACATGGACTCATTTACCGGCAACATACTCAAAAGGATATAGCAAGGCTATAGCGGGCTATTTAAAACTATGCCCTAGACAGGTAGCAACTACATTCTTATGACCATCAAAAGAACCGCATAGACTTTGAAGTAAATTCAGAGTAAAAACGAATGAGGACTGATGAGTTAAGTTCACGTTTCTCTTGACAACGCATAGAAGATTTCACTATCTTTCAAAAAATAAACAATGAATCAAACATTAGACTGATGAAAATTTTCACATACCAGAGCTACAAGAATGGAATTTCTTTTCTTACTGCAACCAAGTTTAAATGTATAGATATAGAACACGGTAGATATGGAGAATTTTGTAACAGTGTTACAACCGCGAAGAGTAACATTTTCACATAACAAGAATAATAGGATATTGCTTCCTCTCATAACCAATTTTAAATGTAGTGTCAGATAGATATGGAGCATTTCACAATATTGTACAATCTCTATTACTGCCTAAGTGTGTTACACATGGATGTTCATTTCTCGTTACCTAAATGCTCTAGCTTCACATTATGACATATATTCCAAGTCTCTTCACTGCCTCAAAAAGGATTCTTACACTTCAGTTAGGTTTGAAGGTTCATATAAATGAAAGACATGCAAATTAGTTACATGAAGTATTTGATAAATAACCTCATGACAGGAATTGCTAAAATAACACGTCCAACATCTTAAGAAACCATACCTCGTTCTTTCCAGGCAGAATTGGCTTTCCATTGAGAAGCTCTGCAAAAATACAACCCACCGACCACATGTCCACCGCTGGCCCATATTTTGTGCTTCCTAGCAGCAACTCCGGAGGTCTGAAGACAAAACAGTCAACAATATCCAATTACTAAATCTGCAATATACAACTTGTAAAACAAAAGAGTAACACTTCAATACCTGTACCACAGAGTGATCACACGGTTTGTAAGGTTTCCGTTATGATCACTCGAAAATGATCTTGCTAGGCCAAAATCAGCCAACTTCAAGTTACCCTCATTGTCTATCAAGAGGTTAGATCCTGCAGGTGTAGATTTTGATGCAGAATTAGCATAAAAATAACAAGGTCAATGTCACTACATAACCCCAAAATTCAAGTAAATTGGCTGCCATACATACCTTTAATATCACGATGCAGGACTTGATTGATGTGGCAATAGTGAAGGCCGGTGAGGAGTTGCTTCATGTAGCACTGGTACATGACACAAGATCAAGACCTACAACTCGTAACAACCAGTACCATCATACACATACGGATGGTTTTACCTTGATCTGTGGAATGGTGAACCGCATCCCAGGCTTATCAGCCAACCCAGTCAAGTCATGGTCCATGTACTCGAAGACCATGTAAATGCTCCCTTTGTACTTATTGCCATCGACTATCCAACAAAACAGCAACAGGTCAAACAATAAAAAATAGGCAACAGACCATTGATCATAGTTCTTGAGAGAAGAATTAAAAACATTGATATCGTTCTTATATTGAACCGTACCTTGCTTCCCCTGCTCGTCCCTTTCTGGCCCTGCAAAAATTAATCCAAACCATTAGTCCTCCGGACGCAGGCAGGGAAGTTAACAGCCCGATGTGATGTTCTCATTCGTGGGATTATTGGTCAAACCTGGAGATGTGACGATCTCCTTGAGATGGATGACGTTCTGGTGGTGCAGCTTCTTGAGGATTTTGATCTCGCGGATGGCCGTGATAGGGAACTGCATGCGTCGATTTAAAGAAAACTCAGAGCCAAAGACATCATGAAGGAAAACAAAAAGACGCAACCAGGACACTTACGCCCTCGCGCTCGTTGTCCATGCGGATCTTCTTGAGCGCGACGATCTCCTTCGTCTCCGTATCCTTCGCCATGAACACTTGCCTAACAACAACGAAGACGACGAATCAGCCGAATTGGACGGACGCGCAGGCGATTCGCTGGATTGGGGAACTGAGATTGAGGGGTCGATAGACGCGTACGGCGTACCCGTATGTGCCCTCGCCGATCTGCTCGAGCTTCTCGAAGCAGTCGACCCCGCGGGAGCCCCACGACGGATACTCGTCGAGGTTGAGCTGCCCCGGCGCCGCCACCGCCATGGCTTCCGGAGCTTTCCCCTTCCGGCGCGTTAGGGTTAAGAGGACGCGACGGCGAGGATTGGGAACGAAAGCCGAAGAGGGTGTGCTCTGAACGCTGGAGCCTGAACTCGAGTACGATGGTTTGTCATAAGTTTCATTAGGTCCGTTCGATCTTGGGTTTGCCGTGTGATGAGATTGGTGTGTGTTTGGTGCTCATGTCTTTTTTTTTCTTTGGTCAATTAAGTTAGAACTCAATCAACTCCAAAACCATCAAATTAGCATTGTGATTCATATTGTGGGGACCCCGGACTAGCCGTCCGAAATACCCGATTATGCTTAACACAACGATCCCGTGATCAGTATGTCGTTGCACATAATCCGAACTGAATATCAAAGTTTACATCCATACAATACCGAGTTTCAAGTCTTACACACATGGCCATACTGGCCTAATTATACATAGGTGCCTTCAAGGGCCAAATCATCTTTATTCAGCGGAAGCTACGGTAGTAGGGCTAATCCATTCAACAACACCCGACAGGCAGCTGACTTATGAAGATCCTAGTTTGCATAGACGTCGCCGAACTCCTCTTCAACGTAGGGCTCCTCGAAATCTGGCTAAGACAATAGCCAGGGACGAAACCAATATGAGTACATTTGAATGTACTCGCAAACTACCCCAACTAGAGTAAGCACTAGTTTTAGTTTGAAAACTTTTACTTAGCTTTGAAACATCTTAAAAGAAAGTCTTTTCTGAAAAGGGGTAAGAAGAAATTTTTACAACTATCCTTTAAGAAGACATCATTTTAGCTGTTTCCACGAAACTCCCCGGTATCCAACCATATCCCAAATCATGGTTCCCAAACCCGTCACAACCTCGTACCAACTCATTGGTACAGGTATGCAATCCTTTCCACTTCATTTTCCTTTCAAAACTCAATATTTTATAAAACTTGCACATGGTCTTAAGACAGCCTCCCAACTGTCCATATCCGAGGACTCGGCTATTCAAATAGTTTTACCCTCTGCAGAGGTAGCACGCTTTTCCCACACCCATCCGGTCACTCATCGTGTCAGCCACGTCCCGCCATACCAGAGGTATGCGAAGTTGAGTTCCCGGCCATAGCCTGTCCTTTGCTCATGCTAGTATAGGACCCTGCCTCTACGACACTTTCCATCGACACTTAAATCCTCAGAAACTAAGTGTGAGGACTCGTAGTTCTGTCCGGCGGACCCAAGGGAGCCCTTCAATCCTCTTTCTTCTTTACGCTCATACCGGCTTCCGGTAGACTTCTATTAAGAGGACCCAGGTCAGGGGGTAGGTCCTCAGACCATCCCCTCATGGAACGAGGTTATCCTCGTTATTGAGGCATCCAGTACTAACACGAGCAAATTATATGACTACGCCCTTGCCCATATGTGGGTAAATGTGGTCGCACCGGTTATTGGTTGGTCGCCATAGTATTAGGACACAATGTGCACTTTTCCAAAACAACACCACCATTCTCCAACTTAATACCGACCTTTCGGCATTTCACCTTCATCCAAGTACCTTCAAAGGAGTTTTGAAAAACATTGTTTTTCCCAACTTATAGTTTTAAACAACTACTTTATACTTCTACATAAGGTGGCAAAATAGTTTTCAGGTATTTTGCAAAAGGGGTTTTTCTAAAATCATTGATTCCTTGGAATAACTCTTGAGACTAAAATAGATGTATATAAATGCAAGCTCAGTGAAGTAGCTTGCCTTGTTCAACACAGTGGTACTGGTCCTGATCTTCGGGTTCAACGAAACCTCCTTCTTCGATAAATCCGTCAACGGTATCGTCTAAACGTTAAACAAGCAAGACAAACAATTACTACTCTAACTCAAGCATCATCACATCATTACAATCACAAATGCTATAATTAGCTACTGCACACATCAAGCAACACAAGGTGGTTTTAATTGAATTAATCTTTATTCAATTATTTTCAAACTAAGGCAGAAACTAGTTGTACACCAATTAATTCACCATTTAATCTAAGTTGTCACAAAAATTCAAACTAAATTTCTATGGATAGCTACTGATGTGTAGAAGATCACCCAATTGGATTGGGGTCATTTGGAGTTACCAAACTCCCTACACATTTGTTTTAGTTCAGAAGGACTTTAATCAAGTTTTAGCTACCAAACCAATTAAGTTGCTCCAAAATTTAAATCCTTTTAGGGGTAACTAACCTTGGTTGAATGTGACCTAACAAAATTGGTTTTAGTTTAATTGGACCTACTATTAAATCACACTAATTGGTTTAGTGCAGAAGGGTGCACTGAAGTTCAACCAAAGGCTAAGGAGTTTACACTACTCAATTAATTCTACCAAAATTTGGGGAGCTAAAGGATCCTAATACAAAGCTACCAAAATTGGTTTCGAGTTATTTGGATTTATATAACTCCAGAAACAAATGGTTTAGTGTTTTAAACCTTCTGGAGCATTTTTATTAATACATTTTTATTATTTATTTAAATGAGATGAGACCACTTTGGTGAGTTAAAGAATTTTATAAGCTTTCCAGAACAGTTGAGTTTGATTTAATTGGATTCCTATAACTCGAGTTATTGAATTTCAAAACTAGGTCCAGTACTGAAAAGCAGAGGAGTTTGAAATTCTGGAAAATCTGATTTACTGGATAAAGTTGAAAATCCTGACGGGTGGGGTCCACTCGTCAGTGACTCAACGGAAAACGTTTCGCGCGCGGGTTTAAGTTTAAAACGCTGACGGGTGGGGTCCACCAGTCAGTGTCTGATTAAACGAAAGGGTAAGCTACCGTTGATCTCTAATCCTACGGCTGAGGATCAACGACACGGCGGCGACCATTTCCTGGCGGCGCCGTGGCTCCGGCGACGGCGGAGTGCACGATTCGCTCACCTGAGAGCTCGGGAGGTGGCGGAGATGACGGGGATCGACGGCGGAGGGAGTGGGGAAGCTCTGGGGTGAGTCGTGCGTGCTGGGACGGCTTCACTCGACGACGGCGTGCTCAGCTCCTCCTCCGCGGCCGTGCTCCAACTCCGGTGAGTCCTCCGCGGCGCTGCTGTGCACAAAACACGGGCAAAACGCGGGGGTGAGCTAGGGGGTAATGACGATGCGAGCAAGGGCCAGAGAGAAGGCAGGGGAAGAGAGGCACGACCTGGCCGTGATCGCCTTCTTCCTCGGCGCGGCAGCGCTCTGCCGTGCGTGTGCACGGTGGCTGCGATGCAGTGCTCGCCTTCCTGGCGATGCACGGGTGTGAGGGGTGTGAGGGGGAAGTGTTGGAGGTGTGAGGAGAGAGGTGGTGCGGGGTGGGTTTTATAGCGAGCGGCGGCGCTCGGCGCTCCACGGCTCGGTGGTGGGGAGAGGAAAGGGGTGGTGCTGGGTCCGGCTGAGGGTGCCAGTGAGGTTGCGGGGAGCGAGGGAGTGACGCAGGTGCGGTCGGGTGGTCGAGGGGAAGCAGGGGTGCGCGCGAGCTTGCGGTGACGTGCTCGGCCCGCCATGGCGTGCGGCGAGCACGGGCGCGTGCGCTGGGGTCGGGTAGTGTGCGTGCGGTGCAACCGCGGGGCAGTGGTGCTTGGACACGACGCAAGGGAGGTGACTGAACAGGGAGGTGAGGTGGGACAGTGCGGAGGCGTGCGGTGCTTGCCGTGGACCTCGGCGTCGTCGCGTCGCCGGCGTGCTCTGGCGCGGACGATGCGCACGCCAGAGGGCTCTGCGGCGGTCGCGTCTCGTCGATCAGAGGCGGAGGGAGCTGGGTGGTGTGGCGGGCACGGCGCGGCGTCGTCGCAGCGTTGCGTCTGCCCTCTCCACGGAGGGACCCGTGCGGGAGCTCGCCAGGGACGGCAATGGCGTGGCGCCATCGTCTTGCCTCCTCTGGGGTCAACGAGCTTGTCAATCTCCTCCCTTCGAGTGAGTGAGGTGAGGTGAGTGAGTGGAAACGCTAATGGCACGGGATTGCACCGATTTGAGCTCGAATTTTGGATTGATTTTTCGGGTTTGAGATGAACTCAGTGGTGATCAACAAGTGTTCGATCAAATTCCCGAACCAAGTCAAATTTGAATTTTCTGAAATTTCTTTCATGGTTTGCTTCAAAATATTTTTCCAAGGTTTGTGGTACCACTGGATTATTTTCTTTGGAAGTGTAGCTTGGTGATTTTGAGGGTTTTCCAAAGTTAAAGAAACATTTGGAAATTTGAAAATAGAATTTTGAATAACGTTTTTAAAATAAGGAGGGAGAAAAGTATTAAAGATGAAATGGGAGGGATCACTTCCCTCCACTGGATTTTTGTTTGGAGAAATTTTTGAATCAACACTTGGAGATTTAGTGTGACACTTGTCACATTATTTTTATTGTTTTGCACTTCTTTTTTTCTTTTCTTTTCTTCAATTTTTTTTTAGCAAACAACAACACAAACAAGCAAACACAAGCAAGCACACATAAAAATAACAAAAGTTTTTGTTGGCCCACATTTTGACTAATAAAGCTGGGTTACAATTTTGGGATGTTACAGATCCTTCCCCCCTTAGGATAAATCTCGTCCCGAGATTGGCTGGGCTTAGGTGCTAAAGAGGTTGGGAAAATCGCTTCTAAGATAGTCCTCACGTTCCCAAGTGGCTTCCTCTTCAGAGTGGTTAGTCCACTGGACTTTATAAAACTTGATCTTGTTCCTCCGGGTGAGACGAATATCTTCGTCGAGAATTTTGAATGGTCTCTCACGGTAAGTCAGATCATGGTTCAGGTCGATGGAGTGGTGGTCAATGTTCTTGAAACGTCTGGCTGGTCAGGAACTTCAAGACACTTCCGGAGCAGAGAGATGTGGAAGACATCATGAAATTCCGATAATTCTGGGGGCAACTCTAACTGATAGGCTACCTCTCCGCGACGGGCAAGAATCTTGAAAGGTCCAATATATCTGGGTGCCAACTTTCCTTTGACATGGAAACGTTGCATCCCTTTGAGTGGTGTCACCCGAAGATAGACAAAATCTCCAGGTTGAAAGGTGACGTCACGACGCTTGGGATCAGCATAACTTTTCTGACGGGATTGGGCCGTTTTGAGACGTTCACGGATAAGTTGGACTTGCTCCTCGGCTTCACGGAGGGTATCTGGTCCAAACACTTTTCCTTCTCCGGTCTCGGACCAGTTCAAGGGTGTACGACACTTCTTGCCGTAAAGTGCTTCAAATGGGGCCATTTGCAGACTGGACTGATAACTATTGTTATAGGAAAACTCTGCAAACGGAAGGCAATCTTCCCATTTAGAGCCATAGGCTAGGACACATGCACGAAGCATATCTTCCAGAATCTGGTTTACTCGCTCAGTCTGTCCTCCGGTCTGAGGGTGATAGGCTGTGCTGAATGATAAGTGGGTTCCGAGGGCTTCGTGAAGAGCTTTCCAGAACCGTGAGGTGAACTGCGTGCCTCTGTCAGATACAATCTCTTAGGCACTCCGTGCAGGCTTACTATCGGGACATATACAAGTCTGCTACTGTGATCCTGTGAGTGGTTTGACGGGGATAAAATGGGCAACTTTGGTCAGCCGATCAACGATGACCCAGATTGAGTCATGGCCTCGGTTTGACCTAGGAAGTCCGGTAATAAAATCCATTCCAATTTCATCCCATTTCCACTCGGGGGTCTTAAGGGGTTGGAGCAATCCTGCAGGGCGCTGGTGCTCTGCTTTGACTCGCTGACAGATATCACACTTGGCCACGAAAGAACCAATCTCTCGCTTCATTCCATGCCACCAAAACTTCTCACGAAGATCTTGGTACATCTTGGTTCCTCCGGGGTGGATCGAGTATGGGGTATCGTGGGCTTCTTTCAGGATCAGACCCTTGAGTTCCTTATCATCGGGCACACATAGGCGTCCTTTGAATTTCAGAACTCCTTCAGCATCTACGGCAAAACCAGGTGCTTTGTCGAGGGTAGCTTCTTTTTAATTCCCTCGATACTCTCATGACCCTTCTGGGCCTCTTTGATTTGGTCCAACAGGGTTGGGGCTAACTCCAGGTTGGCAAGATATCCATGGCTAACCAATTCAAGTCCGAAATCTTCGAACTCCTTAAACAAGGCTGGTTGTTCTGCTTGGATTAGGGTATTCAGGGTGCAGGGCTTCCGGCTTAGGGCATCGGCTACCACATTGGCTTTTCCGGGATGGTAATGAATTCCGACATCATAGTCCTTAATCAATTCCATCCACCTTCTCTGCCTCAGATTCAACTCCTTCTGAGTGAAAATGTACTTCAAGCTTTTGTGATCTGTATAGACCTCGCAGCGATGACCCACAAGATAGGGTCGCCATGTTTTCAAAGCAAAAACCACAGCTGCTAATTCCAGATCATGGGTTGGGTAATTCTCCTCATGCGGTCGCAACTGTCGAGACAGGTACGACACAACTTTTCCTTCTTGCATCAGAACGCAACCAAGTCCGAGACGTGAAGCATCACAATACACGTCGAAACTCTTGGTGACGTCTGGCATGACTAGGATTGGGGCTGAAGTCAGTCTCTTCTTCAGTTCTTGAAAACTATCTTCACACTTCTGGGTCCATTCAAACTTCTTATCCTTCTTCAACAACTGGGTCATGGGTTTGGCTATACTGGAGAATCCTTCAACGAACTTGCGGTAATAACCTGCAGTCCGAGAAAACTTCGGATTTCGTTACACTGGTGGGGATTTCCAGTCTAGAATGGCTTTGATTTTCTCGGGGTCAACAGAGATTCCTCCTGCAGACACAACATGTCCGAGGAATGCCACTTCACTTAGCCAAAATTCACACTTGCTAAGTTTGGCATACAGTTGTGTTCTCTGAGGGTCTCCAAAACCAACGCAGATGTTCAGCATGCTCTTCTTCGTCTTGGAGTAGATAAGGATATCATCGATGAAGACAACCACGAACTTGTCGAGGTACTCCATGAAATCTTATTCATGAGATTCATGAAATAAGCAGGGGCATTGGTCAAGCCAAAGGACATAACGGTGTATTCAAACAATCCGTATCGGGTGGTGAAGGCGGTCTTGGGAATGTCAGACTCTCGAATCTTCAACTGGTGATAACCTGTCCGAAGATCGATCTTAGAAAAGACTCGGGCTCCGTTCATCTGATCGAACAGATCCTCGATCTTGGGCAGAGGATACTTGTTCTTGATGGTTACATCATTGAGCTTGCGATAATCCACACACAGGCGTGTGGTACCGTCTCTTTTGTCCACGAAGATGATGGTGATCCCCAAGGTGATGCACTTGGGCGAATCAGACCTTTGCTGAGCTGATCAGCTAACTGCTTCTTCAATTCCACCAGTTCCTCTGGGTTCATCCGGTAGGGTCTCTGGGATATAGGGGCTGTTCCAGGAATAAGTTCAATCACGAACTCAATATCCCGGTCTGGTGGCATACCAGGCAATTCCTCCGGGAAAACATCCTTGAATAGGTGGACAACACGGATCTCATCTAGAGCTGGTCGGGCTATACCTTCATGACAACGGGTTGGATTGATTGGCTTGTGATGCATACTCCACTTCGGTTCCTTGGTCTGTGGTGAGAGATACTGCTCTTCTGGCGCAGTCGATACGACCATGATACTTTGCTAACCAATTCATACCCAGAATGATATCTATGCCTTGGTTCCTAATGATTAGGTCAGCTGGAAAGTTTTCTCCTTTGATCTCAAGAGAGACGTCGGGACAAAACAGCTTGGTCTCTACTAGGAACTCTGGGGTTTGTATAAGCAGGGGTTTGGACAAGAGGCTCCCGACTAGACCTCCCTTAACAACAAACTCCTTGGTAACAAAGGAATGGGTAGCACCAGAATCAAACAGGACAGTTGCAGGTACTGAGTTGACAAGGAACGTACCCAGCACAACATCTGGCGCTTCCTGGGCTTCTCAGTGTTGATGTGGTTCAACGGCCTCTGGCAACAGCCATTGCCACGGGGTGCAGCATTCTTGCCATTTCCATTTCCATTACGGCCTTGTCCAGAGTTGGGTGCTGGTGCATTGGGGCGCTGAACGTTCCTCTTGGGATTGGGGCAGTCTCGGGAGTAGTGACCCTTGTTGCCGCATTCAAAGCAGACAACGCTGGCAGTAGGGGTAAAAGTGTGTGTTTCCTCCGGGACGATTGTTGCCATTGGGGTGGTAGTTGTTGTTGGTGTTTGGGCGGGGGACATTGTTGTTGTTGTTGTTGGGACGGTTGGGATAGTTGGGACGTGGAGCTGGGGGTGTCGATAAACTGGCTTGGGGCTGGCTGGAAGGTGCGGTTTCTGGCTGCTGGAACCTTCCTGAATATTCATCCTTCTCTTGCGGCCTTCAAACATGGATTTGCGCTTGGTCTCCAGCTGAATGCCTTGTCCACTAGTGACTCCAGATCACGGAAGTCATGGACAACCAAGGCACATTGCATCTCATCATGGAGTCCGTTCAGAAAGCGCTCCATCTTCTTCTTTTCCGTGTCGGTATCTTCAGGAGCATACCGAGCAAGATCGGTAAACTCATCCAGATAACCAACCACATCTCTGCCTCCCTGCCTTAGCTTACGGAACTCATCCTTCTTCCTCTCGATAAGACCGCTAGAGATGAACTTCTTGCGGAATTTGTCCTTGAACTCCTCCCAGGTTATGACATGACCCGCTTGCTGGATGGTCTTGGTAGTTTCCCACCAAGCTCTTGCAGGTCCAGCAAGGTAGTGGGTAGCATACAGGACCTTCTCATTCTCTCCTACCGAGGCAACTTCCAGGTTGTTTTCAATAGTGCGGATCCAGTCATCTGCTTCCAGGGGATGAAGTCCCTTGGAATAGGTAGGAGGTGTGGTCTTCTGGAAGTCACTCAGGGTAGAGCGCTGGTTTCCACCCTCGTCGCCATTGCCATTGCCACCATTGTTGTTCTGGTTGGCGTGGGCAGCAGCAAGTTGCTGCAGGGCGGCGAGATGAGCTTGACGCTCTTCCCGGGCAGCTTGGCGATCCTCCATGATGATCGCAAGCAGTTGAGCAGCGGTGGGTTCCGGCGGTGGTGGTGGTGTGTCGCGTGCTGGTTGTGGCGAGTGTTCGTCATCCTGGAATAGATACGATATAAGAGGCAAGGCAAAAAGGCTTTGGCTAACGATGAAGTCACAAAGGGGGTGGTTGATGAAACACTAGTCAAACAAGACCATCACATTTATTCAACACAATCATCACATCAAGGAGTTCACACATCAAGCTTACAACATCCTACTACACCTAATGTACATACAACATGGTTTCTCTAGGAACCAACACATAAACTCTACTCGCATAGGGGGTCGACACAGTCCTAGGTAGTGCTCTCGTCGCTCAACTACTGAGGTGGAACCTCAGGCTCGACGATCTCAACGTCTGAGTCGTAGGGTGGCTCCTCGGGATCCTCCTCCTCGAGAACTGGCTCAGACGGCTCCTCCTCCTCGTCAACTAACTCCTCCTCGTCGTCCTCCTCCCCATAGTCCATCTCCTCTAAGTAGTCCTCATCATCGCTGATGAAGGCACTGTTCTCCTTGCGGAGATCCTCGCCCTCCTCCTCCATCTCGTTCGCCTGCTGCTCCATCTCGTCTATCATCTCGTTCTGCTCTGCTACCTTCTTGCGGAGCCTGACGATAGTCCTCCTCTGACGGGCCAGCTTCAGGCGGAGATTGTCATTCTCCCACTTCAGCTGGGTCTCACGGACTCGGGCATCGTCGAGGGAGCTACGCTGGAAGTGAACCTTGAGTCTAGCATCGCGCAGGTTCTCCTGGGTGTCGTGAAGTAGCACCTCCATGTCGGTGATGTACTCGCCGAAGAGAGTGTGCTGCGCGGGGTAGGTGGGGTTTCCCTCATCGTCACGCCTCCCGAAGTACTGGAAACGAGTGCCAACCAGCTCGTCCTTGTGCTCCTCACAAAGGCGGGCTAGCAGCCTCTGCATAACTCGGGTCAGACCGTCAACCCAAGTAGTGTCCATCGTGGAGTAGACCAAGTCCTTGGAGCGGGGTGGCTGAATCCTGCCTCGGACGGACGACTTGATGAGCCAGGACAGGTTCCCATCACCGAGGGAATCGACCTGAGTTCCCTCAAACTCTGGAACAGGGCGTCCCAAAGTCTGGCTCAACTCGTACAAGTCCTGCTCGAACATCAGCAGGCCGTCCTTCCTAACTTGGACGAACTCGGTGACGTTGGGTGCCATCTACAAGTTTAAGCAAAATTTTAAGTTAGTTAAGTGACATGAGTATCAAATGTAAACTTAATGGAGTAACAAGTGTGCAAAATTTTAAGGGTTCAAGAAAAGACAACTCTTAATGAGTATAAGGTTTTTACATAAATGGAAGGGTTGGGGAGATAAGAAATTTTCGAAAATACTCCACTTCCTTGTTTTAGAATTAATTTTTGTAACTCCTAACTAACGCCCATTTAACTAAGGTCTCCTAAAGTCAGGATGGCTCTGATACCAGCTCTGTGGGGACCCCGGACTAGCCGTCCGAAATACCCGATTATGCTTAACACAACGATCCCGTGATCAGTATGTCGTTGCACATAATCCGAACTGAATATCAAAGTTTACATCCATACAATACCGAGTTTCAAGTCTTACACACATGGCCATACTGGCCTAATTATACATAGGTGCCTTCAAGGGCCAAATCATCTTTATTCAGCGGAAGCTACGGTAGTAGGGCTAATCCATTCAACAACACCCGACAGGCAGCTGACTTATGAAGATCTAGTTTGCATAGACGTCGCCGAACTCCTCTTCAACGTAGGGCTCCTCGAAATCTGGCTAAGACAATAGCCAGGGACGAAACCAATATGAGTACATTTGAATGTACTCGCAAACTACCCCAACTAGAGTAAGCACTAGTTTTAGTTTGAAAACTTTTACTTAGCTTTGAAACATCTTAAAAGAAAGCCTTTTCTGAAAAGGGGTAAGAAGAAATTTTTACAACTATCCTTTAAGAAGACATCATTTTAGCTGTTTCCCCGAAACTCCTCCGGTATCCAACCATATCCCAAATCATGGTTCCCAAACCCATCACAACCTCGTACCAACTCATTGGTACAGGTATGCAACCTTTCCACTTCATTTTCCTTTCAAAACTCAATATTTTATAAAACTTGCACATGGTCTTAAGACAGCCTCCCAACTGTCCATATCCGAGGACTCGGCTATTCGAATAGTTTTACCCTCTGCAGAGGTAGCACGCTTTTCCCACACCCATCCGGTCACTCATCGTGTCAGCCACGTCCCGCCATACCAGAGGTATGCGAAGTTGAGTTCCCGGCCATAGCCTGTCCTTTGCTCATGCTAGTATAGGACCCTGCCTCTACGACACTTTCCATCGACACTTAAATCCTCAGAAACTAAGTGTGAGGACTCGTAGTTCTGTCCGGCGGACCCAAGGGAGCCCTTCAATCCTCTTTCTCTTTACGCTCATACCGGCTTCCGGTAGACTTCTATTAAGAGGACCCAGGTCAGGGGGTAGGTCCTCAGACCATCCCCTCATGGAACGAGGTTATCCTCGTTATTGAGGCATCCAGTACTAACACGAGCAAATTATATGACTACGCCCTTGCCCATATGTGGGTAAATGTGGTCGCACCGGTTATTGGTTGGTCGCCATAGTGTTAGGACACAATGTGCACTTTTCCAAAACAACACCACCATTCTCCAACTTAATACCGACCTTTCGGCATTTCACCTTCATCCAAGTACCTTCAAAGGAGTTTTGAAAAACATTGTTTTTCCCAACTTATAGTTTTAAATAACTACTTTATACTTCTACATAAGGTGGCAAAATAGTTTTCAGGTATTTTGCAAAAGGGTTTTTCTAAAATCATTGATTCCTTGGAATAACTCTTGAGACTAAAATAGATGTATATAAATGCAAGCTCAGTGAAGTAGCTTGCCTTGTTCAACACAGTGGTACTGGTCCTGATCTTCGGGTTCAACGAAACCTCCTTCTTCGATAAATCCGTCAACGGTATCGTCTAAACGTTAAACAAGCAAGACAAACAATTACTACTCTAACTCAAGCATCATCACATCATTACAATCACAAATGCTATAATTAGCTACTGCACACATCAAGCAACACAAGGTGGTTTTAATTGAATTAATCTTTATTTAATTGTTTTCAAACTAAGGCAGAAACTAGTTGTACACCAATTAATTCACCATTTAATCTATGTTGGTCACAAAATTTCAAACTAAATTCTATGGATAGCTACTGATGTGTAGAAGACCACCCAATTGGATTGGGGTCATTTGGAGTTACCAAACTCCCTACACATTTGTTTTAGTTCAGAAGGACTTTAATCAAGTTTTAGCTACCAAACCAATTAAGTTGCTCCAAAATTTAAATCCTTTTAGGGGTAACTAACCTTGGTTGAATGTGACCTAACAAAATTGGTTTTAGTTTAATTGGACCTACTATTAAATCACACTAATTGGTTTAGTGCAGAAGGGTGCACTGAAGTTCAACCAAAGGCTAAGGAGTTTACACTACTCAATTAATTCTACCAAAATTTGGGGAGCTAAAGGATCCTAATACAAAGCTACCAAAATTGGTTTCGAGTTATTTGGATTTATATAACTCCAGAAACAAATGGTTTAGTGTTTTAAACCTTCTGGAGCATTTTTATTAATACATTTTTATTATTTATTTAAATGAGATGAGACCACTTTGGTGAGTTAAAGAATTTTATAAGCTTTCCAGAACAGTTGAGTTTGATTTATTTGGATTCCTAGAACTCGAGTTATTGAATTTCAAAACTAGGTCCAGTACTGAAAAGCAGAGGAGTTTGAAATTCTGGAAAATCTGATTTACTGGATAAAGTTGAAAATCCTGACGGGTGGGGTCCACTCGTCAGTGACTCAACGGAAAACGTTTCGCGCGCGGGTTTAAGTTTAAAACGCTGACGGGTGGGGTCCACCAGTCAGTGTCTGATTAAACGAAAGGGTAAGCTACCGTTGATCTCTAATCCTACGGCTGAGGATCAACGACACGGCGGCGACCATTTCCTGGCGGCACCGTGGCTCCGGCGACGGCGGAGTGCACGATTCGCTCACCTGAGAGCTCGGGAGGTGGCGGAGATGACGGGGATCGATTTGAGCTCGAATTTTGGATTGATTTTTCGGGTTTGAGATGAACTCAGTGGTGATCAACAAGTGTTCGATCAAATTCCAGAACCAAATCCAAATTTGAATTTCTGAAATTTCTTCTCATGGTTTGCTTCCAAATATTTTTCCAAGGGTTGTGGTACCACTGGATTATTTTCTTTGGAAGTGTAGCTTGGTGATTTTGAGGGTTTTCCAAAGTTAAAGAAACATTTGGAAATTTGAAATTAGAATTTTGAATAACGTTTTTAAAATAAGGAGGGAGAAAAGTATTAAAGATGAAATGGGAGGGATCACTTCCCTCCACTGGATTTTTGTTTGGAGAAATTTCTGAATCAACACTTGGAGATTTAGTGTGACACTTGTCACATTATTTTTATTGTTTTAGCACTTGCTTTGTTTCTTTTCTTTTCTTCAAGTTTTCTTTTAGCAAACAACCAACACAAACAAGCAAACACAAGCAAGCACACATAAAAATAACAAAAGTTTTTGTTGGCCCACATTTTTGACTAATAAAGCTGGGTTACAATTTTGGGATGTTACACATATGCCATGGGAGTTGTAAATGGGTGATCGTGTGGATGATGTGGTTGGTCGGATCTTCAGATGGTGATGGTCTTTGGCTTCGTGTTGTCGCTGGATCGCAAAGCTTTCGAGGCCGACGGCGATATGAGACATTCTCTCCACCTCTAGATCGGGTTGATCTGGCTTGGCAGGTGCTACGCACGACGTCTCATATGGAGACGTCAAGTCATGTCTGTTGTCGACAGCTGCTACGCACGACGTCTAATGTGCAGGCATGATTGTTGCCGCCAGGTACTAGGCATGGGGTCAATTGCGACGGCTCCAAGTCATGCATGTTGATGCTGGACCAAACGGGTTGTGACGGTGACTGAAAGCGGGGCGGTATGCGACGTCTGGATTTCTAATATCTCCTCCAGTGATATCCGGCTAGCGAGAGGTGTCGTTAACCGACCAAGTAACGATGGTAGAGTCTCCGGGGGGAAACACAAGATCTCGGATTACGCCATGTCGAGCACGCCCACGTCGTGCCCATGTTGAAGGTGGTGTCTTGGGGCTCCGTTAAGGGATGGAAAATTTGGGATCGACCTACGACCGGACTCGTCATCATCGACAATGATGTGGCGATTCCTTCTTGAAAGTTTAGCCTAAGAGTTGTGTACTTTAGTTTGTTTCGGTCTTTACCATAGGCTTAACCTAGTGAAATTGTTGTCGCGAAGCATACGACGTGTTTTTTTTTACTTTGAGCCTTTCTTGGCCGGACCGACCCAACACACGATTTTTGACAAGTATTTTCGATAGAGCAAGAAGCGGAACCAAAATAAAGATTTCTTTATTTTCATTTATGGATAACCTATCCATTCAATATAGTTGGAAGATTTTATCCAATAAATGGGTACATAAAATGAAAATATCATAACATGGAAATAGATCTTATACCAAAACTAACTACCCATTTGCATTGTTGTGTTTTCTAAAATGGCATACATATACAAGGGTTCAAGTTTTGATTTATATTTTGCTTGACTCTTAAAAACATGTAATTGTATGTATCAATCGATATAGAGGTTGGGGGGGTATCCTCTTTAAAAAAATAAAAAAAAAACTTGCCTGGAGATGTGAGGAGTTTAGGTTTAGTTTGGGAACTATGTTTTCTTCAAAACACAATATTCAAACAGTATTTGAGTGTCAGGGGGATGAATACTTCAGTTTCTTGGTTTAGGAAAAAAGAGGTCAAGACCAAACTTTCCAAAATGACAAAAAAAATGCAGTTTTAGGGGAATACTTCAGTTTTGAAACCAAATTATTCATTGTATCCAAACACCTCAAAGTATTTAATACTTCAGTTTTTTCAAAAACCATGGTATTCTCAGAATATTTCAAAAATATTTTGATTCCAAAAGGGCCCTTAAAGTTGAGAACAAAAATATGGGCCTTGATGGATGATCGCATGACAGATATGGGCGTGGGAAAATGGACAGAGAGGACATGAGCAGGGAAATCCTATTGGAGCCATTCATTGTGATGGATGATCTTGTCCAAGTTCAGAAAGGTCAGACTCTCAAAACAAAAGTTCAGAAATGCTTCCACCAGGATAGCATTCTGCAACAATTAATCTCTTAATTTTGTTTAAGGATATTATTTCAGAATTTTAATATGTGTAAACTTTCATTTCTTACATGCATGCCATAAATTTGCGATTTTTATAACGTTTTTTTTTAACAACTTCACCATTAATGGTGTGACTGTGACTGACACTTTGGCAAACTTGGTCTGTCGAGATTTGTTGCCTTAATGCAGATCATATAAAATGTAATGTGTGCCATGGCACATGAACCGGTAGAGGATCCCGGAAGCTTTTATAAATTATGAAACATGTAGCAGATGTAGTATGACAACCGCACTTGAACGAAATTTCGAAGGCTCACATGTTATAGTATGACAACCGAACTTGAACAAGATCGGTTTAATAGCTGTATCCTTGATAATAAGAATGCCAGCACTTGAGAACATGATATATCACCAGAAATTCATACATAATTTTGGGAACTTCAGGGGTGCCTGTGTCGATACCAAGTGCGCAAGCAGAGACGTTTATACAGAACTATCAGACCTTATTTGTAAAGGTTCTGTCCAAGGCCCCGCCTCGTCGTCCAACGATTGTGACCCAAAATCAAATGGTAGTCACGGTTTGGAACTTTTCTTATGATGCAGCATCTAAGAAGATAGTCATTGTCATGCTAATTTCAAACATCACGAAAATGTAAGGCGGATACCAATATCAACAAACTTCCCACCACCGTACAACAATCTCAAATTCACATGGCAGTTCATCGGTTTTATAATGGGATGACTGCTATGCAAATTTGCCATAACATATAGGAGCATCCTGAGTTGTTCTGACCGGACGGGTGAAGAAACAGAACCAAATACACCCGCAACATTCTGCAGGTTCTATCAGGTCGGATCAGAGAGCAATGCCAGACGCTCTATTTTCTTGCGAGAAGCTGGATCCTTAAGAGATAAAAGAATCAGCTGAGTTTCCCTATGCTCGACGAATCAGGTCTGCAGACATCACCACGACAAAGTGGACAAACCCTAGAAAAGATATTCAGGTAAGAAATATTACAGGATACTGCAAAAAAAAAAACTAACTGATACCTACTGTATGAAATAAAAACAGCTCAAGAAGAGAAAAATTCAGGCAAGAAATTTCCCACCAGTTAAAACCCATGTCAAGTAAATATAGAAGCCAAGTTATGTCTCTTAAAATTGAGTTAGGGAATCAGGATTAATTTCTAGTTGTGTCTGAAAGGAAAAAAATAAAAAATAATGTATATTTTGAATTAAAACGCTCAAGAAAAAAAAACTTAAACTGAATGATGTTGCATCCAAACTTATTTAATTATTATTCTGAAAGGTTATAAAAAAGGGCAGCCCGGTGCAGTCGATCCCGCTTAAAACAATACTTTATTACTTTTACTGATTGCTAGCGGCTTACAAAGATATTGTCTGATTTAACTGATTGCTGTTGAGTCTTGATTGTCACAAAATTGCTAGCGGCTTCCAAAGATAGCGTTCAATCACACAATATTCATGTGAATCAGATTCAATGTATGAAGAGAGATTCACGGCTTGTTGTTGAGTCTTGATTGTCGCATATTGTCTGTATCCGTAAGTCAACTCTCGGACAAAGCACAAGGGTGATATTTATCAACTATCACTAAGTAATCATGCTATAATACATCTACATTATCTGGTCATACTGATAGTATTATTCAAATGTACCCATCAGAGTACTGTACGGCTTGGTTCATGCTTGAATTTTGTTTTATACAAAATCTCTAAATTAATAAAAATCATTTACCGGAAAATAAGATCAGCAAACATGTGGCTCTTTTGTTAGAAAATATCAGTTGTCATGTTAGATAGCATGTCAAGGAATAGCTAGAGCAAGTCAAGGAAATTATCATAGCATATCGATTCAGTCTTTTCCTTTATGAGTTTCATGAACAATACCTGTGAATCTCTTTCAGCCATTTATCTACACATGTTAGATGAAACTCATGATTGCATGGAAGTATGCGAACTGAGTCTCCCTCTTCATATTCAACGAGGCAAATATAACATCTGCATTGTGGAGGAAAGATTAGACGTAAAGAAAAAAAATAGACATGGCTGTTTAGATTTGTTTAGTAGATATGTACAATCATCAAACCAAAACCCAAAAGATATACTCCCTCTGATCCACTGTCGCCAGAAAAGAACTAACCACACACAACTTAACAGGCAAACTCACGACAGTATTTTGGGATCGGAGGGAGTATTTAAAACAAGTACATGGGCAAATAGCACTCCACTGTCATAAAATGCATCGGTGCTGGACAGCTGGAAATGAACCTGCAGCTTGAACAGCACAAACCACATGCACAACTGAAGGAGTAGCAGTTGTGCTCAGGATATTGCAAGGACTAGTATTCAAAATCCCAAAGCACATTTTTTATAATTCCATACACAGTGCTGGGACCCTGGGGGGATTTGGACACCCTGCCCTTCAAGTTCAATTACGAATGCCCACAAATACCTTTTCAGTCATACAAACTATTTTGATGTGAATGATAGATTGGGGCATACAAATCTGCCATATTGATATCCAGGAACTTGATTTGTAATTGAATTGTTTAGCTAATTTATAATCACATGGGTTAGCTAAGTATGCAGTTGCAGTTCGAAGGCAGTGGATCAGATTCCTTATGGATACACTTGCAGTCCTTCGAATTATCAGCAACAATAATGTCTATGCAGCAATGAACATGGGTATTGACACTTCAAGTATATTAACTTCTCATCATGTGCATATCTCAAAAAAAAAAAACTTCCCATCATCTGCATGCATGTTGCGTTATTGAGTATGACCAAAAGTGCATCACAGAGTACCATTAACGCAACAGTGACACATATACCAAAAACTGCTTAAGTACAAATTTAAGTAACATTTGTGAACGAACTTCCAAATAAGTTTTTAATGCTTACTGTGTATCCTCATCAGTATGGTGTTTTAATGGCTTTCTGTACACTTTGACAGGAAGACACTCCACGATCTCCTTTGGAGCAGGAACGGATCCAATTGAAGGAAACGATTGCCTTGAGGTTAAAGCAGCAGACTGTTGGTGGATTTCATCCAGGACCTATGACAGGCATAACCATGTGGATGTAAGACGGCAGCCTTCTCGAGTAAAGGAAAACAGGTATAACTAGAAATGCGTGCATCACATACCTCAAAGAGTGCTTCTGCTAGCATAACAATTCTTGATATGCTAGCCCTGGTGCCGGTTTCTTCTTCAGAATTACCTGGTCGACTGCTTGTTCTGCAGTTGCAGTTTCCAGTTCTATGCTGACCAGATAGAATGCATGATCTCTCGTGACCTGATAAATTTTCAAACCTGCTGCCCAACCTTTGGAGAGCTCGGACCTGCTAAGAGAGCAAAATCTATCAATATATATGCAGACAAATAAAAAAGGATCAAAACAGCTTAACTGTAGAGTGTACTAGTGTAGACCACCTGAGATCGTATCCTCCTCCTCCTCTCAAGAAAAGCCGATCTGCGCTCAAGTAGATCTCTATTATTGGCCTCTCTTAGAGTTGCAGAGCCAGAATTGTACATGCTGTTAGTTGAAGGGTCTGATTGCGGTTCGGAACTTCTGTCTGAATTAGTCCGTTGCATCGTTGATGAATCCTGCCTAGCACTATCATTTCCTGCTGTCCACACTGGCCTATCATAAAGAAGTGAAGGGGTGAACAAACCATCCGAGAATGGAGTCCTCCTGAGAACTCTGTCACGAAGTCGTCCAACACTTAACGTTCGGCTAAACCGGACACTTCCTTCGGAGGGTTCCTGGGATCCCATCCTTCTGTATGAATTCCTCAAATTAACATCTTCAGATTCCAGCAAATTTCTCCTAGCCTGATGAGCCGCTCTAGCTTGTGTTGCAACGCTATCTCTAAGCATATCTAGACTTGAATCAATCCCAGAAGTCGATGCACCACCTTGCTGCGGGATGTTCGTGTCAGAAGAACGGTCCGTGGTTCCAACATGATTAGCTGAAGTGGATAGGCCGGATGACAGAATGGAGCATGCCACTGATGATCCTAAGCTGACAGCTCTACTCAACCCATAGTTGGCACCAAAGCATCGGCGCGACCTATCGGAAGGATTTGGCAATCGGTTGTCCTCCACTGCAGTGCTGGTGGCAGTGACATTCTGCAATACTACACCATTATCTTGGTCTCTGTGGCTATCTGATGAAGGCGCCGTTCTGCCTTCACTTGGGTTAGATTTAGGAACCGTCGGAGCATCTTCATCTGAGACGCCAATGTGAGTGAGTGAAGGCAGCCTTGCAGTCTCCCCTCCCTTGGTAGACTGCAAACACAGCAATGTACCATTTTATTACAGAGATAGGATTTAACTTGAATACTACTACACATCCCGGACAATTAGCACAAGTACAAACTAATCATTCACCAAACCATATACCCATAGTTTGACTCAGGAAACTCAAACTTCTCAGTCCTGCATTTGTCATGATTCCAAAATAAAGTCTGTCCAAAAGGACGCAATTATTTTTCAGATAACTATTCCGGCAAAACATCAGAAGCCACTCATGGCAACAAAATTATGAATCCAATGGTGAGGGCACACTGAACAATCATCTCCACAACCAACAAAACACTGACTCGACAACTCTGCAGAAATCCTGGCAGGAAATGGGATAGGCCAAACTGCTGACATCGAAACCGGAGATGACACAGACAGCAACCGCCGAACAAACTCAAGATCTACCACGGCGGCGGAAACGCATCCCATTTACCCGATTGACCTTTATACTGCTAGCATCACTTTGAAGTTTGAACTAACGGAACTAGCTCAACACCCGATTCACCAATGGCATAGATAAACAAAGCGGCAGTCTCCTTACCTCGACCCCTGGAGGCGGCGGCGCCGGCAGGGTAGAGGAAGCGTCGCGCTCGGGCGTGAAGCCCGGAAGCAGGAGGAGCTCGGCAGCCGCAGCAGGGTCCTCCCCCGCCGCTTCCCATTCCGCGTCTTGGCCTCTCCGCCGGCTGACGACGACGCGGCCACCGCCACCGCCGCCGAGGCGCCCTTGCTGCTGCTAGATCCCATCGGCCCACCTGGTAGCGCCACCCGCCGCACCAGAGCAGCGCCTACAGATCCGCGGAACCCGTCGCCATTGCTTGGATTTCACGCCCGCGTAGGGTGGGCGTGGAAGGCAGCAGCTCCTGCTCCCACTACTGCTGCTGCCAGCCTACTCTAGAAGCGAGAGAGAGATGAAAGAGATGGTTCGGTAAAATTTTAAGCAGAGCGTGCTGCTGCTCTTGGTGGAGTAGAGTACTCGATTGCTTTCGCTCCTCGATATGATTTGATTGGACAGTTACTGGTACTACTCAGGGATTAATAATGGCAGAGCGTGCTGCTGCTCTTGGTGGGGTTTTGAGTGTGCAATAATGCACAGCTTCACTTTTTTTTCGTGTCAAAGGACTGGAGCTTGCTTGCTCAAATGAGAAATGTGTACTGAAATTTAACCTGGAAATTTCGGTAGACAATGCACATGTCACACTAAACATACTTGTACTACGTATTGGGCATATCGATGAGAAATATAACTATTTTGTCTTGTCTCATCGGTCGGTTCACTGCAGAAGCCCAAGCAGGCCATTGACGCTACCGGTAGTCCAGTACTACAACCGGAGCTGGACCAGCTTGCAGCAGCATGGGGTTAAAGCGATAGTACTTGCTGTACCAACGTAGATGCTGCGAGTCGAGTCGAGAAGGGGATAATTGACGGTGCAGGGCAGGGCAGAGCCAGCCGAGCCGCACAAGATCCAGCGAGGTCAGCACAGCAGGTGGGCTGTAGCAGCGCGGCGATCAAAGCGGCCCGCAGTGGCTCGTCCGCATGTGGAGGCACGAGACGAAGGAAGCAAGGGCGACCGCGCCGCGCCGATGACCGCGCCCAGCGCAGGGCCAGGGCGTGCATCCATTTGCCACATTCCCCGTTCCGCTGCCGCCCGCGTGGTGGGCGACGCTGCCGGCTGTACGCTCCTGCGCGGCGGATGGCTGGCTCTTCGGTGGTTTCGAAATTTTGCAAGGTGTCTCCCGTCTCGTCTGCGTCGGCTCTGTTTCAGCGCGGTGGGGTTTCGTTGTTTCCAGCTGCCCGTGCCGTCTGACAGCGGCAGAACGGCTAGTCTAGCTCGGTCGGTGCGGGCACGGCGGGGTATTTTTTTACTAAATGGCGCTTAATCTGATAATTAGGCAAATCTGGCCATTCCCAAAACTTTCGCGCGGATATGGCTCTCGGCCTCATACGCCTCCCGATGTGGCGTACCGGAGCCTCCGACACACCCCGTCAGACGACGTCTCACCATCAACCGGAGTGTCTGATTTTTTTTTTGCGTTACGCCGGATGGTATGGCTAAGATATTTGGACTTAGCCGTTTTTGCGTTTAGTGGAGGATACGCTCTGCATTGTCCGTAACGACGCAACACGAACGCCAGACTAATTGGCTCCTAAGCATTGTAACGACTACTGACTGGGCGTTTCAATAAATCGACTTCCGCGGTCTAAATTCTTTGAAACGCCTCTCAAAGAATTAATATGTCATTCCAACGCCGTACGAAAGGACGTTTGGGCGTTCCCGGAAACGCCAAACCAATTTCCGTTCTCTGCCTGGCGCATCCGAGTATCACGTAATCTCTGGCTTAATTATCAGAGGCTCTGCAAATAATTCTGGATCCTCCGACATGATACGTCGCATGGTTATACATTTGTCCGCCGACCGCAACGCTATCTGCAATGGCGTCTGGACGACGTATCAGAGCCTATGTCTTTGAGTCTGGCATCATTTATTTTGGTTCGTTTAGGATTTCCGGATCCTCTGTTTATTCTACATGAACTTGGATGATACCTCCGAGTTGCATAGATTCCGGACCCCCTCGATCGGTAAGTTGTGGACCATTTCGTCCCACATCTGAAATAAACAAGAGATTGGCTCCGTGAACATGTGGCGGTTACCAAAAATCCCCACGACCTGAGTCGGAGCACGTCGAGCGAAAGTTCTATGGATAGATCTGGGAGTTGTCATGCACCTCGTAAGGAGGCGTCCGAGGCGCAGCCTAGTGCCGAGGCGGCGGCCAGGCCTCATGGCTTGGTGGAGGCGGCGAGACAGGTGAAGCTCTACAACAAAGTAATGCTGCTGTATTATCAGCTCGCTGATGAGGAAACTAGGACGGCCATGGCAGAGCCGACGGGTTGGAGGCCAGAGCTTCCGATGAATCTGAGCCTCGAAACCCAAATTGACATTCTGAAGGGTCGTCTGAATGCCAGGAAACCCTAGCCCTGCAAATCGAAGTTCGAGGCAGTGGACAAGAAGAAGAAGATGAATAAGCGTTTCTGTTCGTGTTTGTAGTATCAGTAGCAGCAATACCATATTATGCACTGTACGAACTATTATGTACCGAACTATTATGTACCCGTGTATCCATGTTTACTAAGTATATTTTAGGTAAGCCACAGAATTATGACACAAATTCTTGCAGAGTATTACATATTGTAACAAAACAATGCTCTATGACGTAAGTTGTAGGCGTTTTGCTGTGTGACTAAGGTGCGCCAATGTTGTTTCAGGGACGAAGTAACTCGTTGCTCCTCTTATATGAAAAGTAGTTCAGTTCGTACCTTAGGTATAGTTAATTCTGTAATAATTCTGTTCATGCTGTCTGGACTAAGGAAATACGATGACGAAGTTTTTTTTCTTCAGTTTTGGTAGAGTTAATTCTGTTAAAAACTATCGAAGTTGGACTGCCTGCTAGCCGGGCCATATATTTGGATCATAGCCCTGAAACTGGGCCTTCTGGGCTTGACGCGCACCTGATGCGCCTCCGCTTTACGTGGATTGCCCTTGACTCAAAATAAAAAACATGTGTTCTGGCCAAGGCTGTATATTCTATTTGCTGGAGCCTCCGACCTTTCCTCTATCTCGCCGGCTCAGTGTATCCCCATAGCCTCCAACATTCTCAGATCTAGATCTAGACGAGGAAGCTATGCGCCGCCAGCCGCTGATGGATATTTCCGCTCGCCCGCCACCGTCAACCGCTGGCCTAGCCACCAAGCTTGTACCCATCCGTCCCCCAGTATTTGCTGGAGCCTCCGACCTTTCCTCTATCTCGCCGGCTCAGTATGCCGTTCCCCAGTACGAAGGTTCGGGGCTATTTGCAGCGCCGTCGATAGCGGCGCCGCGTATGGTCTATCGCCCATCCCCGTCGCTCTATCGCCCTTGCGTGCCTGTTCAGCAGCAGAGTTATGCAGATCTCCACCAATCGCAGCAGTCGGCCTACGCACAGGCGGCGGCGAATGCACTTACAGAGCTATCACAATCTGTGGCATCAAACTATTCTCTGTCTCTCAATGATGCTCCCCCTCTACATACAGCACCGGTGGTGTCCCGGTCTCACTCGGTTAGTCCGTTCAACTTGAACGGTGGATTTTCCTTCGTTCGTCCTATTCTTGAGTCTAGCATGCCCGGCGTAAGACCGTCGTCTCCTGTGGGACCAATATTATTTGGTGTTCCTATTGGATCTGTTCTCCGTCGCACCCCGTTTCTGCGCCGTTAAATTTTGCTGGAGGTAGCAGTTCAGCACCGTCAGCGCCGCCTCCTGCATTGGTAAGTAATGGCTTTCGTATTAGATGTCAGTTCGTACTAATTTTTAGAGCTGCTTAGTTGGTTTACTGGTAAAAGGCTAGGGCTACTCTTGCATTGATAATCTTGCATCTGCATTAGTCGTACAGATAGTGTGCATTTTTCACATGGCCACCGTTGCAAGGGTAAATTTCTTTTGTAGCAAATAATTTCTGATCATCTGTTCAATCCGTGATTATTTCTTAATTTTCTTTCCTTCTAGGCCAGACGAAATGCCATAGGGCGCACTGCTGGTGTCCGTAGGTTGCTCCCAGTTAGCCTTCAGAAGGCTGTTAAGGCCCCCTTCTTTTCAGCTTATTTTCCAGATTCTCCCAGAAGCTACCCTCCATCAGCTTCTCCCAGAATCTCGTTTTCTAAATTTGTTTAAACTTCTAAATAAGTGTTGGGAAGACAAATTTAAAAGTTTAAACAAATTTAAAAACGAGATTCTGGGAGAAGCTGATGGAGGGTAGCTTCTGGGAGAATCTGGAAAATAAGCTGAAAAGAAGGGGGCCTAAGCATGTTCAGAAACTAAGAAGGGGTCCATATTTAGGTCGTCATATACCGAACGACCCGTTCCCTTCCCGGTTCTATGTGCAGGTGACAACTGCTGAGCTAGTTGCTTTGGTCATCCCGGAATCGTTTACCAATGCTCTGTTGAATCACACCAACATAATCAGGACGGCGAAAGATAAAGATCCCAAGTTCTCTGGTAAGATAGACATGCCAATCTGGGCTAAAAGGTTTTGCCACACAACAGTTGACCTTCAGTGGGTTGATGATCACCTTGTCCTTCTGAATGGATGGGAGAGATTGGCCAGGCGGTTAATGTTGCATGTCGACGACATCCTTGCTTTCAAATATAAAAATGGTGGGTTCATCCTGAACGTTCTTAGGTACGAGACCTCGACGTCCGTGATCTACACCTGCGGGCGGCATTGAAGCCCTATGGAGAGGCAGCATATTTCATGTTTAAGGGTGTCATTTTGTTTAACTGCCTATGACGCTGATACGTCTCAAACGTATCTATAATTTTTGATGTTCCATGCTTGTTTTATACCAATTGCTACATGTTTTGCATCTACTTTATATCACTTTTATACATTTTTGGGACTAACCTATTAACAAGATGCCGAAGTGTCAGTTCCTGTTTTCTGCAGTTTTTGTATTCCAGAAAAGCTAGTCTGGAAATATTCTCGGAATTGGACGAAACTTCACGGGGATCCCTATTTTACCAGAACTCACCTGACGGACCAAAGGAGCAGCAGAGGAGGCCACCAGGGCCCCACACGCCACTAGGGCGCGGGTACCCCCCTGGCGCGCCCTAGGATGGTGTGGGCCCCTCGGGGGTCGTCAGCCGCCGCCCTTTCGCCTACTTATTCCCCCCGACGCGAAAATCCTAAGTGCCTGAGCAAATATCCACGAAAAGTTCCAGAGACGCCGCTGTAATACCCCGTATTTTATTGGATATTTTCATCGAGCTTCTTGTCATCACCGTTGAAGACCATTTTATCTGTCATTCTTGAATTTCAAATCATAGACGACAGTCGAGGACATCTCTCCGAGACTTTCGATTGTGGAGTACTCTTTATTCTAAGATATTATCGTGAAATTATCTCCTCCATGGCCATCTTCATGTGATCTCTCAAAACAAGCCTATTCTTAAAGATCCGAGTCCATGATTGAGTCGGACTCGTCGAGCTAGTCGAAATTGACTACTCATTTTCCCAAATCGAACTCCGAATGTATCGTCTACGGTTTACTCAATTTGAAGGGTTGAGATAATACGAAATTCCTATTTAGTTTGATAAAGTAAAAGGCATGGTACTTATCCTGTACAAGGGGTGTGGTCAGGGGAGGAAAAACCTGATCCATTCTTTCATCTCCCCTCGTGTGCTCTCCTCCATGACAAAAGGGAAGCCATGGCCGGCGGATCCCTATCCTCATCCGACAGCCCTGCCCTAGTTCATCGGCCACCGCTGCCGCTCGGCAACCTTGCCGGGGGTACCACGAATCCCCGCGGCGAGGGATTCATCCCCATAGCAGGACTGCAGCAGCTGAACAGATCTGCCACCGAGTTGATTCCTATTGCTGAGAACTACGCTCTGCTGCCGCTGACAGGTCTGAAAGAGCTTCAAGTGCTGTGATTTTCCATTGGTCCGTGGAAAGTAGGCAAGTGCATGACGAACCTCACCTCCTTATACTCGGTGTGCTGTTTGTAGTGCCTCCAGTGTGCTTGGTTCTTACTTAATGTTTCTTCGAGTCAAAATTCTTCTTCTAAACTCCATGGGTTCGCAGATTGGTAAATTCCGAGCCAATACTGTGGCAGATTGGTAAATTCCGAGCCAATACTGCGGCAGGTCGGTAAATTCCGAGCCAACACTGCCTTCACATGATGATTAATTCCCCGTCACATGTGCTAAAACCCGTAGTGCAGTTTTCAGTAAGATTGTTTGATTCCGAGTGAAGTTCCAATGATGTTCATGTTCTAATGTATTTATGGTTGCATATTGTACTTGCTGAGTATTTTTTATACTCATTCTTGTGTTTCATTTGGTTTCAGGTACTAATAAGCGACATATATGGGTTATGGGCGTAGCACCTCTACATATTTAAGCACGTCACATAACTTCAAATACTAATCAGTGGCTTTCTACAGTACTTGGTTGAGCCGTTTTTGTACATCTCCAGATTTCCACAACTTTTATGAGTTGTGTGGATGTTTCTTTCAAGCCGTGGCATGTTTCGTTATCAGATTCGTATCAATTCTTATCCAGGATGCTCTTACTTACATGGAAAACTCTGTCTAATTTTCAAATACGTTTCGTTCTTTGTAGATCTAGTTGTAGTTCAGTAGCATCTCAAGTAGGGTTTCTACCTGGGGTGTTAGAGTTGGTATCAGAGCCCGGCTTTAGATCTCTGGTGTTGTCCTCTCCTTAATTAGTATGCTAATAACTTAAAACATGACACACTGGTGCACAGTAGGATGGGTTTTGTGTCGTTCCTGATTTTAGATAAACATTGATTTTCAGGAGTGTTTTTATAGTTGTTCCCTAGTAAATTGGATGTCCTTGTATTCTACAAGTTATAATGAATGAAGAACTCGAGGGCGAGTTCCTTATAAGGTGGGTAGACTGTAATACCCGTATTTTATTGGATATTTTCATCGAGGTTCTTGTCATCACCGTTGAAGACCATTTTATCTGTCATTCTTGAATTTCAAATCATAGACGACAGTCGAGGACATCTCTCCGAGACTTTCGATTGTGGAGTACTCTTTATTCTAAGATATTATCGTGAAATTATCTCCTCCATGGCCATCTTCATGTGATCTCTCAAAACAAGCATATTCTTAAAGATTCGAGTCCATGATTGAGCCGGACTCGTCGAGCTAGTCGAAATTGACTACTCATTTTCCCAAATCGAACTCCGAATGTATCGTCTACGGTTTACTCAATTTGAAGGGTTGAGATAATACGAAATTCCTATTTAGTTTGATAAAGTAAAAGGCATGGTACTTATCCTGTACAAGGGGTGTGGTCAGGGGAGGAAAAACCTGATCCATTCTTTCATCTCCCCTCGTGTGCTCTCCTCCATGACAAAAGGGAAGCCATGGCCGGCGGATCCCTATCCTCATCCGACAGCCCTGCCCTAGTTCATCGGCCACCGCTGCCGCTCGGCAACCTTGCCGGGGGTACCACGAATCCCCGCGGCGAGGGATTCATCCCATAGCAGGACTGCAGCAGCTGAACAGATCTGCCACCGAGTTGATTCCTATTGCTGAGAACTACGCTCTGCTGCCGCTGACAGGTCTGAAAGAGCTTCAAGTGCTGTGATTTTCCATTGGTCCGTGGAAAGTAGGCAAGTGCATGACGAACCTCACCTCCTTATACTCGGTGTGCTGTTTGTAGTGCCTCCAGTGTGCTTGGTTCTTACTTAATGTTTCTTCGAGTCAAAATTCTTCTTCTAAACTCCATGGGTTCGCAGATTGGTAAATTCCGAGCCAATACTGTGGCAGATTGGTAAATTCCGAGCCAATACTGCGGCAGGTCGGTAAATTCCGAGCCGACACGTTGGTAAATTCCGAGCCAACACTGCCTTCACATGATGATTAATTCCCCGTCACATGTGCTAAAACCCGTAGTGCAGTTTTCAGTAAGATTGTGTGATTCCGAGTGAAGTTCCAATGATGTTCATGTTCTAATGTATTTATGGTTGCATATTGTACTTGCTGAGTATTTTTATACTCATTCTTGTGTTTCATTTGGTTTCAGGTACTAATAAGCGACATATATGGGTTATGGGCGTAGCACCTCTACATATTTAAGCACGTCACATAACTTCAAATACTAATCAGTGGCTTTCTACAGTACTTGGTTGAGCCGTTTTTGTACATCTCTAGACTTCCACAACTTTTATGAGTTGTGTGGATGTTTCTTTCAAGCCGTGGCATGTTTCGTTATCAGATTCGTATCAATTCTTATCCAGGATGCTCTTACTTACATGGAAAACTCTGTCTAATTTTCAAATACGTTTCGTTCTTTGTAGATCTAGTTGTAGTTCAGTAGCATCTCAGGTAGGGTTTCTACCTGGGGTGTTAGAGCCGCCGACGTCAACCCTAGCTCGGGAGGGTCCAGAACCTCTTCCCGGCACCCTGCCAGAGAGGGGAATCATCACCGGAGGCTTCTACATCGCCATACCTGCCTCCGGAGTGATGCGTGAGTAGTTCATCCTTGGACTACGGGTCCATAGCAGTAGATAGATGGTTGTCTCTCCAATTTGTGCCATCATTTTTAGATCTTGTGATTTGCCCTACATGATCAAGATCATATTATTGTAATGCTACATGTTGTGTTTGCTGGGATCCGATGAATATTGAATACTATGTCAAGTTGATTATCAATCTATGCCCTATGTTATTTAAGATCTTGCATGCTTTCCGTTACTCGTAGATGCTTTGGCCAAGTAGATGCTTGTAACTCCAAGAGAGAGTATTTATGCTAGATAGTGGGTTCATGCCTCCGGTAATCTGGGAGAGTGACAACAACTTCTAAGGTTGCGGATGTGCTGTTGCCACTAGGGATAACCTAACAATGCTATATCCACGGTCATATGTATTTGTTTACATTACGCACTTTACTTAATGCAATTATCCGTTGCTTGCAACTTAATACCAACGGGGGACTCGGATGACAACCCGGCGGTGGATTATTAGTCATAGACGCTGTTGGATGACGGTCTATGTATTATGTCGTAATGCCCAATTAAATATCATAGTAATCATCATGTCATGTATATGCATTGTCATGCGCTCACTATTTGTCAACTGCCCAGCTGTAATTTGTTCACCCAACATGTTAGTTATCTTTTATGGAGAGACACCACTAGTGAACTGTGGACCCCGGTCCATTCTTTTAAACTGATTAAACAACCACAAACTGCAAACTGTTCCTTTTTCATTCTCTGCAATTTAATACTCATTTTCCACACCATACGTTTAATCCTTTGTTTTCAGCAAGCCGGTGACATTGACAGCCTCACTGTTTCGTTGGGGACAAAGTAGTTTGATTGTGTTTTGTGCAGATTCCACGTTGGTGATCGTGTTGTGCCGCGCGAGCCACCAACAACCTTCTGAAGAGTTGCTGCTCCTACTGGTTCGATAACCTTGGTTTCTTTCTGAGGGAAAACTTGCTGCTGAACTGCATCATACCTTCCTCTTGGGGTCTCCCAACGAGCGTGTGATTCACGCCATCAGACGTCGTCGGCAGGGTGTAGATCACTGTCATCCGTGACCTACATTTTCGAACATCACTGATCATTCAGTCCTTTTGTGTAAATTTAATCGATGCTGCTCAACGCACTGCTGGATATGAACCCATCACTTCTTTATTAGTCTTCTCTCATGTAAGGATCTGAAAGTTTGTTGAATTGCACCATAACTTTTGTATTTATTTGTCTTCGCGGTTTACAATATTGTTCTCCGTTTCCTGTTCTATGCAATTTCATCGTATGCTTAGTGTCTTTTTGTTTTGAGATTAAATGGCTGCTACTTTATTACCGCACCAGATCCGAGTCTAACAAGTTCACAGCATACATCGGTGGTACATTCACCCACACCTTACACATTTTATTCTCGCAGCCGTCCTTCGCTAGGCGATGAGCCACTTCATTAGCCCTACGCCGCACATGTCGAACATCATAGTCTTCAAAGCCTGCCAAGAGCACCTCGACGTTCTCAACCAGAGGACCATGTATCGATCTATCCAGCTCCCTGTTCTTCAGTTTGGCCACTGCACTAAGACAGTCCGTCTCTAGAATCAGCTTAGAGGCTCCCATCTCCCTGGCAAGTAGCACAGCTTGTTGACAGGCCAACAGTTCGGCTCGCTCCGGGTCAGGTACTGAATGGAAAAAACGGCATGATCCTGCAAGGAATCCGCCGTGATGGTCGCGCAGCGCAGCACCACCTCCACCACAGTACTCATCTTGACGAAACGCTCCGTCTGCATTGACCTTTTGCCACCCTACTTCTGGGCAGCACCACCGCACAGCTTCAATTGGAGCCGTCGCTGTCTGGGAAGGAGCTTGGATGGACATCCACTCCTCCACCAGAAAGGCCACCTTCTTCGCTAACTCAGCAGGTTCAACAATGCGAGGGGAATCCCTAGCATCATTCCTCGCCAGCCATATCTGATAAACCGTCATCAGTCCAACTGCTAGCTCCTGTTCTGGGAGGCCGCCGATCCAGTCCAGTAACCAGTTCGACAGGTCCTTATTGCAGATCACATCGCTAGGAGGAGCTCTGAGCTGAAAGTTGAAGTGTCCACGAACTGAATCCCATGTACTCGCTGCATGGGGGCATGTCCAGAAGCGATGAACCAGTGTTTCATCTCTATCACAGATCACGCAGCGGACACCCAGCTTGATCTTCCTCTGTTGTAGCTCTGATCCCACCGCGAGACCATTTTTCGCCATCCTCCATACATGAACCTTTACCTTGTTTGGTACCTCAGCAGCCCACGGCGCAAGCCACCCCTTGTGGTCCTCGTAGGTCCTAGACGAACTCGCTCGTCCAGCCTGACGAATTTTCAGCTAAGATTTTAGGTGGTACGCCGACTTAACACTAAAAACCCCGTTTTTGGTGTAGTTCCATGCAATATAATCTTCACTTCCGGCACGACCTACGGGTATCTTCAGAATATTGTTGGCGTCCTCCTCAAAGAACGTTTCTTTCACCTTCTCCGTTTTCCATCCGTTGCTGCCCGGTAGCAGCAAATCAGCCACTCGATCCACTTCTGTCCCCTACTGACGTCCCAAAGGAAATTGGGCACTTGCACGTGGTATCCATCTATCACGCAGGGCAGAGATCTTCGTACCATCCCCTATCCTCCAGATCAGTCCCTCTTTCAATAGCTCTTTGCCATGGACAATGCTCCTCCAAGTGTATGAGCAGTTTTTCGAACATCCTGCTGCCATAATTTTTTTATCTTTGAAGTACCTTGCTCGGAGCACCCTTGCACAAAGAGACTCAGGCTTGGACATGATCCTCCAAGCTTAGTGTCAAACAAATAGTACGACAACGAAGAAATACATGAAGAACAAAATTTCAGGCAGGAGCATTTGATTGTCAGAACATGCAATCTGGCATTTGCTACAAAAGGAGGAAAATATGTTCCACACACAGTTGAACAATTTAATCAGGCGTTCTTATCAATGCGGACGTAGAAACTCAATTTGTTTGTCGGTCCTGTACCAATGAGGTACTTAGTCGGCACGAGGAGGTATGACTCTACCTAGTCAAAAGTGACGTCACCGGGGGTCTCGCTGCTCGAAACGTCAGTCTCTACTCCAACGACGTCCTTCTCCGCCCAGCACCTATCATGGGGGCCTCTAGCCCACATCTTGATTCTGTACCTCGGCAGTATGCTCTCTTTCGACCTTATGTAGACAATTGACAAGACGGGGACCTTTCCAATAGAATTCAGAAGCACCATGAACAAGGTTCCGTCGTCGCCTTGTCCATATAGCCCCGTTTGTGGCCAACCGGAGTCTTCATCCGCAGTCAGGTACTGCACGTATTCAATTGGTTCTCCATACGCCAACTTGAAAACCCTGATCGAATGAGCCACTTCTAGATGGGCTAAAAGTGCTGCCGGCGACGAAGCGAAGCAGCAGCCTGGTTGGGGACAGGTGCAATTGGCTTCACATGACCTCGTCCGCCGTCGTCTTTGCGTTGATCCCGCAATGTCCATTCTACATTCATTGCAACACCAAGAAGTTAGCCATCAAATATGTTGACGCACAAGAATTAGGCGTTTGGCACTTCCCTAGTCCATGCACAAATGATGTAGTCATGTCAAATAGCTAACGATACAACCAAATGCTGAAGCAACCGTTTCAGATAACACAACACAACCCTAATACTGAACAATATCAGAGCATTAGTTAACTATATGAACAACAATTGGATTACACAAACAACATTCATATGAACAGCAATTGGTGAACGGCAATGAAATGAGTTATATGTATCAACACCACATGAACATGAAGGAACAAACATCACATGCACACTATTTCACAACCAAAGGAACTCCACATTTCGTCAGTAATCAGTACAGCCTATATTATGCCAGTACCAATTATCAAGGGTTATAATTGAAATTTATTGTATATGCTATTTGTTCAGCAGACAAGTTAACAGTAACAACAAGTTCATGGGACTTGAATTCATTGCCCAATCGATGATTCAGTATTAACAACCTCTAAATAGAATCCCCAAACCCTAAGCGAACCCCTAAATCACAGCCCCAATATCATGAGAAAGCCCAAACTTCAAGCGCAACCATCGCAGACACATACTTAGATCCACACCGAATAACAGATACAGGCAACGTAACGCACTTAAGATGTTTAGATAGGATGTTACCTCGCTGGATAGAGCCGTCGTGGATTCCGCGGTGCAGCCAGATCGTTGCTGCCGAAACAGATCTAGGATTACAGTTTTTCTCTGAGACCGTAGTCCAGAGAGTTGAGCGAGGGGAGGCTGTTGTATTTAGTGAAGGCAGGAGATCTTTCTAGAAGGCCAGGAAACCGTTCGCGACGCCACACTAAATGGCAGCATGGTTATCAGAAACGCTTAAAGGAACGCTTCGAAACATGGAGAATTAATTCCAGTAGATGAAAACCAGAGGCTCTGACCGTCCGCGTGCTCTCAAGTGACGCTTGTTCAGTTGCCCACTTAAACGCTAGCATTAGACACCCCCACGCAGGCCCGCCCCAATAACTCCCACCCATTGATCGTGACTATCACTTACTTCGTTTGACTGAAGAGTGGGAACCACGGAAAGCGGGACCCACATGTCATATAGCAGGTGAGAGTCAATGTGCACGACGTCAGAGTATCCAGTTCACCCCTACCACCCACCCCCACCCCCCTCTAGAAACCCCAGATGCAGCAGATTTCTCGCCCACTCACTCGGCAACTAAGGAGTCGATGAACCCTTCTGTGCGTCCGATAGAGGTAACAATGACTACAGAGAAGCTCAGAAAAGATAAAACATACATTGAGGAATCAAGGTCAGGGGATGACATTGCTAACGCTATATTGGACGAACCAGTGAAAGTTTACAAGCGTCGATTCAGAGGTTCGGTTACATCTTATTCACATAAAGTGTTCCATCGATTTGACAGTCATGAGGAGTTTGAACCCACGAACGAGGAACGAAAGGTTGCATCGGCGATATTGCAGTTAAGACGACATGCTCTGTTCCTAAAGAGGAGCATGGAGAAAATCAGAGTTTCTCGACTTGGTGTAGTATTACAAACTGACAAATAGAATTGTGAGCTCGCAAAAGCAGGTCGAACGCAATGTATATCAAATTATAAACAAATTTACTTTAGTACGATGCATATGCACTAAAATGGTCATAGCTTGCACATCTGGGTACTCTTATGAGGCACCTTGTTGATACCATTACATATTTATAATCGCTTGTATAGAGTTGTAGTACAATAAAACATTACGGAGACAAGTCTACTACATTGTGATCGATGACCGGAGCCATCTGAAACTCAGAGTCCTCAATATTTCTGCAGTACTCCGCAAGTACCTGATCAAGACGGAAAGGCCTGTCTTGTACATCAAGGGAACCAATGCCATAGCCGAAAACATATTTTGGTTGAGGATGCCATGTGAGGAGATGAAAATCGTATGATCTGACCTCCGACAGATCGGCGTAGTAGATACACCCCGGTTGCACGGTTGGGCATTTCCTACAGTCAACTGCGACAGAGCGGTTCATGCCGACGAAGAGGGCGTGGCTGCCTATGCCGCTGACATGCTCGATGACTAGTTTGTCCGTGTTGACTCGGTACACCACAGGGTTGCCAGCTTCGACATGACCACTGATAACAGGAAGAAGGTCGACATCGTTTTGCACCAGGTAAAATCTATTGTTATAGCTCATCCCAGGGAAATTTGGGCCGTTAATGGTTCTGGCCATTTTTACTGTCCGAGCAGTCCGAGCTACTGGAATAGCCGACGTACGAAACTTATGTACCGTTGATATGATGGCCCCGTGGTTGTCCACTACGAAAACTTCGCCATCGTATGCTGTCATGCTGCTTACTTGTCCAAACCATTCTATGGAGGAGAACTCTCCTTCCCCAAATCCTGTTGCGGACTGTCCTTCCTCGGTGTTCTGGTCAGCCCATCTGACCGAACTGTTCTGAAGGTTGGAAATAAATACGATGCAAGGGACATCAACCACGGCAACGGATGACAACCTCTCCGATGGTATCTGCGCTGCAAAACGCAGAATTGAACCGGTGAAGGTTAAGCAACCGCATCTTGTAGGGCGAAACCCTCTTTCCTAGCACGATGAGGCCGCCTGTAGTAGCGCCCACAAAGTAATAATTACTGCAAAAAATAAAATACAAGCATTATCCAGTTGTATAGCGGATGCATAAAAACATATAAAGATGTATAGCGGATAACAGGCACAGAAAATTACGAACCGTAACAGATCGTTGGGGATGCATTTCTCGCAGACACGTCCAGTGAGGAGATTGAGGAATGAGACTTTCTGGTCGCTCGATTTCTCAAGCATTATCCAGTTGTTGAGGAAGAAATTGGGAGGCTCCGTGGCGACTCTCCAGTTCAAGCAGACGGCGCGGAGAGATGAATAGTAGTCCAGGTCGTTAGACCGGAGGAAGTAGTCGCCTATTTTGTTGATGAGATCGCTAGGGAGATCTGACCACACACTCGCCATTGGAAGAGAAAATGAAACGAAGGTTGGATTTGTTTCAATATATACCTCCACGGCGTCGACGGTCAGTATTCCTGCATTGGTTAAGCAACCGTCCTATTGAAACGAAAGAGTGGCGTTTCTGAGATTTCCGGAGGCTCTGATATTTTCGGAACGCCAATTGACATGACGTTTGGGGCCGAGGGCCAGGCCATATTTATATTAATGTCCGATTAAGGGACATTAAGGTGTAGTGAAAACAAAGCCCATTTGGCATCCTCATTGTGTGAGTTAACTGGAAGGGTCAAGAAGTTCGGATAACATATATGGAAAAACACTTTTAATACGCGGATTTATATCAGTTCATACATCATCCAACGATAGGACAGAGAAAGTAGTGCGACAACGAATAATGTAGATACCAGTTATTGAACAGAAAGCGAGTGGGAAATGAGGAATTACAAACACAAGCAACATGAGAAGTGGGTCAGAATTTCGGTGGCCATGGCTCCGAGATTGGGAAGGCACGTCCCAGTTTTGTACCTAAATGGCGATCACCATTACGCACTTCATGTACTGTCCCTTTTAACATGTCAGCAACGAATAGAGAACAGTGGAATCCAAGAGTAATGTACACAAAGCGAGCGTCCACGGATATACCCCTGACCTGAACAGAGTACAGTTGGTCTGAACTGAGCACGAAACCCCGGTGATAAGGAATCCCAGAACTAACGATCTCCCATATCTTGATGTAATTCCATATCTTAGCCGCGAACCTTCCGTCGAAGGCAACCACCAGATCAAGCACTCGGTCAGACGTCCATATATCGCCATAACCGCGACGGTCTAGCACCCAGGTAGTCAATTTGGCGGATCTAAAGTGCACCAGAGCTATGGTTCCAGATAGGTGTTCCCGACAGAGTAATCAAACCAGGAATATGTCTTCTGGGTAATCTCTCCAGGGATGGTTATTACCGAGAACGATGATGTAGTCAGGTCCAAGCAAACTATTAATCCAAGAACATACATCATATAGAGCTGATCTCCAACTAGGATGCAATGAGGCTTTTCATGGAAGGTAACAGACGAGAAATTAAGTAGGCAGGCGCAATGGGATTGGAAATGTGACACTCCCACAAACCATTTCTAAAAAGGCAGACGTGGACAAAGATGTTGCCGGAGGAGTGGAAGTTGACACCATGGTACGAGATTCTAAACGCTTCTTCGTCAGCTTCCTGAACGTAGAATGCAATTCCGGATGACCCTGCCTCAAGGATGACTCCGAACTCGCCTAAATGGTTAACATGAGAATGTGGGATTTTGGGGATTCGAGGACTGATGCATGTAAAATGCATACATGAACTTTGCATTATTTTTACTTATATTCCAGTCATATTTGCATCATATAAGGGTTATATCACTGTTTTATAACGATTTTGGGAATATTTGACATGTTTCCTATTTTTATGGAATTAACCCTGCGCAGGCAGAAAACCCTATTTCTTTCCTTTAATGTTTCAGGGACCCCCAACTTGGGCCTCGACGCTCCGCTGCCGTCGATCTTTCCTCCACCGACTCCGTTTTGACCTAAAAACGCCTATAAAAATAGTCTCCGACGTTCTCTGGAGGGAGCGCCACAGAAACACCGAAACAACGACCTGGAGCTACAGATTGGAGGGGGAAAACTCCGGCGGGGCGCTGCCGGCGTGGTCTCCATCTTCTCCAACGAATTCTCCACCGTCTCCATGATGAAGAGGGAGTAGTCCACCTCTGGACTATGGGTTTGTGGAAGTAACTTATGTATCTCTCTCTCTCGAGCTTCACTAATTAGTACTGTATGAGCTGCTGAACATGATTACGGTCATCTATGTAATACCTTTGTGGTGGATCTTTTATGAGTTAATATATGTTTGAGAGTGTAATGGTTTTGTTTCAGTTATGAAAGTAGATGCATATTATGTACCTGATAACCCACAAGTATAGGGGATCGCAACAGTCTTCGAGAGAAGTAAAACCCAAATTTATTGATTCGACACAAGGGGAGCCAAAGAATATTTATAAGCCTTGACAGATGATTTGTCAGTTCAGCTGCACCTGGAAGTAGACTTGCTCGACACAGTTTATCAGTAGCAACAGTTTTATGACAGTAGCAGTAGTGAAATAATAGCAGCAGTAAAATAAAGACAGCAGTAATAATTGCAGTAGACAGCAGGATTAAAATACTGTAGGCATAGGGATGGATGAACGGGCGTTGCATGGATAAGATAATTCATGAAATAGTCATACATAGGGCAATTGCAGATAAATAATAAGGTATCCAAGTAATAATCAATCATAGGCATGTGTTCCGTATTTAGTCGTACGTGCTCGCAATGAGAAACTTGCACAACATCTTTTGTCCTACCAGCCCGTTTGCAGCGGGGCCTCAAGGGAAACTACTGGTAATTAAGGTGCTCCTTTTAATAAAGCACCGGAGCAAAGCATTAACACTCCGTGAACACATGTGATCCTCACGTCGCAACCATCCCCTCCGGTTATCCCAATTTCTGTCACTTTGGGGCCTCGGGTTCCGGACAGTGACGTGTGTATACAACTTATAGATATGATCCAAAACAATAATTATCATCATGATTCAATAACATGTTCAGATCTGAGATCATGGCACTCGGGCCCTAAGTGACAAGCATTAAGCATAATAAGTTGCAACAATGACAATAAGCACTACCGATGGATACTAGGCACCATGCCCTAACAAATCTCACAACTATTACATGAATGATCTCATCCAATCCCTACCATCCCCTCAGCCTACAGCGGGGAATTACTCACACATGGATGGGGGAGTCATGGATGGTCGATGGAGAGGTGGCGGTGATGATGATGGCGATGATCTCCTCCAATTCCCCGTCCCGGCAGGGTGCCAGAACGGAGTTTCTGATCCCCGAAATAGGGTTTTCGATGGCGGCGGAGCTCTGGAAGTTTTCTGGAAAAAGCGTCGATCCCCCGAAGTTTTTAGGTCAGAGGCTTTAAGTAGTCCAAAGGGGAGCGTCGGGGGCCACACAGGGTGGCCACACCACCCCTGGGCGCGGCAAGGGCCCACCCGCGCCCTGGGTGCGTGTGGTGCCCCTGTGCACCCTCCTCGCTTCGTCTTCTGGCTCCGTGGGTCTTCTGGAAAAATAGAATTTCTGGAATTTTTCTGGAATTTTCCTAAAACTTTGACTTTCTGCACAAAAACAAGACACCAAGGCAATTCTGCTGAAAACAGCGTTAGTCCGTGTTAGTTGCATTCAAATCACACAAATTAGAGGAAAAACAATAGCAAAAGTGTTCGGAAAAGTAGATACGTTTTGGACGTATCAACTCCCCCCAAGCTTAGCTTATTGCTTGTCCTCAAGCAATTCAGTTAACAACTGAGTGCGATAAAAGAAACTTTTACGAACACATTTGCTTCATATGATGTATACATACCTACTATATGATCAAACTTAGGCAATTCATAATAGGAACCATGCAAATAATGACACCTAGTAGTTATGCAAATCATGAAAAGATACCAAAGTACTAAGAATGAATAACATAGCATACATCTATCCACAAGAATTGCAATGTTCGTAAAAAGATATGACAAAGTGGTATCTCGCTTGCCTTTGTTTGAAGGGCAAAACATAAATGCCAAGGCACCTCTGAAGTTCAAGTGAAGACTAGATATAAAGATATCAAAGATAAGAGTATCATAGTTATACCTCAATTAATCGTATCTGGGACAAGCACATTACACTAAGAACGACAGTTATGCTCTCGAAGAAGTGCTCAAAGAAAGGATGGTGACTCAACATAAAAATAAAAGATTGGCCCTTCGCAGAGGGAAGCAGGGATTAACACGTGCTAGAGCTTTTTATTTTAAAAACAGAGGTAAAAATGTTTTGAGAGGTGTTTGTTAATTGTCAACGAATGGTAGCGGGTGAGAACAGTATTCTACCTGTCAAACGGACTTTTAAGAGCGGCTCCCATGAAGGACGTTATTTCTACCAGCAAGGCAGATCATCCCTCTTTCTCTTTGGTTTACACACATGCAGGTATTTCACTGTTTGTCATTGCTTACTGATGAATCAGGGCAAAAGTGTGAAGAGAATTAAGCGTTAAAGTTGTAATTAATTGGGACTGGGCACCCCGTTGCCAGCTCTTTTTGCAAAATTATTGGATAAGCGGATGTATATGCCGCTAGTCCAGGTGTAAAAGTCCATTTGACAAATAGAATAAAGAATAACCACACTAATTCCTCATGAGCTAGTAAACATTGACACAAAAAGGGAAATATTTTGAAAGTTTTAAAGGTAGCACATGCAAATTTACTTGGAATGGCTGAAATACCATGCATAGGAATTTTTGGTGGACTCTTTGGGATAACTTGGTTTAAAGGATTTGGATGCACGAGCAGCATTCCCGCTCAGTACAAGTGAAGGCTAGCAATAGACTGGGAAGCGACAACCACGAGAGCGATAACGGTCATAATCATGCTTGCGACAAAATAAAATTAACGGAGGCATAAAGATGATACTAAAACTCTGAGGCAAAATAGATCATCAAGGCTTAATTGACTTTTATTTTTCAGTCATAACATGTGTGAGTATGTGCCAAGTCGAATCAAGTGAATTATTCAGAGGAGGATACCATCCTGCCATACCGTTTTACGAATAGAACAATGCATGTAAATATCTATATGACATGTTATTCGCTATTAGCAATTTGGTACTGACATAAGAAGACATGAACTACTAAGTAATCATTAAATAACATAACCACTACCATGATAGCTAAGCATGTTCACATGAGTAGGTATATTTACAAAAATGAAAAACAAATAGAGTTCATACCAGCCTTTTACCACATCCGAATTGTCGTAGATCGTCATTATTGCTTTTCACTTGTGTGGCTTGAATGATGTGAAATGATAACCAAGCCCAAGTGGAACCACGAAATTTTTGAACTCCTGAAACAACTATACAAAACGCAGAAGAACAACAAATATTTTTGGGTTTTCGAATTAAAGCAAGCATAGAAAGAAACAAGCAAACAAAGCAAAATCTTTTTGGATTTTTGAATAACAAACCGAAATGAAAAATAAAGTAAACTAGCACTACAAATTCAAAAGCAAGAGAAATAAAGGAAATATTTTTGGTCTTTTGGTGTTTTGCGAAAATGAAATGGATACAAGAAACAAAAGAAAAGAAACAAACTAAAACATGGATATACAAAGTACCGACATGATATGAATATGATAAAATGAGTGAACTTGTCGGCATACCTCCCCCCAAGCTTAGGCTTTTGGCCTAAGTGGGAGACAATCATCCACATGGCCCAGAACTCCATCCAGGTGGATCATACCTAGCGTGATCATAATCAGGATCCTGTGAAGAAGAAGGGCCTGCAGCTCCATAATCAGGATACTGGTATGAAGAGCTCGTAGTGTCGAAGGGCTGAATGAAGTCCTCCTCAGGACCTCTTCCCTCACTATCCGCATGAAGGCCATGCTCCTCCATATATGCATCAAGGTCTCCCTCCGAGAATGACCATCCTTGCCTGACATCAAGGTTAAACAAAAGAGGCGCAGGCAAACAGACTATGCGTTCATAGATTTTAGTTCTCCACCTAGTCTTCTTAACAAAAACCAATTCATAGGATAGATTATCAATGGTGGACCAGCGAGAAACAAATTGGTGGCTAATCATAGAGTTAAGATCAAGTCTTTCAATGGGAAGCTGAATATCAAAATGATGTGGTCCTACACCATGCATGGCTAATAAACGAGAAGCAATGAGACCACCACAAACCCCTCCTTTTTCACGGTTAGTGGAGAGACGAAATGCAATCATAGCTCCCAAGTTATAAGTTCTATCACATCTTAAGGCAGCAGAAAGAAATGCCAAATCATAAACAGATAATTTACTTGCATTCTTCCTAGCTAGAACACATTTGCTAATGTAGTAGGCAAAATATCGAATAGATGGGAGTTGGATGTTTCGAATTTTACCATCCTCGGCTGTAAAATCTCTCCCTTGGCAAATCTCTGAGTAGAGGTCTTGTAAATACTTTGGTTGACCTCTAATCCTCTCATGAGACCCCCAATGTGGTACCTTAATAGCTGCACAAAAATCATGAAGAGACAAATCTACAGCTTTATTGTAGATATTATAATGAACCATGGGAGTAGGCAAATTCCAACTAAACCTAAAACTTTGAACCACCGACATAGTCAGCTTTACATATTGATGTGGTTCATCAGCAACAAAGTATTCCAACCCTGCATTAGAGATTAGAGTGTTGAAATCTTGCAAGATCTCTGCAGCATTCATAAACTCATGGCATGGATAAATAGAGGGAAACACAGAGTCTTCACGGTTGACTCCCATGACCTCTGATACTTCCAATTCTTCATAATTAAGTTGGTTTCCATCCATCTTCCTTTTCTGAAATTTTAAACAAACCTCATAAAAAATGATTTTAGAGTGATTAATTCAAGGGAAACACTAGGGAGACTTGCTAGAGGACTAAACATGCATCAAAACTAGTTAATCTAAACAAGAACAAGCATGCAAGCTCTAATAACATGTCACCTACAGTACCAAAATGCCAAAGATATAAGCAACTAAACAAAATTCTATTTGGATAATCGGAGGAGTCACATACCGGAGAGCAATTGATCCAAATTTCAGCAGCAAAGATGGGCTGAAAAATCTCGAGCAAGAGCAGCAAGAACACGAGTTTGAGCAATGGTGGTGTGTTTGGTCGGGAGAGAGAAAGGAGTGGGAGAGAGATGAGAGAGTGGAGGGCCAGGTGGACCCCACACCAGGGCAGGGCGCGGCCTGCCCTCCACCGCGCCGTGGGGCGTGTGGTGGCCTGGTGGGTCCCCCTGGTCATCCTCTGGTACTCCCACGTTCCTTTTAAAAACTAGGACTTGTAGAATTTTTTCAGAATTTTTTGAAAACTTTTATTTCTGACATTTTCTGGGTGCTTTAAACAATGAAAACTAGACAAAATGAATTTATGTAAAGACCAAGCATTACTTAACTTTGCAAATTACAGTAGCAAAACAGTAGGTAAAAACAAAGGTGAGAAAGAAAAATGTTGTTTAGCAATTTTATGCATGTAAAACATATTTGTTAACAAGGTTGATCAAGTCTTGCCACCAAATACATTTTATATGACATAAAAGAATTAAACCACATTGAACAATTATGTTACCTTAAATGGTATAGCTATAGATCCAATCATAAGATATTGAAGTTCTTCATGAGGTTCATATATAGGGCAATCAATACTTCCCACTTTGATACTTTTAATATTGGTAATTGTATTAACTCCAAATATCTTGTCCAGCTTCTTGGGAAAATAAACAGTATGCTCTTTGTCATTAACATGGAAAGTTACTTTTCCTTTGTTGCAATCAATAACAGCCCCTGCAGTGTTAAGAAAAGGTCTTCCAAGAATAATAGACATATTATCATCTTCAGGCATTTCAAGCACAACAAAATCAGTTAATATCAAGCAATTATTAGCCACTTGAACAGGAACATCTTCACATATACCAACAGGAACAGCAGTAGATTTATCAGCCATTTGCAAAGATATATCAGTTGGTATCAATTTTTCCAAGTAAAGTCTCTTGTAAAGAGAAAAAGGCATAACACTCACCCCTGCACCTAAATCACATAAGGCAGTTCTAACATAGTTATTTTTGATTGAGCAAGGAATAGTTGGTATACCTGGATCTCCAAGCTTCTTTGGAACCTTACCATTGAAAGAATAATTAGCAAGCATGGTAGAAATCTCTTCATTAGGAATCTTTCTCTTGTTAGAGACAATATCTTTCATGTACTTTGAATAGGGAGGTAACTTAATAGCATCAGTCAAAGGAATTTGCAAAAACAAAGGTTTCATCCATTCACAAAATTTGTTATAATGTTCTTCTTCCTTAGATTTGAGTTTCTTAGTAGGAAAAGGCATTTGTTTTTGCACCCAAGGTTCTCTTTCATTACCATGTTTCTTAGCAAGAAAATCTTCTTTAGTGTACTTTTTGTTTTTAGAATGCTTTTCAGGTTCCTCTTCACTTTCCTCTTTATCAGAAGCATCATTCTTATCTTTATCATTAGCATGTTCATTACCACTCTCAGTTTCAGCATCAGAGATAGATATACTATTTGGATTATTAACATGCTCATTGTCTTTAATAGGTTCAGGAGATTCCTCAACATGTTTATGTTTCTTCTTCTTCTTTTTCTTAGAAGGAGTAGTAGTTTCATTAACTAGTTGAGAATCTTGCTCAATTCTTTTAGGATGTCCCTCAGGATATAAAGGATCCTGAGTGGAAGCACCACCTCTAGTTGCTATACCAAAAGCATGTTTATCATTTTCTCTAGAAGCATTACCTAGCAAATCTTTTTGCACTTTAGTCAATTGCTCAATTTGAGTTTGAACCATACGAAAATGTTTAATGAGTATTTTAACATCATTAGAAGTTCTTTCCAAAACATCATGCAAATGATTAATGACATGAGAATTCTTTATGAAGCTATTTTCTATTCTCCAATTGAAATTGTTTTGCTTAACAATGAAATTATCAAACTCATCTAAGCATTGATCAGGAGGTTTAGAATAAGGGATATCTCTATCATCAAAGCGTTGGAGAGAGTGTACCTCAACTGTAGATGAGTGAGGAATTGGCTTACACAATTCTTCTATAGGTGGAAGATTTTTCACATCTTCAGATTTAATACCTTTCTCCTTAAGAGATTTCTTGGCTTCTCTCATTTCTTCATCATTCAATTCAATTACTCCTCTTTTCCTCGGCGTAGGTACCGGAGTTGGTTCAGGCAGGGTCCAATCATCATGATTTTGGCTTATCTTAGCCAATAATTCCTCGGCTTCATCTGGAGTTCTTTTCCTGAAAACACAACCAGCACAACTATCCAGGTATGTCCTAGATTCAACAGTTAGTCCATTATAAAATATATCAAGAAGTTCATTTTTAGCTAGTTGATGTCCAGGCCGAGCTCTAAGTAAAGAACAAAACCTTGCCCAAGATTCAGGCATTTTCTCTCCTCATTTTGCTTAAAGTTAAAGATTTTCTGTAAAGCAGCATGTTGAGCACTAGCAGGAAAATATTTCTGAAAGAAAGCATTGACTAAACCCATCGGGCTCTCAATAGATCCAGGAGATAAATCATTAAACCAAGTTTTAGCTTCATCTTTCAATGAGAAAGGGAAAATTTTAGTAACAAAGTAACTGCGTTTCTTAATATCATCAGAAAACAAACTACTCAGAGTAGAGAGAGTGTTCATATGTTCTACAGCACTTTCATTTTCAGTTCCTCGAAAAGGTTCTTTCTCAGCAATAGTTATAAAAGACAAGTCCACAGAGAAATCATAATCTTTATCTTTTATATTTATGGGAGATGTAGCGAATTTAGCATCAGGAGAAAGTTTATAGTTGACAGCACGTCTTTGAAGAAGATTTTTAATAGCATTAACATCTTTAGAGGTATCACAATTCATGCATTCATCAATAAAGTCATCATCAAGTTCAACATAAGTTTCCTCAAGATCATCACTAGTAGTTTCTCTCGTTTCAGGTGAATAAGCAGGTGTAACAGGAGTTTCATTAGGTGTTTCAGTATTTTCAAGTTGTTTAGATTTAGCAATTGTAGCATCTAGAAAAGGACCTAGTGAACCTCTTTCATCAAGCACAGTAGAAGCATCATCAAATTCATCAGAAACATTCTCAGATTCAGCAGAAGTAGCAGCACGTGAAGCATGTGCATGTGGTGGTGTGACAAGTTGACTTATAACAGACGGTGAATCAAGAGCAGCAGAAGTGTTCAGAGTTGTACCTCTCCTTGTAGTGGATGGCAATATGCGAACCTTATCATCACGAGGTTTACCCATGATGAATGAATTGCAGCGAGCAGTATGACTCCCTGGTGAGCTTATAAATAGAGCTATGCTCCCCGGCAACGGCGCCAGAAAATAGTCTTGATGACCCACAAGTATAGGGGATCGCAACAGTCTTCGAGGGAAGTAAAACCCAAATTTATTGATTCGACACAAGGGGAGCCAAAGAATATTTATAAGCCTTGACAGATGATTTGTCAGTTCAGCTGCACCTGGAAGTAGACTTGCTCGACACAGTTTATCAGTAGCAACAGTTTTATGACAGTAGCAGTAGTGAAATAATAGCAGCAGTAAAATAAAGACAGCAGTAATAATTGCAGTAGACAGCAGGATTAAAATACTGTAGGCATAGGGATGGATGAACGGGCGTTGCATGGATAAGATAATTCATGAAATAGTCATACATAGGGCAATTGCAGATAAATAATAAGGTATCCAAGTAATAATCAATCATAGGCATGTGTTCCGTATTTAGTCGTACGTGCTCGCAATGAGAAACTTGCACAACATCTTTTGTCCTACCAGCCCGTTTGCAGCGGGGCCTCAAGGGAAACTACTGGTAATTAAGGTGCTCCTTTTAATAAAGCACCGGAGCAAAGCATTAACACTCCGTGAACACATGTGATCCTCACGTCGCAACCATCCCCTCCGGTTATCCCAATTTCTGTCACTTTGGGGCCTCGGGTTCCGGACAGTGACGTGTGTATACAACTTATAGATATGATCCAAAACAATAATTATCATCATGATTCAATAACATGTTCAGATCTGAGATCATGGCACTCGGGCCCTAAGTGACAAGCATTAAGCATAATAAGTTGCAACAATGACAATAAGCACTACCGATGGATACTAGGCACCATGCCCTAACAAATCTCACAACTATTACATGAATGATCTCATCCAATCCCTACCATCCCCTCAGCCTACAGCGGGGAATTACTCACACATGGATGGGGGAGTCATGGATGGTCGATGGAGAGGTGGCGGTGATGATGATGGCGATGATCTCCTCCAATTCCCCGTCCCGGCAGGGTGCCAGAACGGAGTTTCTGATCCCCGAAATAGGGTTTTCGATGGCGGCGGAGCTCTGGAAGTTTTCTGGAAAAAGCGTCGATTCCCCCGAAGTTTTTAGGTCAGAGGCTTTAAGTAGTCCAAAGGGGAGCGTCGGGGGCCACACAGGGTGGCCACACCACCCCTGGGCGCGGCAAGGGCCCACCCGCGCCCTGGGTGCGTGTGGTGCCCCTGTGCACCCTCCTCGCTTCGTCTTCTGGCTCCGTGGGTCTTCTGGAAAAATAGAATTTCTGGAATTTTTCTGGAATTTTCCTAAAACTTTGACTTTCTGCACAAAAACAAGACACCAAGGCAATTCTGCTGAAAACAGCGTTAGTCCGTGTTAGTTGCATTCAAATCACACAAATTAGAGGAAAAACAATAGCAAAAGTGTTCGGAAAAGTAGATACGTTTTGGACATATCAGTACCCCGTTCTTATTTACTTGTTATGATCAAGCATGTTTATGAGAGCGTGTGAGGGGGAACGTGTGCATTAGTTGGAGTAACGGGGGGTGGCTAGTGCAGTGAACGTGAGAGAAAGTTCTGCGATCCCCTTGGGTGTTTTACCTTACTTTGTTGCCTCACTAGGGATAAAAAGAAATACCATGCTACCGGAGATGTGGGTGTGACCATTGCCACTACTCCATGACTAGATCTAGCATGTTCTTATTTTAACTTCATGTCATGATACTTATTGCTATACTCTGAGTTATCTTAATTACTGAGGTGTTATGATTTAGTTCGCATCTTGGTGGAGTATAAGAGAGACTAATAACCAAAAGGTCTCTATGTTAGGACGTGATGCCCATATAATTATAACTTGTCATTAAACTGTTGTGTTGCAATCTCATATGTCAACTCTAGTGTTCCATTGTCTACCACTTTATTAAAGAGAGAGTGCATTCGTGAAACCATGAACCCCGGTCCATTTTTAATCATAAGAAACACCTTTCCAACAACTTTTACCACTTTTCCATTTTCTGCCATTATTAAATCCGAAAATACAAAAACACTTTTACATCTTGCATTCGTCACAAAAACCAAAAATATCATTTATCATTGCTACCACCATCCTTGCATATTTATTTACCACCATTGCATATTTATTTCTTGTTTGCATTGCATATTATCTTGATATCATTCTCACACCTTGTGCTTGACAACCACTAGGTGAGGTTGAGGACCAAAACATTTACTTTGTTTTGTTGGTAACCAATAGAAGGATAGGAAGATAAATCTTCACTACTGATTCCCCGAGAGTTCGATATTAAACCCTCGAGTCACCCTCGTGGGGAAAACACGTCTTCCACTTACTACACACTCTGCACTTGTAGTCTCAACCTAACCCATTTACTTTTCACGCAGGTAACCACGCGAAGGGCTAGCAAGTGTTTTCTGGCGCCGTTGCCGGGGAGCGAAAAAGCAACACCGCATCAAGATTCCCTCGTCAACTACGCGCCCGTCATAGTAGCATCATTGGGTATCAAGACTGTTTTCTGGCGCCGTTGCCGGGGAATCATTGCTGAAAGGTTTATCCAAGGATATCTCACCAAGTCAACTTCATCACCAACTTGTGCTAACACCTAAACTTGGGGAGGTTGCACCTACGTGAGCATCATCTTATCCATCTTTACCTTCAAAGCAATTTATCTCATTTTGTCATTGTCTTGCATATCATATTTCGGTTTGCATATTTATTTTCAGTTTTGCATAAAAAATTAAAAAACACATAAAAACTTGCTAAAATGGGAGAAAAAACTAAGTTGTGTGATTACACAAACACTCCAAATGATCAATTTATTGCTAGGCCCATTGCTACACCTAAGATAAATGCTGAGAGTTATGAAGTAAGTCCTAGTTTGTTGAACTTGATAACTAGGAAACAATTTGGCGGTAGAGCATGGGAAGATGGTCTTGAGCATCTTAATAATTTTACCGGCATTTGTATTGTGCAAGACTTTAAGGAACCTGATATTGTGATGCCAAAATTATTCCCTTTTTCGCTAAATGGAGAGGCAAAAGAGTGGATATATTCATTACCCCTTACTGAAGTTAAAACTTGGAGAGAACTAGAAAAGGCATTCCTTAAGAAATATTATCCCTTTTTTAAAGTTTGGCAACATAGAAACGAACTGGTCAATTCTACGCATGTTGAGAAAAAGACTAGAGTGGGGAAGTACTCCCTGCTAAGGAAACTATTATGGTTGTGGAAGAAAAGAAAGTTGAGAAAGTTAAAATGCTTAGTGAAGTAAAGGAACCCTTGCTTGACTTAGAGAATTGTAGCTTGCATGACTTAATATCTATCTTACAAAAATTTGCAAGTGATCCTTCCATCAACTATAACCAAGCTGGTTTTGGTACTTATATTGCTAATCATGTGTTAAAAGAAAAGATTGCTAGGTACAACCAAGAGGCTATGATACCACCTAAGCTTGGGGATGTATGGATTCCCAAAGTCCTAGTAACCATTGGAAAAGAGACATACCATGCTATACTTGATCTAGGATCTAGTGTCTCTGTTTTATCTAAAGAACTATATGAAGTACTTGAATTGAAAAATCTTGAAAAATGCTCTATTGAACTTACACTTGCTGATGATTCCATTAAACATGCTTTAGGAAAAGTAAGTGATGTTTTGGTAGAGTTATATATGACATTTGTGCCTGTTTATTTTCTAATCATGGATGTGGGGAATAAAACCACTAGTCCAATTATTCTTGGAAGATCTTTTCTTCGTACTATAGGTGCTATCATTGATTCAAAAGAAGGGAATGTGAAGTTTCAGTTTCCACACAAGAAATGTATGGAACACTTTCCAAGGAAGAGGGGCACATCATTCAAGCTCCCTCATGAGCTTCGTCCACAATAAACATCAAGTAAGAAGCCTAGCTATATGGCTATAAAGAAAACGCTTTACGGGAGGCAACCCGGTTGTTTTTATTTGTGATTTTCATTGTGTCCTCTTGCTGTAACAAGAGACTTAGTGTTTAGTTTAGTTTCTGGAATTTTTAATAAAGTGCCAAGTTTTACTCATTTTTGTATGAAGAAGTTGCTTATAGCGTTCGGAGATATTATTCCTGTACGAATCTGTGCACGATATGATTTTTAATTCTTATCCTGTAACTCCGAATGAGCTCATATTTAAACTGTAATGGCAACTTTTCATCCTATGTATGCATGATTTTTTTCGGAATTTTCCGACAAAGTTAAGTAGGGTAGAAAAATACGTTTAGCTGCTGCTGTTTTTCTGGACAGATTCTGTCCCATTTTGTTTGATGCATGCTTAGAACTTTTAACTTAATATTTTTGATCCAATTGAGTTTATGAGTAGGCATACAACATTATACATGTTCTGGACATTCATATGAATTTTTGTCTAAGGATTATATGCAGTAAGAAATCTATTTGTTTATCACTACTAATGTGCCCCACAGAAAAAGAAATGGAGAAATGGTGTTTTGAAGTTTTTTCACAGGGATTAGAGGAGATGCACCAAGAGCTATCCAAGGATTGTGAAAGCCATAAGCTTGGGGATGTGAAGACAACCCCACTGGACCTACACACTCTCGGTTTGCACACGTCTAACTTCTGTTTTTCGATCGAAACACTTTATCGCATAAACTTGGAGCGTCTTTTTGTTTGTTTAGATTAGATTTTTATTTTGTGAGACCACCACACTATCATTTATATATGAGAGAGCTACTGGAAATTTGGGTTGAATTATGTTGTATGCTATTATAAGATTGGGAAAAGGGGTGTGGAAGTTAATTTTAAAAGATACATATAATTGCATGATTCATGAGCTTGTTAATGAGTAATAATTTGCAAATATTTTATCAAGAGCTATCTTTTATTCATGTTTTGATGCTAAATGTTATTCTACCTTGTTTTAACATGGATTAGTTAGTTCTATGGACACTCATGCACGCATTTAGATGGTCAACTTTCTCCCTCTTGCTAGCCCAAAAATTCCAACAAGCAAAAACTTGTTTCCAACACCTTCAACCAAAGTTTTTCCAGTGAGTCCACCATATCTACCTATTAGCTTTATGCTATTCCGAGTATGTTTATCATGATATTTGTGTTATCTATACCTCTGAATGAAAATGCTTATGTTGTTAATTGTTGTGGGAAAAGTTGGTTATATAGCTCTCGCGAACTTGATGCACACTTTACTTTCATTGCATAAATAAAATATGACCCATTGTGATTAAAATTATAAAGTTGTGGACTTGACAAATGTATTTGGTTGAGAGTTAGCTCATATGTGCTGTCACATGGCAAGCTTTCAACATTGCACATCATCTCATTTAGTTGATATCATGTACTTTTGTTTATGGATGCTTACCATGGGTGAAATAAATGGGGAAATGAAGTGAGTTTAAATGAGTTTGTATAAATGGTTAGAGAGACGCCTGGGCCGCTAATCTAAGCCATGCATCATTCATGGTGAAAATTTACTTACATGCTATGGTGAACCTTCTGTGATACACCTTACAATAAAAAGCTATCCAATGGTAAATAAAAAGGGTGTTGAGATTGTTCATTATGTTTGTTTGTCTTGTCATTTTGATATGGGCTTGTTCCATATCCTGGGATAAGAGGTACCCCAGTTGACGCTCTTAATGATACTATTATTACTTACAATGATATTTAACTTGAACTTGCTTTGTTTTCTAAAGTTGAGTAACACATGGAGTAGGTACTTGTATTCAAGGGGCATGAGACTTTCAACCTGTACTTTGTCAAGCACACTACTCGTATTGCTTTCACTTTAAACTTAATCATTCAAGATGCTATGATAGGGGAATGAGAGCTTGACACCAAGGATTACCATATTACAATCATTGACTTAAATAGAGAAGTTCAGAAGTTAGATGAAATTTATTCATGCTTTACCTCTACTCATATATATATATCTTTCCAAAGTGTCCACCTTTTATATTCAGATTTTCACCAATACTCTATGACCATTATAGGATGTTCTTACTTATTATTATGCATACATGTGGTCCATAGTACTTCTTCTCTTATGTTACACTTTGTGAATTATCATTGAAACATCCTTGCATTGAATACTTGATATCACTTCATAAACTATCTTGCATATTGCTACTCCTTTTAAGAATGAATCATTTTACTCTATGTAGCAATAGTAATCATCTTTGATATCCATTGATAGTATTAAATTGCAAAGTCCATGTTAGTTTTATCACCTTCATACTCGAGGACGAGTATAGGTTAAGCTTGGGGATGTTGATGCATGTAAAATGCATACATGAACTTTGCATTATTTTTACTTATATTCCAGTCATATTTGCATCATATAAGGGTTATATCACTGTTTTATAACGATTTTGGGAATATTTGACATGTTTCCTATTTTTATGGAATTAACCCTGCGCAGGCAGAAAACCCTATTTCTTTCCTTTAATGTTTCCGGGACCCCCCAACTTGGGCCTCGACGCTCCGCTGCCGTCGATCTTTCCTCCACCGACTCCGTTTTGACCTAAAAAGCCTATAAAAATAGTCTCCCGACGTTCTCTGGAGGGAGCGCCGCAGAAACACAGAAACATCAAAACAGAGACCTGGAGCTGCAGATTGGAGGGGGAAAACACGGCGGGGCGCTGCCGGCGTGGTCTCCATCTTCTCCAACGACTTCTCCACCGTCTCCATGATGAAGAGGGAGTAGTCCACCTCTGGACTATGGGTTTGTGGAAGTAACTTATGTATCTCTCTCTCTCGAGCTTCACTAATTAGTACCGTATGAGCTGCTGAACATGATTACGGTCATCTATGTAATACCTTTGTGGTGGATCTTTTATGAGTTAATATATGTTTGAGATTGCAATGGTTTTGTTTCAGTTATGAAAGTAGATGCATATTATGTACCCCGTTCTTATTTAATTGTTATGATCAAGCATGTTTATGAGAGCGTGTGAGGGGGAACGTGTGCATTAGTTGGAGTAACGGGGTTGGCTAGTACAGTGAACGTGAGAGAAAGTTCTGCGATCCACTTGGGTGTCTTACCTTACTTTGTTGCCTCAGTAGGGATAAAAAGAAATACCATGCTACCGGAGATGTGGGTGTGACCATTGCCACTACTCCATGACTAGATCTAGCATGTTCTTATTTTAACTTCATGTCATGATACTTATTGCTATACTCTGAGTTATCTTAATTACTGAGGTGTTATGATTTAGTTCGCATCTTGGTGGAGTATAAGAGAGACTAATAACCAAAAGGTCTTTATGTTAAGACGTGATGCCCATATAATTATAACTTGTCATTAAACTGTTGTATTGCAATCTCATATGTCAACTCTAGTGTTCCATTGTCTACCACTTTATTAAAGAGAGAGTGCATTCGTGAAACCATGAACCCCGGTCCATTTTTAATCATAAGAAACACCTTTCCAACAAATTTTACCACTTTTCCATTTTCTGCCATTATTAAATCCGAAAATACAAAAACACTTTTACATCTTGCATTCATCATAAAAAACCCAAAAATATCATTTATCATTGTTACCACCATCCTTGCATATTTATTTACCACCATTGCATATTTATTTCTTGTTTGCATTGCATATTATCTTGATATCATTCTCACACCTTGTGCTTGACAACCACTAGGTGAGGTTGAGTACCAAAACATTTACTTTGTTTTGTAGGTAACCAAAAGAAGGATAGGAAGATAAATCTTCACTACTGATTCCCCGAGAGTTCGATATTAAATCCTCGAGTCACCCTCGTGGGGAAAACACGTCTTCCACTTACTACACACTCTGCACTTGGAGTCTCAACCTAACACATTTACTTTTCACGCAGGTAACCACGCGAAGGGCTAGCAAGTGTTTTCTGGCGCCGTTGCCGGGGAGCGAAAAAGCAACACTGCATCAAGATTCCCTCGTCAACTACGCGCCCGTCATAGTAGCATCATTGGGTATCAAGGACTCACAAATATCTTCGTAGGATAACCCGGGCGCCAGATGTAGTACCCGTCTTCCATTTCTGTGGATCCAACGCAGAGGGAAAGGATGAAGCCACCACTACATCCAATGACATGATCTTCTGAAAAATTGGATGGATCGATGAAAGCAGTGAGGGCAGCCACTGTATCGTCCACGGCGGCGACCCCCCGTTAGAAATGAGCCTAAACTGGACAGCGCCGCTGTTCTTGACAAATTCAACAACGAAACCAATGAATGCTGGACAGTTCCTTTCCATGTATGCCTTGGAGAAATCGTCGGCTCTAGCCGCTGACAAGAATGTCCTGTTTACTGCAGTGCTCCGGTGAATGGATCTACTACAACCTATCCTCTGGATGATTTCGGACACTATATCGACGACACCGAGAGCTGAATGAGCCTCCATTGCAAAACTGATACAAGCCCAGCTGAGGAACCTTCAGATGGTGAATTTCTCCTCATGGATAGAAGAAACGCCATAAGATTTGGCTATAACGGTTCAACTGCAACGACAAATAGAATGACGTAGCACAACACACACACCAAACGCCAGTTGGAAGGTAAGTTTAGAACATGCAGACGCCATGCCATTTAGCGCCACACTTTGAGAGCGACGCCATATTGACGGGCTTCTGGACTCTACGTATCAATGCCATTTCAAATGACGTTTGCAAGATGAGGCCGAAACGCCATACAGAAGGACAATTCATAGACCAAATGACAACCCAAGGGACGTTTCATCCACAGGCAGAAACGCTACATGATGCGGCGTTGCCGTGTTGAGGCCCTCACAAATTTGTCAGACCCTCTGATTATTACATCCGTCCATTTCACTGGTTTTCTTAAATGATACTCAGAGGATTCCCAAAAAATCGGACAGTCTGTACATCTTGGCCGCCAGAACGCCCCATTCAGCGGCGTTGCCGTGCTTGTCCCTGATTTTCGAGAAAACGGCTAAGTGTTGAAGAAATCGCCGCACGCTATGGCGTTTCGTAGCGGCGTTGACAATGGTGAGACGTCGTCTGACGGGGCGTGTCGGAGGCTCCGGTACGCCACATCGGGAGGCGTATGAGGCCGAGGGCCATATCCGCGCGAAAGTTTTGGGAAGGGCCAGATTTGCCTGATTGTCCGATTAAGGGCCATTTAGTAGAAAAGATACCACGGCGGGTTTGACAAACTGTCAGGGTTTCAAATTTACGGCAGTGGAATGCGAGGCATTTCTCTTCGGGGCGAAAGGCGGGAAAAAGATATTTTCGCGGAGGCTCTCATAAATTGTGCCATTTCAATCATTGTTCTGCTAGCCGAACACGTTGAAACTAATGAAACAATAATTCAAATGTAAAAGTAATATATTTAATGCAACATTCGAATTGAAATAAGACTCAAAAAGTTTGGAAAGTAAAAGATTCAATCCAGTACGACACACGCGACAATGAGGATTGGTTTACTGTCTTGCCCATAGGTCATCAACTAGGATCATCTTGTAGCTGGAGATGAAGTGCATCGTCGTCGCTATCGCTACCCAAGCTCTACAGATCATCGACCAACGCAACAATCAAACAATTCATCGGGTGTCATCGGAAAATATATATATTATAAATTTAATTATGTGGGCTTCTATAGATAAGCCACGTAGGACTGACATCGGGGCCACATCTCAGAAACTCACTTAGCATGCATAAACTTTTTAATCAGTGTTATTTGTTACACTGTTACTGCATAGTAGTTGTTATTACAAAAATTGTATCTTGGTGTTTTTTAAAACCTTGGCCTAAAACGTGGTGTCTTGTTTTGCAATTTACTCCATTCCTGATGCTCAAGTACATGAAAAGTTCTTCGGCCGATCTCCTGCTCCTTGGACCGTTTACAGCATGCACAAGCCTCTGCATTTGCCTAATAGTGTCCCCCAAAGGTATAGATAAAAACTTTCTTCCTCTGAATCAGTGGCGAAGCTTGCTAGAATTCACTGGGGCAAAATATAATATTTGAATTCGGAGGAGGAGGGTGAAAAAACACCGAAAATCAACTAATCTAGCTCTCTTAAAAAAATCGCTATGCATATACAAGGGGGGGGGGGGGGGGGCAGTGCCCCCTTCCCCCAACATGCACTAAGCTACGCCATCTTCCTTGCTTAACGGAAGTCACTACTTCACGATTACTCAGGTTATTATTTTGTTGTTCATTTATAAAACTTGATTTTTTAAAATGTAATTTCTGCCTCCTCGCACCAGATATGGATTGCAGTGTGTTCTTTCAAAAGCACCATACATAACGAGAGCGGCGTTTTGGCTCCCGGGAGCATATGCTCCCGGTATTTTCGAAAAATTTGAACAATTTGAAAACTTATCAAAAAATTCCGAAAAAAATCATGCACGTACCTGACCATGGTACGCACCACGTGTATTTTTTCGCGTCGAAATGACAAAATACACGGTGGTGCGTACCATGGTCAGGTACGTGCATGATTTTTTCAGAATTTTTGATAAGTTTTCAAATTGTTCAATTTTTTCGAAAATACCGGGAGCATATGCTCCCGGGAGCCAATGCGAATTTCTGCATACATAACCTTATATGCAGTCTTCTTCTATACACTTTTACTCATTTTCGAAGTGAATAAACTCACCGGGATCCACACGAGTGCAAGGAGTTGGTTGCGGCTTCGATTTCTCTCTACCTAAAGCAGGTTGACGACAAGTCGACGTTCTCCTTGGCCTAATCGGCAATGTCGTGGATACAGTTTGACTCATCTATATTTCTTGTAAGACAAAAAAACCACTAACTTGCATTAAATTAGTCTATCTCTACATGCAAGGTATCCACATCATCCACTATTTGAGTCATTCATTTATCCATGTCATCTCCACGTCATCCACTATTTGAGAAATACATTTAGCCATGTTATTCCATATTTCAGTCATCTTGTGTACTGCCACGGTAGGTTTCGTTGTTTCGAGCTGCCCGTGCCGTCTGACAGCGGCATAACGGCTAGTCTAGCTCGGTCGGTAGGGGCACGGCGGGTTTGACAAACTGTCAGTGTTTCAAATTTACGGCAGTGGAATGCGAGGCATTTTTCTTCGGGGGGAAGGCGGGAACAAGATATTTTCACGGAGGCTCTCATAAATCGTGCCATTTCGACCATTGCTCTGCTAGCCGAACACGTTGGAATTAATTAAACAGTAATTCAAATGTTAAAGTAATATATTTAATGCAGCATTCGAATTGAAATAATACTAAAAAAAATTGGAAAATAAAAACTTGAATTCACTACAACACACGACAATGAAAATTTGTTTGCTGTCTTGCCCATACGCTCATCAACTAGGATCATCTTGTAGCTGGAGATGAAGTTCTCATCGTCGTCGCTATCGCTACCCAAGCTCTACAGATCATCGACCAACGCAACAATCAAACAATTCATCGGGTGTCATCGGAATAAATTTCGACGCGAAAATTACCGACGAACAAGTTCTGTCAAATGACCGAGCACCTTGCGTGCAAGCGAGGACGGGGCAGACACGTCATGTGGTGGTGAGATGGGGCCGGCGAGGAGGATGTACTGCCGGTGAGTAAGACTAGTTACGTTGGAGAGAAGGAGCAGCGTCTTCTTTTTTCAAGAGGATGGGGTTGGGTGTATAATAACCCCTTTTTTTGCGTAGGTAAGGATAAGGTAAAGTCGACAGATAAGTCAGCCTTATTGTCCCTTTATATGAGATTTTCTCCTCATACGGCTCCTCGGTCAATTCTTTGGAAGCAGGGATCCTTTTCCTTGTTCGAGAGTCTCCGCCCTTCTTCCACTCCGTCCCGAAGATTAACTAAGAACAATTGAGTCAATTTTTCATGAATACTTTCCATTTATGGTATGATTAAAGGAGAAGATTGTTCTTTTACCAAACATATGCGGATCAAATCACCTCTTGTAATAAGAAGAAATATTTCTCGGTATCAATCCCCTTGTCCTCATTCTTTGAGAATCAGAAGGATCCTTTTCGAGTTTCCATTTCTTTATTTAGACGCTGCCGGCTGTGCGCTACTGCGCGGCGGATGGCTGGATCTTCGGTGATTTCGAAATTTAGCAAGGTGTCTCGTCTGCGTCGGCTCTGTTTCAGCGCAGTAGGTTTCGTTGTTTCGAGCTGCCCGTGCCATCTGACAGCGGCAGAACGGTTACTCTAGCTCGGTGGGGCCACGGCGGGTTTGACAAACTATCAGGTTTTCAAATTTACGGCAGTGCTTTTTTTCGGGGGACACACAGTTCGGCCTATTTAGTTTGTCCATTATTTTTTTCCTATTTGACTTTTTTTTTTGCCATTTTGGCCATTGTTGTGCTAGCCGAGCACATTGAAATTAATTAAACGATGATTCAAATATTGAAATAATATAGTTAGTCCAACATTCGAATTGAAATAATATTTGAAAAGTTTGGAAAATAAAAGGCTCAATCCACTACAAACACAACACATGACAATGAATCTCGGTCTCCTCTCTTGCCCATGATCAACTAGGATCATCTTGTAGTTGGAGATGAAGTACTCTTCGTCGTCGCTATCCATTGTACATAAAAACACACGCAATAATTTAAATGCCCATACAATCAAATAAATTTAAGTTATAGAATCTGATTAAATTTATTGAAAACGAGATTAGATAGCTACATATGTTTGATCAAATCATTCTAAAGTTGAATATGAGTTGCACGATCACGGATTTAATGATGCACATGGAAAAAATCTTGGAACGTTGCCAGTCCAGCCTCTGACTGAATCAGCTCGCCCCGAAAGTCTCACCCTTGGTTGTAGATTTTTTTTTATCATGCCCGTTCTCATATTGTTCATGATCACACACACAATAATCAATCACCATATTGTTTCCACCTTCCGTAGCAGTGTGCCAAATAAAACATCAACGAGATTGTAGCACCCCAATTCGCACTCCACATGCTTCTTGGCACTCTCTAGTTCTGTACCAAAGGTATATATTTTGTCACCTTTGGGTGCAGAGAACAAAAGTAGACCACTCAGAATAGATACCATCAACTAGATAGGTCCCGTATTATATTTGTGACCATTGATCTTATAGTTGACCTCTGGAGAATTGCATTACACAAGTATTGAGAACATCAGAGAGCGTTCAAACATGTTGATGTCACTGTGAGAACCTATCATGCCAAAAAAGAGTGCCAAATTCAGATATTTTCTGATGTCATAGATTCAAGTATGATCGTGCACTCTCCCATATGCCCCTCCCAAACAAATAGACATTTTTGCATGTCCAATTAATGCGATATATGTTTCCAATTATTTCAGGAAACCTCTCGAAACATTAATCGCCAACAATCGGGTTGTATGCACAACATTTTGTTCTCTCAAGTATTATTTTGCCAAACACCTGAACCACCCACTATGCACAACGTATACATTGCTTCAAAGCATCTGGACCCGCTCATGCGGATGTAATCATCAACAAGATCACCAGCAACTCCATATGCAACCATCCGAACAACAACAGTGCAATCCTCGACATCTTTGAAATAATTATCATGAGGCCTCGTTCCAATGCAAAATATGCATGAATGCCTTGACAACTGGAAGCGTCACCGAAAAAGGTGCATAGGGTACATCGGTCGAACAAGCTTGAAATAGTCAGTGTAGAGTTAAAACATGGTCGACTTCTCTTTTACGATTGACAGTTTCATGTCCTTTATCGAGCACTGGAATTTGGGACGATGCTTCTCATTGTGGTCATGAATGAGAACAACCTCAACCACCAAAAAAACACTATTATCATCGGAAGAGTCGTGAGATGATGTACCGATGAAATGCTTGTTAGAAACTCGTGGGACATGTATTTTTCGCCTGCTCACCTATTTATACAATCACCAGATATGGAGTCTAATCAGTTCTTTCAGCATCACCATATATTGTCTGATCTGCAGCCTTATTGTAACCACAGTGCTAATCTTTGAGGTAAATAAACTCACTCAGATCCACACGTGCAAGTAGCCGGGCGTGGCTTGGATTTATCACTACCTTCCTGGGTGCGAAAGCACACACAAATTAACTATTCTAAACTCTAAAAAAAACTTGATGCATGTGCAAAATCTGGGGGGCGGGGGGGGGGGGGGGGGGGGGGGGGAGGGGAAAGGGGGCGGTAGCCCCCTTACATGCACTAAGCTCCGACACTGCTCTTAACTGTATCTTGGCTCTATCAATTCTGATAGAATGTATGGTACTATCTTCTTGCATGCTACAAGTATTGATATCTTCCCTGCTTACGACGGCCGCTACTATAAGCCTGGTCTTATTTACACTCTGGGCTCACTGCATGTATATTCATGAAATTCTTTGTCCTCGTTTTAATCGGCAGCTGATGCGGCTACACATTCTGTTGGGAACCCCAAGAGGAAGGTGTGTGAAGCAGCGTGTAGCAAGTTTTCCCTTGAGAATAAAACCAAGGTTTATCATCCAGTAGGAGTTGGAAGAGCTTCAACACAGTGTCAACCAACCCCCGCTGCTAAAATTTGACGTGGAAACTACAAAAACACAATCAAAAATACATTCCTCCTGCTTCTTGGCTCGAACAACTCTGATCGTGTTAGTTCTCCCCAAATCAATTGCGGAATTGCCACTACCTGATATCACTTTAAAGATAAGTCAGGGCCTGTCAATTATCACTGATTCAATGAGGAGTATCGCTATCTGATACGTCTCAAACGTATCTATAATTTTGATGTCCATGCTTGTTTTATACCATTGCTACATGTTTTACATACACTTCACACCATTATTATGCATTTTCTGGGACTAACCTATTAACATGATGCCGAAGCGCCAGTTCTGTTTTCTGCTGTTTTTGTATTCCAGAAAAGCTAGTCTGGAAATATTCTCGGAATTGGACGAAAATTTTACGGAGGCTCCTATTTTATAGAAGACACCTGGATCCGAAGGGAGAGGCGAAGTGGAGCCACGAGGGCCCCACACGTGGGGCTCGGCCCGGCCAAGGGCCCACCGGCGACGAGGGGTGGTGTGCCTCCTCGTGCACCGCCTCGCGACGCCCTTTGGCCTATATATTGCTCCTACCCCGAAAACCCTAAAAGAAGGGACGATTTCTCCAGAAAGCTCCGTAGCTCGCCGCCACCAAAAACCCTAATTCGAGGGACAGAAGTCTCTGTTTCGGCACCTTGCCGGGACGGGGAATTGCCCCGGAGCCATTCTCCATCGAAGCCACCGCCTCCATCATCGCCGTTGCTGCCTCCCATGATGAGGAGGAGTAGTTCTTCATCGGGGCTGAGGGCTCTACCGGTAGCTATGTGGTTTTATCTCTCTCCCATGGTGCGATCTTTATGTGATCATGAGCTTTGTAATCTAGTTGAATCCATAGATGTTACTCTTCATTATCTTATGTGCTATTGAGTGGTTTTATTAATGTAAACTCCGGAGTCACCTTTGTCCCACGGTGCGAAGTTGACAGTGTGCGCACAGTGTGTGGCTCTTAGGCTAAAGATTATAGAAATACTTATATTTGTTGAGTATTCATATCTAGTGATGTTCAGCTTTTAGCTCTTGTTTTCATGTATCTCTTGTCAGAGCTATTAGCTTTCTTTTAAAGAAAGTACTCTCTTGCTTCACTTATATCTGTTTGGAGAGTTGTTGAAAAATTGATTGGTGTTTGGTTGGTACAGAAAATGTTGCATGTGGTAATTGGTATAAGGAAAACTTGCTTAATCTTGTAGATCACTAATTGGATAACTTGATGCTTGTCAATTGTTTTGAGTTAACAAGTAGATCTTGATTAAATTTGTGCGTCACATGAGTTAAGCCTATTAGTGAAGAACTACCGTAAAGCTTGTTGAAAATTTGGTTTGCATCGGTGGTATCTCTAAGGTCTAGATATTTTCTAATAACAGGGTTTGGTTAACAAGGAAGACGGTATGAAGTCTTATAACGTTTGCAATATGTTTGTCATATAAAACTTGGTGTACGGGTTGATATTCTTGTTTGCTTACATAAACCTTGCTAGCCTAAACTCTGTACTGAGAGGGAATGCTTCTCGTGCATCCAAATCCTTGAGCCAAAATCCATGCCATTTGTGTCCACCATAACTACCTATATGTGGTATTTCCTTGCCACTCCAAGTAAATTTTTCATGTGCTACCTTTAAATTATTCAAAATGTTATTATTCCCTTTTTGTGTCAATGTTTACTAGCTCATGAGGAATTAGTGTGGTTATTCTTTATTCTATTGTCAAATGGACTTTTACACCTGGACTAGCGGCATATACATCCGCTTATCCTCTATTTTGCAAAAAGAGCTGGCAACGGGGTGCCCAGTCCCAATTAATTACAACTTTAACCATTAATTCTCTTCACACTTTTGCCCTGATTCATCAGTAAGCAAAAAAACAGTGAAATACCTGCATGTGTGTAAACCAAAGAGAAAGAGGGATGATCTGCCTTGCTGGTAAAATAACGTCCTTCATGGGAGCCGCTCTTAAAAGTCGTTTGACAGGTAGAATACTGTTCTCACCCGCTACCATTCGTTGACAATTAACAAACACCTCTCAAAAATAGATACTCCTCCATGGTATGTGATTGATGGAAGGCACCCGAGGATTCGGTTAGCCATGGCTTGTGTTAGCAAGGTTGGAGGAGTATCAAATATTTTATGCAATCTCTATATGCTTTCAAAAACCTAAAAGCTCTAGCACATGACTTAATCCCTGCTTCCCTCTGCGAAGGGCCTTTCTTTTACTTTTATGTTGAGTCAGTTTTCCTATTCTTTCTGTTCCACAAGCAAACACTAGTGTCAACTTTGTTACAACATGCGTTATATGCTACGTATTGGACTTGTTATACTACTTTGTGTTGACGATATCCATGAGATAAATATGTGTGAAAGTTGAAGCAAATGCTGAAACTTAATTCTTCCTTTGTGTTGATTAAATACCTTTTATTAGAGACTATTGCTTTATGAGTTAACACTTATGCAAAACTGTTTGATGCTTGTCTCGAAAGTACTATTCATGAAAACGTTTAGCTTGTGTGATTCATTGTTTACTCATTATCTATTTGGTAGCAAACTATAGACCATTGACTTGGATCACTTCATTCATTTACATGTGCCTTACAATATTATATGATCAAGATTATGATGGTAGCATGTCACCTCAAAAATTATTTTGTTTTTATCGTTTACCTACTCGAGGACGAGCAGGAACTAAGCTTGGGGATGCTGATACGTCTCAAACGTATCTATAATTTTTGATGTTCCATGCTTGTTTTATACCAATTGCTACATGTTTTATACACTTCATACCATTATTATGCATTTTCTGGGACTAACCTATTAACAAGATGCCGAAGCGCCAGTTCCTGTTTTCTGCTGTTTTTGTATTCCAGAAAAGCTAGTCTGGAAATATTCTCGGAATTGGACGAAAATTTACGGAGGCCCCTATTTTATCAGAAGACACCTGGAGTCCGAAGGAGAGGCGAAGTGGAGCCACGAGGGCCCCACACGTGGGCTCGGCGCGGCCAAGGGCCCACCGGCGAGGGGTGGTGTCGCCTCCTCGTGCACCGCCTCGCGACGCCCTTTGGCCTATATATTGCTCCTACCCCGAAAACCCTAAAAGAATCGACGATTTCTCCAGAAAAGTTCCGTAGCTCCGCCGCCACCAAAAACCCTAATTCGGGGGACATAGAAGTCTCTGTTTCGGCACCTTGCCGGGACGGGGAATTGCCCCCGGAGCCATCTCCATCGACGCCACCGCCTCCATCATCGCCGTTGCTGCCTCCCATGATGAGGAGGGAGTAGTTCTTCATCGGGGCTGAGGGCTCTACCGGTAGCTATGTGGTTTATCTCTCTCTCCCATGGTGTGATCTTTATGTGATCATGAGCTTTGTAATCTAGTTGAATCCATAGATGTTACTCTTCATTATCTTATATGCTACTGAGTGGTTTTATTAATGTAACTCCGGAGTCACCTTTGTCCCACGGTGCGAAGTTGACAGTGTGCGCCGTGTGTGGCTCTTAGGCTAAAGATAAATACTTATCATGAGTTATTATTTGCGTTGGATGTCTCTATGAAATTGCGGTGTTTGTCTAGTACTATTTAGGGCGCTCAAGTTGACAGTGTGGGGTTCCCTAGATGTGGAATGCGACTTTAAGGTGTGTTTTATAGCCCTACGCAGTGGATTGGTGTTCGTTATCCAACGAGAGAATAACTCAGAGTAGCATAGTGAAGAGGAAATATCTATGTATTCAATTATATTATTATTGTTGAGAGTGTCCACTAGTGAAAGTATGATCCCTAGGCCTTGTTTCTAAGCATTGAAACCGTTTACAACCAGTTCTGCTACATGTTTGCTTGCTGCCATTTTTATTTCAGATTGCAATTACCACTTATAATCATCCATATTACTTGTATTTTAATATCTCTTCGCCGAACTAGTGCACCTATACACCTGACAAGTGTATTGGGTGTGTTGGGGACACAAGAGACTTCTTGTATCTTAATTGCAGGGTTGCTTGAGAGGGATATCTTTGACCTCTACCTCCCTGAGTTCGATAAACCTTGGGTGATTCACTTAAGGGAAACTTGCTGCTGTTCTACAAACCTCTGCACTTGGAGGCCCAACACTGTCTACAAGAATAGAAGCGTGCATAGACATCAAGCTATTTTCTGGCGCCGTTGCCGGGAGGTAAGGTAAAAGGTACTCACATCCTCCAGCTACTTAGCTATTTTCTAGCACTGTTGCTGACGTGTGAGTGCTCGAAGGTATTTCCTTTAGATTCTGCAATTATATCTTTTTGTTTCTTGTTTTTATTTTACTAGTTAGGCTTAATGGAAAACAACAAAAAAATTAGAGAGCTCTATGAAATTTATCTTGAGTTAGGACATGATGCTTTTGAAGAGAAAATTAAAAAACCTATGGAAATTTTTTGCATGATGGTAGCAATGTTATTACTATAAATGCTTTGAACACCATTATTGCTAATGCTATGAAAGTCTAAGCTTGGGGAAGCTGGTTTTGATGAATATGATATTTTAGTCCCCCAAGTTTTGAGGAGAAAATTTTCTTTGATGATACTTTGCCTCCAATTTATGATGATTATAATGATAGTGGTATTTTGGTGCCACCTACTATGGAGGATAAAGTTTATTATGATTATACTATGCCTGCAATTTATGATGATTACAATGATGTTGTGATAGTTTTACTCCCACTATTACTAATAAATTGATTATGCTTATGTGGAGAGTAATGATACTTTTATGCATGTGGATCATGATAAGAATGCTTTATGTGATAGCTATATTGTTGAGTTTATTCATGATGCCACTGAAAATTATTTTGAGAGAGGAAAGTATGGTTATAGAAATCTTCATGTTACTAAATTTCTCTCTTTATGATGAAGGTTTTGAGCTTTCTCTTGATTTGCTTTTATTTGCTGGTTCTTAAGACCTACTGGTCCTTATGAGAGAGGGAGACACGGTTTCATATATCTCAATAATATTAAGTCCTCTCTTTATGTTGAAATTTTTGAAGCTGCACTTGTTTTGTTTCCTATGCTAGTCACTTTGTGCTTTATTGATTTATTTTCTTACAAGATTCCTTTGCATAGGAAGTGGGTTAGACTTAAATGTGTTTGATATTTGCTTCTGATGCTCTTTCATATTCAACTCTTATACATATGAGAGCATCATCAAAATTATCATGCCTAGCTAAAAGGCTTTAAAGAAAAGCGCTTGTGGGAGACAACCCATTTTTTTATTTTCTGCATTTTTTTTTTTGAGTCAAGGTGCTGTTTACTTCTGTACAATGCCTTTGTATCTTTATTTTCTTGCATTGTTGTGCCAAGTAAGGCCTCTAATAGGAAGATGATGCTAGATTTGGATTTCTGCGCAGGAACAGATTTCTGCTGTTCACCGTTTTGCTTCTGTAAAATCACAGAAAAATTATTTAAATCTGAAAATTTTTGTGCGTGATCCTCAGATATGTATGCATCTTTCGTTAGTTCAAAGTTTTTCGATCTGAGCCGTAAGTGCCTCGAAAAAATTCGTCTTTGCGGACTGTTCTGTTTTAGACAGATTATGTCTTTTATTTTGCATTCTCTCTTTTACTAGTGTTGAGTGAAATTTTTTTTGGGTGGAAGAGCTTCACATAACATCAGTGGCAGTAGCTAATGTTTAAAGTAACAAGTCATATTGCGTCTTTATAGAACATGTGAGTTTTTGATTGTGCACTAACCCTCTAATGAGATTTGCTTTGTTTGGTGTGACGGAAGTTTTCAAGGATGGAGAAGAGTGAAGAGCTCAAGCTTGGGAGGCTCCCATGGATCTCCCCAGCATATTTCAAGAAGACTCAAGCGTCTAAGCTTGGGGATGCCCAAGGCATCCCCTTCTTCATCGGCAAAATTATCAGGTCATCTCTAGTGAAACTATATTTTAATTCTTTCACATCATATGTGCTTTTCTTGGAGCGTCTGTGTGCTTTTATTTTCAGTATTGTACTTTTATTTTCAATAAAGCTTGACTGGACCCTAGCATTCTTGATTGGGAGAGAGACACGCTCCGCTTTTTCATGAGAATACTCCTATTCTTCACTTATATTTGTTGAGTATTCATATCTAGCGATGTTCAGCTTTTAGCTCTTGTTTTCATGTATCTCTTGTCAGAGCTATTAGCTTTCTTTTGTAGAAAGTACTCTCTTGCTTCACTTATATCTGTTTGGAGAGTTGTTGAAATAAATTGATTGGTGTTTGGTTGGTACGAAAATGTTGCATGTGGTAATTGGTATAAGGAAAAACTTGCATAATCTTGTAGATCACTAATTTGGATAACTTGATGCTTGTCAATTGTTTTGAGTTAACAAGTAGATCATGATTAAATTTGTGCATCACATGAGTTAAGCCTATTAGTGAAGAACTACCGTAAAGCTTGTTGAAAATTTGGTTTGCATCGGTGGTATCTCTAAGGTCTAGATATTTTCTAATAACAGGGTTTGGTTAACAAGGAAGACGGTATGAAGTCTTATAACGTTTGCAATATGTTTGTCATATAAAACTTGGTGTACGGGTTGATATTCTTGTTTGCTTACATAAACCTTGCTAGCCTAAACTCTGTACTGAGAGGGAATGCTTCTCGTGCATCCAAATCCTTGAGCCAAAATCCATGCCATTTGTGTCCACCATAACTACCTATATGTGGTATTTCCTTGCCACTCCAAGTAAATTTTTCATGTGCTACCTTTAAATTATTCAAAATGTTATTATTCCCTTTTGTGTCAATGTTTACTAGCTCATGAGGAATTAGTGTGGTTATTCTTTATTCTTTGTCAAATGGACTTTTACACCTGGACTAGCGGCATATATCCGCTTATCCTCTAATTTTGCAAAAAGAGCTGGCAACGGGGTGCCCAGTCCCAATTAATTACAACTTTAACCATTAATTCTCTTCACACTTTTGCCCTGATTCATCAGTAAGCAATGACAAACAGTGAAATACCTGCGTGTGTAAACCAAAGAGAAAGAGGGATGATCTGCCTTGCTGGTAGAAATAACGTCCTTCATGGGAGCCGCTCTTAAAAGTCCGTTTGACAGGTAGAATACTGTTCTCACCCGCTACCATTCGTTGACAATTAACAAACACCTCTCAAAATAGATACTCCTCCATGGTATGTGATTGATGGAAGGCACCCGAGGATTCGGTTAGCCATGGCTTGTGTTAGCAAGGTTGGGAGGAGTGTCAAATATTTTATGCAATCTCTATATGTTTTCAAAACCTAAAAGCTCTAGCACATGACTTAATCCCTGCTTCCCTCTGCGAAGGGCCTTTCTTTTACTTTTATGTTGAGTCAGTTTTCCTATTCTTTCTGTCTTCCACAAGCAAACACTAGTGTCAACTTTGTTACAACATGCGTTATATGCTACGTATTGGACTTGTTATACTACTTTGTGTTGACGATATCCATGAGATAAATATGTTGAAAGTTGAAGCAAATGCTGAAACTTAATTCTTCCTTTGTGTTGATTAAATACCTTTTATTAGAAACTATTGCTTTATGAGTTAACTCTTATGCAAAACTGTTTGATGCTTGTCTCGAAAGTACTATTCATGAAAACGTTTAGCTTGTGTGATTCATTGTTTACTCATTATCTATTTGGTAGCAAACTATAGACCATTGACTTGGATCACTTCATTCATTTACATGTGCCTTACAATATTATATGATCAAGATTATGATGGTAGCATGTCACCTCAAAAATTATTTTGTTTTTATCGTTTACCTACTCGAGGACGAGCAGGAACTAAGCTTGGGGATGCTGATACGTCTCAAACGTATCTATAATTTTTGATGTTCCATGCTGTTTTATACCAATTGCTACATGTTTTACTACTTTCATCATTATTATGCATTTTTGGGACTAACCTATTAACAAGATGCCGAAGCGCCAGTTCCTGTTTTCTGCTGTTTTTGTATTCCAGAAAAGCTAGTCTGGAAATATTCTCGGAATTGGACGAAAATTTACGGAGGCCCCTATTTTATCAGAAGACACCTGGAGTCCGAAGGAGAGGCGAAGTGGAGCCACGAGGGCCCCACACGTGGGCTCGGCGCGGCCAAGGGCCCACCGGCGAGGGGTGGTGTCGCCTCCTCGTGCACCGCCTCGCGACGCCCTTTGGCCTATATATTGCTCCTACCCGAAAACCCTAAAAGAATCGACGATTTCCCAGAAAAGTTCCAGAGCTCCGCCGCCACCAAAAACCCTAATTCGGGGGACAGAAGTCTCTGTTTCGGCACCTTGCCGGGACGGGGAATTGCCCCCGGAGCCATCTCCATCGACGCCACCGCCTCCATCATCGCCGTTGCTGCCTCCCATGATGAGGAGGGAGTAGTTCTTCATCGGGGCTGAGGGCTCTACCGGTAGCTATGTGGTTTATCTCTCTCTCCCATGGTGTGATCTTTATGTGATCATGAGCTTTGTAATCTAGTTGAATCCATAGATGTTACTCTTCATTATCTTATATGCTACTCAAGTGGTTTTATTAATGTAACTCCGGAGTCACCTTTGTCCCACGGTGCGAAGTTGACAGTGTGCGCCGTGTGTGGCTCTTAGGCTAAAGATACAGGAATACTTATCATGAGTTATTATTTGCGTTGGATGTCTCTATGAAATTGCGGTGTTTGTCTAGTACTATTTAGGGCGCTCAAGTTGACAGTGTGGGGTTCCCTAGATGTGGAATGCGACTTTAAGGTGTGCTTTATAGCCCTACGCAGTGGATTGGTGTTCGTTATCCAACGAGAGAATAACTCAGAGTAGCATAGTGAAGAGGAAATATCTATGTATTCAATTATATTATTATTGTTGAGAGTGTCCACTAGTGAAAGTATGATCCCTAGGCCTTGTTTCAAGCATTGAAACACCGTTTACAACCAGTTCTGCTACATGTTTGCTTGCTGCCATTTTTATTTCAGATTGCAATTACCACTTATAATCATCCATATTACTTGTATTTTAATATCTCTTCGCCGAACTAGTGCACCTATACACCTGACAAGTGTATTGGGTGTGTTGGGGACACAAGAGACTTCTTGTATCTTAATTGCAGGGTTGCTTGAGAGGGATATCTTTGACCTCTACCTCCCTGAGTTCGATAAACCTTGGGTGATTCACTTAGGGAAACTTGCTGCTGTTTACAAACT